>JAMZEH010000044.1:4920000-5311464 GCA_024699665.1 Ostrea denselamellosa | reverse complement strand
CAGCAGAGGGGCTGAGATTCACAGGCCAGAATCCTACAGAGGAAAGTTGATCATATAGAGAACACGTCCAACACAAACACATGTACAGGTAAGTCTCATGAGGCCAAGAAATTTTTTTTTTTTTTGAGATATCTACGGGTTTGAGATATTGAGGTTAAAATACACAAAGAAAATGTAGTTGGGACTTCCAACTCACTTCAAAATACCCAAGATATTCAAGATATCACGAGTCAAGATACTAAAGTTCAACGGTACTTAAGAACTGTACCTTTTAATCTGTTCCTGTCTGATTTACATACCTCTATAATTGTAATTATATTCATAAAATGTACATGTAGTGAAATTGTACCTCACTGGAAGGTTTATAAAGGCACTGTTTGCTGCCTATTCTTATTATATTAACGAAAATAAATTAGGTTTAAATTAGATAAGTCCTAGTGCAATGTCTAATGCACAAAAATGTGAAGGAATATTCAACTACATATGTTCTCTGACGGAGAGTGTTTAGTACCTCTGTGGATAGGATGGCTCGTTTGTGTTCCACATACATATAATTCCCTTCCTGTCTACAGGATTTGACTCAGACACCTAAAGTGAAGACAAGAAGAACTCATGTCATTAGAAATTTCTTCTCTGAATTTGTACATCTTCTTATTGAAACTTATTGTTCATTGTAGTGTCTAAAAACTATATGCCTATGAGGAAGAGAAACAGTAAACAATATTTTCAGAAAACCTATTAAGCTTTAAAATTGCCCTACCTCAGAAGACTTGCTATATACTGTTAATAAATAGTTTGGCTGGGTTGGGGAAAAATGGGCAAACTCTACACAGCGTCCTGAAAACACCAAATAAAAATATATATTGCATCATATTCACACTCAGAACATGCTATTTAATTCTAACATCATAAATCAAGCTACCATCTTACAAAATCAATGTTAGGAAATTCAATTAGAAACATCCATAGCTTTGATGAAAGTGTCCCTCTCCCCAATACTCACCTTTGAGTATAGAGAGACATGCCAGTTGTGAGTAGCCCTCACTCAGAGCTAAATTCGTCCTGTTTTCTGCTTTCTCGTGTCTCTGTTGATCTTTTTCCTCATCCAGTAAAATAGAAATAACCTAAAGCAAGCATAATAACATTTCATTTCTATTAACGAGATTCATTCAAAGATTTATTGCACCATAAAACCAGTCAATTCAATACTTGATCAAGTCAATCACCTCTGTCTGAGGATTGATTGTTAACAAGTTTATAGTTATAAGGCAAATGAACTACATCAATCATTATTCAATAATCTGCATTCAGTACACAAAGAGCTATATTTGTGGTTGTAATTGAAAATAAAGTTGTCAGCCATTGCATGCCTCTGTTGACAAGCTTGTACCTGTCCAGCTTTCTGTATGAATGAATTTAGACGACCCAGATCCTGCTGTTTGTTCTGTTGTGCTGTTTCTTCCTCATCCAAATCCTTCTCACCATCCCCTCCTGCGTAATTCCGACAATGATCACATGTATTATGTAATATTTACCATTAACCGCAAGAATTAACAGGTTTTAAAAATGAATCAACTGAAGAAAACAGATAGCAAAGTTTATACCAATTTATAAATTAAAATATGGCTGACTAGTGAGACAAGAGTGAATTAAGTTTTTTACATCTAAATACGAGGGCTGTTCGATATGTAATGTGTATTGTACAATATCTCAAAAGTGTTCAACTGAAATAGTGAAATGAACATTACATCCCTTCAAAATATTCTCCTTGGTTTGAAATACATAATTATTTCAATCTCTGAATCCATTTCTGCATCATGGTACACTGATTTAGGTAGACCTCTGAGGCACTGACTGATGGCTGAGCCAAGGGCTTGTCGGAACTTGTAACGATGATCAGATAAGAACTTTTTAAGTTTTGGAAAAAGGAAAAAGTCGCATAGGGCTAAATCTGGAAAGCATGGTGGGTGTGGCAAGACGGTAATCTTCTCCGACTTCAAAATTGCTTCAGAAGCTCAAATGTATGTGATGGAGTATTATTATGATAGACAAACATGCCTAAATCCTGACACAGGGCGTCGTTTATGGTAATATTTCTTGAGCTTTTTTAGTATAACATCTCGGTAATACCGACCTCTAACACTTTTCACTTTCGGCACCAGAATTTGTACGGCTATACCACAACATGAGAAGAATATGCAATAAAGAACCTTCTTTGTTCTTATGGTTCTTTTGGCAACTACAGGCCTTCTACGGTGTTTAGTTAGCCATATTTGTTTCCAATTTTTCTTACTGGTTCGAAGTAGTGAACCCATGTTTCATCATCAGTAACAATGTTTGCATGTTGTCTTTGATTGAATTTGGAAAACATTTTGAGCAATTGCTTAGCAGTTTGTAATCATACCCATTTTTGATCATCTGTCAATATTATCGGTATCCATCTGGCAGAAATCTTTCCTACTTTCAAAATACGCTTCAAAATGATATACACCCACGATAGCGATATGCCAACAGCTTTGGCAATATCACGTATCTTGTACCTGCCACCACTTTCAATTATTTCCGAATTTTGAGACATTTGCCTTGCCTGTTACAGTCACAGGTTGGCCAGATTTTGCTGCATCTTTGACAGACTCTGTGCCAGTCAGAAATTTCTTTCTCCACCTACAAACTGTCTTATAAGATACCTTATCAAACCCATAAACTCCCCCCTATTCAGTAAAAATATGCATTACCGAATGACTGAATTTTATTCGAACTTTTATATAAGCTGTAACTTCTTCAATATTCTCAATCTGTTTCCCAGCCATTTTTACAACAGTGGTCAACGACAGGCTCTATTGAAAAGAATATAAGTTTAAAACTATGTGAAGCTGAAGGCTCATGTTTATACCGTTGTAAAAGTATTGTAAAGAGCAATTCAAGAGTATTATCATCCACAAAATCATGCAAAGCATTATCACACTGTAGTACACATTACATATCGAACAGCCCTGATATTTCAGTACTAGTTTCCCGACCTATGAAGTCCTACTACATCTCTTTTAGTACTTACTTCCACAACCCATGAAGTCCTCTGGAGGGTGCTGAGTCCACTTCTGTCGGAAATCGATCTCCTCAGTCTGTATATCTCGGTCTATATTGTCTTCATTCGTTTGCACATAAGCCTACAACATTATCTCAAAACATTACCTTCTGTTTTTATCAAAACAGGCCATGTGTATCATTATACACATTCCTGTACAAACCTAGAGTTTATTTTTATGTCTGTTTAATGATTCAAGGATATCATCACTATTCATAATTACAGAATTAAAGGTAATTCATTCCCAATTTATTTCCTCATCATATAAATCAAAATTATATTTCTGACCTGTTTGGTATCTGTTCGTCCAAAGCTTCTGATATAAAGATCATACTCCTTCACGGGCGGAAGATCAAACAGATCATAGGAGGAGACGTCCAGCTCTATCATCTGCAGTAGATCCTGGGCCCGTTTGGCTGTCTTACTGTTGGCCTTACGACTTATGGCCCTCTGTTTGGCCCCAGAGAAGTTGATGAGGCCTCGAGTAACTGGCCTAGTGGGTTCCGAGTCCGAGCCATCTGATTGATTGTTGTATCGGTTATAACGTGTTTCCCGAACCTCTTCCCTCTAATAATAATACTGATTGGTTTTTATATAGCGCTTTTTCCAGCATATGCTGCTCAAAGCACTTCACAATACATTATTACCCTAGCAGACCTTATAACATTCCAGAGCTTTCATAGTGCAAGCTGTCATTAAGGTGCTAACATTCTAACAATATCTTTCACTGTCTCTAGCCAGGTAGCCCTTTTACACTTGGGGGGAGTGTGGAAATTTGTGTAAACTGCCTTTCCCAAGGACACAACGTCGACCCTGCCGCAGCCAGGATTCGAACCCACAACCTTTCAGTTGAGAGTCTAACAGCCTAACCACTAGGCCACCAATGCCACAAATGGCTATGTAAAAACAATTTGCTTATCTTACTTAATCTGCCATTCAGCATGTTTCATTATCAGTTATTCAACCTTACATAAAACCAACCTAGGGCTAAATAAATTTAGCATCTAGTTTTAAGTTTTTGAGAATCCCCCCCCCCCAAAAAAAAACAAACATAAATTCCAAACCCTAATAACAAACAAATACTGAAGCAATCATAAATTATTTAGTTTTGTGAATGAAGATTTTGAGTAGACATTTCTGACCTATTGGTATATATACAATATATCTAGGTCTAATTTTTATTACTAATCTTTCCTTTGGGAGTTTTTTTTACATCAAAAAGCTTCTTTAAAGTCTTATAAAGCTTTATAGAGTAGCTGTATACATACAAGATAACAGATATTAGATATTTTATCCATTCTGTCTTGCAAAGCATTAGAAAATGTTAAACTGCTTAAAACATAGACAATTTGGCTGGCCAAAGACACTGAAATTTCTTAAAGTTCATTTAGCTTTAACTTTATTCACATATATAAGTCACAGACTTACCGGTGAGTCCCGCTTTTGTCTGGAGTCCTGGTACAATCTCTCATTTTCCTGATCCAGAGCTTTCAATACCTCATCCATTTCCGAGTCCTGCGTAATTTATACATCATTGAAGATCATATTGTACAGCATCACAAAATAGAAAGATGTCACTAATTTAGAAGTGCGCAATCTGTATAATTAGGTGTATGTCACCCCAAAGAGTATTGAATGTGCTGGCTTTTAAGAATAGAACTCTGGTATGAGATGTTTCATAATAAGATGTTTGGAATACATAGTCTTATGAACACAGTAGTAATACTTACATTTGTTACAGCATGTTTTACATCTATTTTAAACATGTATCATTAATTATTTTTATGAAATACTCTTTGAAGATAATTTCAAAATTATGTAATAGTGGACTTGTGCTTAATTAGCTACAAATGAGATCTGCACTCGTCAAATAATACGCATACCTACAGACATGGATTCCTAAACAATGGGCAAGCATCCAATCCTCATATAAATGTAACAGAAGAACAATATAAAGAGGAAAGGCTTTGAATGATTTTTGAAGGTTTGTGAGGTTTGTGTTTCTGTGAAACACTGATGCCCACATATGACTGCAGACTAAATCTGGTACCCAAAGAAAGGTCTTGTCACAAGGAATACACATGTGAAATATGAAAGCCCTAGAACTAATTATTCAAAGATATGGCCAGGGTTAAAGTTTTTGAAAAGTAGATCAAACCCCAGATTCAAGGTCATAAATTTTGCTACCTAAATAAAGGTCTTGTCAAAGGGAGTTTTTCCATAAGTAGACCAAACCCAGGGTCAACGTCACATGGTTAAATCTTCTTGTATAAAAAGAAAGAGAATACACATGTGAAACATGAAAGCACTATCACCATCCATTTATAAGTCCAACAGACAAACTGATAGCATGACAGACAGATGGGCAGACCAAAAACTATATGCCCCCAAATCTCCAATTACTGGGGGGGGGGGGGGGGGGGGGGGGCATAAAAAAAGGTAGACAGGTATCTTTATACAGTTTATAATAACAGCGTGTATCATGTGGAATCTTTCATCATCACAAGATGTATTCTGTAATATTGTGCATGCATAAAGTGTGAATCAGTTAGGACACAAATCTAAACAGCTGTCCATAAGATTTATATATTATATATGAAAACCATTTACAGTTTTTTAAGCATGGTAGCATAATTTGAAATTTTTAATTATATCATCAGCAGTTAAATTGGTTGGATTCACTCTTAGCTGTTTAGTCTGATCCACACACACTCACACGACAGATTAAGATATTTACAGAATAGTCCAGTCCTTGTCTGCCTTTTTGTGGCGACTTTTGGAATTCATAATCTGACAACTGTTAAACAAAAGGAATCATTGAATTGTTAAAAATGCATGTACCAGCTCCAACACTTCTTTGAAAAAGTCATTTTCAATTCACACTCCTTGAAAATGTTGATGTACGTGATGGGTTGTCAATTTTGACACAGAATCATTGAAACATCTCACCTTTCCTTTGATGACAGGTGCTTCTTCCTCCTCATCTTCAAAATCATCTTCATAATCCTAAAATTAATACAGATTGAAACCACTGATGATATAGATCTAACTGCACCTTCTAAACCTAATCAAAATGTAGGAGATCGGTATAAATCATGACTAAATATTGTGTATGTACAGCGAGAATATCTTATCATGTGATCTGATACTTACATTATACACTGAGAGGATGTCTTTATCATGTGATATGATATACATTATACATACAGAATATTGTTATCATGCGATATGATACATACATTATATGTACAGGATATCTGTATCATGCAATTTGATACATATATAATATATGCAGGATATCTGTATCACGTGACACCATACATACATTATATGTACAGGATATCATTATCAAGTGATACGACACATACATTATATGTACAGGATATCATTATCATGTGATATGATATACATTATATGTACATATGTATATGATATATAAATTATATATGCAGAGAGGATATCTGTATCACATGATATGATACATACATATATTGCATGTACAAACAAAATATTTGTATCATGATATCCAGCATAGCCTTTACATTTCCTTCTGATTACAATCAATTCATCGAATTGAATAACAGTTCATTCTGACCTCAAAATCCTCTTCGTAATCATCATAGCCATTCTCTTCCTCCTCCGCTTCTTTTGCCTGAAAAAATTCAAATTAATCAAAATTACTTTCTCTAGCTTTGCTTTCTCTTTTTGTGATCTGAATAATTAGTGAAATATTATTATACTGTATGTGTTTGACAATAATCAGTAATTAATAAAGACAAGTTGAAGTATGGATCTATGAGTCATGTAGCTTTAAAATTTGAAAAATAAACTTTTGGTCACCGTTTTCACTTCATTTTATGATAAAACAACAAAAAAATTTCCATTTATTAACAACTGAGTATAGTTAAAAATGTAGCTAGCAATATATCAGTTGATGCAGTGCACTGTAATTCTAGCGTAACCTTTGTAAATTTTTACGTCAATACGGATCCAACAATGACCATCATCCCCTCACCATCTACAGGACATGGATATTTACAGTCAAAGTCAACCATCAGTAGGGAAAGTATTACAAAACATAATTTTTTCATTCATATGGTTGCAGCTGTTGGTACTGAATGGGTTTCCTTTCAAGCTATATATAGCATCTCTGCTAGCCATGGGTTAAGATGAAATGCCGTCACAGTACAGTTATGTGATTCGTAACCCTTTGTTAGCTAAGATGATTTATTTTAGTGATTTTCAAATTATTCCTAAATTGATTTCGAATTATAAATTTCTACAGTACTGTATTTCATCTTCAGGAGATCTGAATGCTTCCGAATTCTAGATGGTTCTGTATCACTACATGTAAATATCCATGACAGCAGTTCTAAATGAGCCACCTGATATCAAAGCTATGATTTAAACACCAAACAATCAGACACTGGATAATATTTCTGGTTGCAACAGAGAAATACCCCATAATCACCTCAACACAGTGAAAACATTGATTTAGAATAGAATTACTGAATTCTACAGACTTGATCATAAACAGAGTGACTCACTGCTATGTCCTAAGTGAGCCATGTTTATGCTATAAGTGAATGGCATTTTAAGAATAACTTACACTTTTGCTGATTGGTTTTGCTGATTTTCTCTGAAATATGTTTAATCAAATTACAAATATAATTATGTAAACTATTGACATTAGATGATACCATGTATCTCAGCCTTGCAAAGATGAAATTTCTAAAACACAGCTGTAACTTGCACATAATTTGCTTGAATCACATCAAAAGCGTATTGTTAACATATTTCTATAGAAAAACAATTGCTTGTAATACAATGACTCGTAAAAATGTGTTATGTGTGATATACATCCGACTGTAAGAGTCCAATGTATATTTGCAGGGGGTAAAACTAATTACCTTTTCTCTCTCTCGTTCTCTCTCCCTCTCTCTTTCCTTTTCCCTCTCTTTTTCCTTCCTCCATCGCCTTTCCTCCTCCTAAAACAAAACACAAAATGGAGATTGCTCTTAATGATATATAATCTCATTCTGAAGGATTGGTCTTTATGTAATTACACACTAATTACACATTAATTACACACTAACTACACACTAACTAAGAGAACAAATTTCTACAGAAACTTCACTTGCTGCAATATTGGGCAATTCTGGTATTTTGGTACATAAAGTAGGAAATTATAAAAAAAAAAATAAATACAGTCAAACTTGTCTTAGCGACCCACCGTATTAAGCGACTTCCCGTCATATGTGACCGTCAAATTTCCCCCCAAGACAATTTTCTATCATCTACAACTGAATTAAACGACCTCCTGTCTAACGCGACTAACGACCGTAATTTTTGGTCCCAAAATGCATGTTTTCATGTTATTTTACCTCCATTTAGCGACCTTGTATTTCCCCGAGAAATATTAAAAACGGCGTTTTCCTGAGCAGAAATGTGAGGTTGAACTTTCGTTATCGTTTCTTAGTAGGTAAAGGGCAGACAACAAAAGGTGTTGCTTCAATTAAATCAAATTATGTGCTCATCGTTATGTACTTTCCTGTTCCATTCTCACTAAGTAAAGGACCGACAACAACAAAAGGAGCTGCTTCTATTAAATCAAATTATGTACTCATTCATCGTTATGTACTTTCGTTTTTGTTTCTCGGTACGAAAAGGGCAGATAACAAAAGGCGCCGCTCTTTGAACATTGTCGGTAATTAAATGACAGGCCAGAAAAGGTGTTGTTTCAATTAAATCAAATCAGGTTCTCGATGATCATTATGTTCTCAACATCTCAATATTATGTTCTCAATGTTCTTTTATTTAAAAGGGTAGACAATCAACAATCACCGACTTCTTCTCTCCAAGAACAGTAGAGTAGACTTTTTGTGAAATTAACATTCCTTTTACACTTACATATAAACAAGAAACATTATGCATAAAAGCAAAGTACATGTAATTATTTGTTTTCAATAGAAAATACATGTAGTTTTCATATCAATCTGTAATAAATGTCATTAACTGATGATGTCAAAATAAATATACTACATGTTTAAAACATATCAGTTTTGTTTATCCTCTGAAAAATGGGCACCTGAATTAAGTGACCACCTGTCATATGTGACCTTTTTTCTTATGTCCCTTGAAAGGTCTCTTAATACAAGTTTGACTGTAAATAAATAAATAAAAATGTTGTAAAAATGTTGACATTTTAATCTGTTATATTCAAATTCTAAGCATTTAATTGTTTCAATATCAAAACCAAAAATTGAAATATAAAAATTTAACAATGCTCCATTTACATTTTAATAGATAGATTCTCTGGACACTTACTTAACTCATGTCAATGAGAATTTCACATTTTCTATAACATTTTAAATTCTAAATGCATATGCAGTGTAATAAGTTCATAAATTTCACTCTGTTCATAAATAGTCTAATTTCACCCTGTTATAAAGAAAACTGTCTGCATAAATATTTTCCTGTTCAATAGCTAGGACATACAACAAAACAAATTATAATTTTAGAAATGAATTATGAATTTAAGATGTGCATGCATATCATCATAAACACATGAATGGCCACTTTTAACATGTTTGTCTTCAGACAGTACAGTAAGTGCCACACGTTTCTCTTCAGACAGTGCAGTAGGTGCCACACGTTTGTTTCAGACAGTACAGTAGATGCCACATGTTTGTCTTCAGACAGTACAGTAGATGCCACACATTTGTCTTCAGACAGTACAGAAGGTGCCACACATTTGTCTTCAGACAGTGCAGTAAGTGCCACATGTTTGTCTTCAGACAGTACAGAAGGTGCCACATGTTTGCCTTCAGACAGTACAGTAGATGCCACATGTTTGTCTTCAGACAGTACAGTAGATGCCACACGTTTGTCTTCAGACAGTACAGTAAGTGCCACACGTTTGTCTTCAGACAGTGCAGTAGGTGTCATACAATTGTCTTCAGACAGTACATTAGGTGCCACACGTTTGTCTTCAGACAGTGCAGTAGGTGCCACACATTTGTCTTCAGACAGTACAGTAGGTGCCACACGTTTGTCTTCAGACAGTACAGTAGTTGCCATACAATTGTTTTCAGACAGTACATTAGGTGCCACACGTTTGTCTTCAGACAGTACAGTAGATGCCACATGTTTGTCTTCAGACAGTACAGTAGGTGCCACACGTTTCAGACAGTACAGTAGATGCCACATGTTTGTCTTCAGACAGTACATTAGGTGCCACACGTTTGTCTTCAGACAGTACAGTAAGTGACACACGTTTGTCTTCAGACAGTACAGTAGGTGCCACATGTTTGTCTTCAGACAGTACAGTAGTTGCCATACAATTGTCTTCAGACAGTACAGTAAGTACCACACATTTGTCTTCAGACAGTACAGTAGGTGCCAAACGTTTGTCTTCAGACAGGACAGTAAGTGCCACACATTTGTCTTCAGACAGTGCAGTAGGTGCCACACGTTTGTCTTCAGACAGTACAGTAAGTATTTGGATATTTGAAATTGTTGACTTTTTTCAGATTTTTTAAGGACAATGCAAATAATTTGCAATTTTGTGGAAAAATACCATTCAATTCTAGTTTCTGATTATTTCATGATCAATACGGAAATTCCTGAATTTCAGAGAAATTAATGAATTCTGAGGCAGAAATCATGACAGTTGCACTTTCTTTGACAAATCGATTGGTGTACGTGTATGTAACAGTATTGTTCATCTATATTTTCATATCAGGATTACTGCTTTTTAAATATCCTTACTGCAATTTTTCTGAGGAATTAAAAAGGAAATTTAATATTGGAAAAAAGCCATTAGGTATTTGCAATTAAGAAAATACTGAATTTTGGCTATCAATTAAGTTGAAAAAAGACCTGCAATATAACTAATCTTTTCATACTGAGTCCTAAGTTTACCTGTCCCTATGGAATACTTACATCTTCATCCCTATGCCTGCTTTTACCCCCTTCCTTGCTGTCTCGTTTTTCTCTTCGCTCTCGTCGCTGCTTTTCTCTTTCATCCTGTTATTAAGCACAGTATTTCAAACAAAATTAAATTTCCACAAATGAATTTGGACATGCACTTCAGTATTACAATTCATATTGAAAATCTACATTTAAAACATTTCATAGATTTCAATACAGACAAATTTTCATGTCCATAGCAGTGTTTGATTGAATGCCATTAAACCTTGTGTAATGTTAGTAAAACATTCAAACAGAACCAACACAATAAACAATTAAAAGATATAAGTGCATGGTAAAAATAATATATTACAAGTATATTTATCCATATCATTTTCATAATCTTTGAAATTACTTGTTACAGTTACAAACAGGAAAATATTAAAGATGGAACTGTGATCCTAATTTTTTTTGTAAGTATACGCATGTATATTATTGGTGCATGTTTAACTTAAGAGGGGATTTGATAACAGTGGAAAACCCTGGTGGTAATTCTAAACATGAAAATCAAACAAGTGAATCTGAGTAAGACCTCGTCTAGAGTTGTCTCCTCTTCCTTCTCTTTCTGGCGATGTTTTCGCTTTTTGTGACCCTGAACAACAGGCAAATTCCTATTTTATCTTTAAATCTGATGTGCTTTCACATTTTTTGGAGGAAAATAACAACATTTTCTCTCTCTTAATATGAACAGTAAAGTAAAACATAATAAGCATCATTATCTATGTTTACTACTGTTTAAAAGAACTGCCATAAAAATTCTTACATCCTCGTCATCTTTATGTCGATCTTTTCTGCGTTCTCTCTCCTCCTAAGTAGAAAAAAGAAAAATCTCTAATGCATATCTCTCATTCTAAGACTTTATAAATGATTAAATAGTAAAAATCATAAAGTCAAAACGCAAAATTTGTACAACCTGATACACCAACCAGAACAATAATTGTCAACAAACCCAGAAATAATACAGGAGAGAGGCATCAGTGCATAGTTTTCATGAATTTTTCAATGGGATTCATGCACATTAAGATTATTAGATGATAATCATTCCTCTTGCCCATCATTCAAGAGGACCGATCCCACTGGGGATTTAGATATGACCAGAAAATTATCTGTATCACTAGCACGGTTGAATTTCAGCATCTCGAACATCGATATCTCAAATATCATGCATATGCTCAAGTGAACTACAAGCCCCAACTACATCTTCTCTATATATTTTAATCTAAATATTTCTCTATATATTTTAATCTAAATATTTCTCTATATATTCTAACCTAAATATTTCTCTATACATTTTACCCTCAATATTTCTCTATATATTTTAACCTCAATATTTCTCTATATATTTTAGCCTCAATATTTCTTTATATATTTTAACCTCAATATTTCTCTATATATTTTAACCTCAATATTTCAAATCCCCAGATATTTCAAAGCTTTTTCTCAGCCTCATTGAGTTTAGGATAACAGGGTTTGACTGTATATCATTCTAATTGGAGGAGCTTTCAGTTGTTCTAAGCCTCATTATGTTAAGAGCAAATTTAAAAGAACATATAATAAAATAATTCTGACCTCATCCCTGCCGTGCCTTCGCTTCCTATCTTCATCCTCATCATCCCTTCTGTGTCTACTCTTTCTGTCATCATCATCTTCCCTGTGTTTCCTTCGTCGATCATCACCATCCTCATCTCTATGCCTTCTCCTTCGATCATCACCATCTTCATCTCTGTGTCGTCTTCTCTTATCTTCATCATCTTCATCTCTATGTCTCCTTCTTCTATCATCACCTTTCTCTTCTTTGTCCCTGAAAATATGAAATGATCTGATTGAAAAGTCAATAAAAATATCACAAACAGGACAAATTACTCAGTTATGACATGTTCTTACTTACATGTTCATCAGTTTATTACCTGACACAGGTGTGCAATTACATGATTTTAAAGCATCCATTATGTGAGTGATTTAGGTTTAATTTCATGTGCAACCTGTTTCTATTATATGGTCCCATCCCAGTAATGAAGTGTGGAATTCAACCTTGTAAACCACTTTATCCAATACGATATGTATCTAAGCATTTGATTTAGCACATATTAATTATTACTTCACTAATACATGTCTATGTTCAAATTCATTTTTAATTATTGCTGCATGCTTCCATATAATGACAGACAATCATGAATAGCGTAATTTGCTCTGCATTTCAAAATGTTCATACAACTGGTAACAAACTTTGAGTGTGATTAAACAAGATATATTCTCCTTTGTTACAGACATTGTTTAAAGATAAAAACTACTGGCATATCATACACTTTTGGTGTTCAATTTTCTGAGGAAAAAGTGAGTAGTGTTCAATTTCCATGACAACTGCACAGTGTAGTTTAGGCTTTCCAAGAAAAATCACTACATGTACCTCGTGCACTTCACACTATATTACATCACCATATAAAAGTACATGCATGTATTGCAGGGAAAATGTCAAAATATGTTTTGTAATTTTCTAGCGTTATCAAATGTTTTTCAAATGATTTGTTTTAGATTTTTCTTTCATAATATATAAGTATCCCAATTTTACATTTAGTATGTGCTACAGTCATGTTTTTATCTATTTATATTGTAACCTTGAAATCGCCCCCAATCTGCAAAATAAAGTCAGTCGAGAATTGATGAAGCAATATTAAACATGATGGTACAGGTGAAAGATGACTATATTTTCTTTCAATCAAGACATATTCCAGAAGGTAACTAGTTGCCGATATAGGATTTTGATACGGAAAGTAGGATATTTTGCCTTGTTGAAATAAGATTTGGTGACAAATATGTGAACTACCATATACTTTGATAAAGATTAAGGAAATTGTTAAGAATTAGAGGATATTGTTTCAGTCCAAAGCACTTTTTAAATTTATTATATCAAAATCTAGAGGATAATAACCTATGTCCCCTTGCATGAGGACGTAATGGTTCAACAACGGGTTTCCCCTTGTGGCACGATATTTGTTTATACATTGACAAATATTATTAGTAAAGTATGCGAGGTTTGGAAGAATCTTACTTTAATTTGAATGTGTTGTTATTACTTTCTAATTACTTTTTATTTCACTCGGAACACCTTAACCCTACCGTGTGGCTAATCAGAGCTTTGCTTTCATTGATTTTATGTACTCATCTGCTAATCACTAGTAAGCAAGAACACAATCTGAAAAACCTGTGTCTGCTATCCTTATGTCGTTTTTCTCTCTCTGCTTCTCTCTCTTTTCTTTTCCTTTCTCTCTCTTCCTCACGGTCTCTATCATCTTGATCTCGATGACGCTCCTCATCTCGATCTTTGTGACGTCTCTCCCGGCGATTATCATCTTCCTCGTCTCTATGTCGTCTGCGATCCTCATCTCGCCTCTTGTCATCAGACTGCAATGACAAAGGAGATATAGTCAATGTACAGTAGTATTGTCAAAACAGCTTAATATAGTCATTACACTACAATATCATAGTCAAAACGTTAAATGTAGTCATCAGCCTACAGTATCATAGTCAAAACAGTTTAATATAGTCATTACACTACAATATCATAGTCAAAACGTTAAATATAGTCATCACCCTACAGTATCATAGTCAAAACAGTTTAATATAGTCATTACACTACAATATCATAGTCAAAAAGTTAAATGTAGTCATCATCCTACAGTATCATAGTCAAAACAGTTTAATATAGTCATTACACTACAATATCATAGTCAAAACATTAAATATAGTCATCACCCTACAGTATCATAGTCAAAACAGTTTAATATAGTCATTACACTACAATATCATAGTCAAAAAGTTAAATGTAGTCATCATCCTACAGTATCAGACAAAACAGGTAAAAATATAGTCATCATCCTACAGTATCATAGTCAAAACGTTAAATGTAGTCATCATCCTACAATATCATAGTCAAAACGTTAAATGTAGTCATCATCCTACAGTATCATAGTCAAAACGTTAAATGTCAGCCTACAGTATCAGACAAAACAGGTAAAAATATAGTCATCAGCCTACAATATCATAGTCAAAAAGTTAAATGTAGTCATCAGTCTACAATATCATAGTCAAAACGTTAAATATAGTCATCATCCTACAGTATCAGACAAAACAGGTAAAAATATAGTCATCATCCTACAGTATCATAGTCAAAACGTTAAATGTAGTCATCATCCTACAATATCATAGTCAAAACGTTAAATGTAGTCATCATCCTACAATATCATAGTCAAAACGTTAAATGTAGTCATCATCCTACAGTATCATAGTCAAAACGTTAAATGTCAGCCTACAGTATCAGACAAAACAGGTAAAAATATAGTCATCAGCCTACAATATCATAGTCAAAAAGTTAAATGTAGTCATCAGTCTACAATATCATAGTCAAAACGTTAAATATAGTCATCATCCTACAGTATCAGACAAAACAGGTAAAAATATAGTCATCAGCCTACAGTATCATAGTCAAAACAGTTTAATATAGTCATTACACTACAATATCATAGTCAAAAAGTTAAATGTAGTCATCAGCCTACAGTATCATAGTCAAAACAGTTTAATATAGTCATTACACTACAATATCATAGTCAAAAGTTAAATGTAGTCATCATCCTACAGTATCAGACAAAACAGGTAAAAATATAGTCATCAGCCTACAGTATCATAGTCATCAGCCTACAGTATCATAGTCATCAGCCTACAGTATCATAGTCAAAACAGGTAGGGCCAAAATGATATTTACAAATATATGATTTTCATATGAGGAACACATTATACAGAAATCAATTTCTACTTACTAGCAGTATTGTAATGATAGAATGACTGATTATTAATTACAGGGTTTTCATTCAAAAATTCCAATTAGTGTTTTATTGTTATTTCTTTCTTTTCAAGGAAGAATTTTAATTAAAAATCTTTTACTCAAATCTATATGTAAGCTCTACTTGTGAAATAACTTTACAACAGAAAAAGAAAATCTGTCCTGGGTCTGAAAATTCCCATGCAGCCATTCCTTCCAAACATTTCTTTTTCAGGTGTGGTTTTAGCTTGATATCATACAAATTAAATACACATAAATTATAAAACTAGATTGGAGGGTGTATCCTCCTCAACCAAACTTAGGTAACATATTTAGGTCTTGACTTTGGAATTCATGGTCTCTTTACCTTCAAGGAACTTTCCCCTCTTTACATTTGAGATTTTCCCCTCTTTACTTTCAACAAACTTTTTCACCCTTTACCTTCAAGGAGTGCTTTTCCCCCTCTTTACCTTTGACCTTTTCTCCTCTTTACCTTTGAGCTTTTCCCTTCTTTACCTTCAAGCTTTTCCCCTCTTAACTTTTAAGGAACTTTTCCCCTCTTTACCTTCAAGCTTTTCCACTCTTAACTTTTAAGGAACTTTTCCCCTCTTTACCTTCAAGCTTTTCCCCTCTTAACTTTTAAGGAACTTTTTCCCTCTTTATCTTCAAGCTTTTCCCCTCTTAACTTTTAAGGAACTTTTCCCCTCTTTATCTTCAAGCTTTTCCCTTCTTTCCCTTCAAAGAGTTTTCCCCTTTTTTACCTCTGAGCTTTCCCCTCTTTCTCACCAAGGAGCCTTTAAATTCCCCCTCTTTACCTTTGAGCTCTTCCCCTCTCGCTTTTCTCTTCTCTCCCTTCTCTGGGCTTCTCTTTCATCCTGAAATCACAGATAAAATATGATAAACTATATAATGCTCACTTCCACAATGAAGGAGACATACCTATGTGCTCCTGTACTGTGTACAGATATACATATGTGCTACTGTACTGTGCACAGATATATGTGCTCCTGTAATGTACAGATATACATATATACCTATGTGCTACTGTACCATGTAGAGATATACATATGTGTTACTGTACTGTGCACAGATATATGTGCTCCTGTAATGTACAGATATACATATATACCTATGTGCTACTGTACCATGTAGAGATATACATATGTGTTACTGTACTGTGCACAGATATATGTGCTCCTGTAATGTACAGATATACAGATATACCTATGTGCTACTGTACCATGTAGAGATATACATATGTGTTACTGTACTGTGCACAGATATATGTGCTCCTGTAATGTACAGATATACAGATATACCTATGTGCTACTGTACCATGTAGAGATATACATATGTGTTACTGTACTGTGTACAGATATATGTGCTCCTGTACTGTGCACAGATATACTTATGTGCTACTGAAATAAAATTTAAGTTTTTTTACCTCAGTTATTGTTGCTTCTTTTTTACTCTCTCTGTGCTTTCTCCTGTCCTGTTAAAAAATTTAATATGAATTCATTCATCTGTTGATTTTTTTATTCTGAGTGAATGTACAAAGAAAAATGATAATGAGAAATCTGGAGAGAATACAACAAACCCTTAACCTCATCATCTCTGTGACGACGCCTTTCATCACCATCCTTTCTGTGACGTCTATCTCTCTCATCTACAAGATAATTTAACTTCAATCAATACTATCACCCCAAACCATATACAATGTAACATTCCCCTACACACATACAATGTAACGTTCCCCTACAAATACATTGTAACGTTCCCCTACACATATACAATGTAATGTTCCCCTACATATACAATGTAATGTTCCCCTACATATACAATGTAACATTCCCCAACACATATACATTGTAACATTTCCCTACACATATACAATGTAACATTCCCCTATACATTGTAACATTCCCCTACACATATACAATGTAATGTTCCCCTACACATATACAATGTAACATTCCCCTACACATATACATTGTAACATTCCCCTACACACATACAATGTAATGTTCCCCTACACATATACAATGTAACATTCCCCTATACATTGTAATGTTCCCCTACACATATACAATGTAACGTTCCCCTACACATATACAATGCAACATTCCCCTACACATATACAATGTAATGTTCCCCTACACATATACAATGTAACATTCCCCTACACATATACAATGTAACGTTCCCCTACACACATACAATGTAACATTCCCCTACACATATACAATGTAATATTCCTCTACATATACAATGTAACATTCCCCTACACATATACATTGTAACATTCCCCTACACATATACATTGTAACATTCCCCTACACATATACAATGTAACATTCCCCTACACATATACAATGTAATGTTCCCCTATATATACATCGTAACATTCCCCTACACATATATATTGTAACATTCCCCTACACATATACAATGTAATGTTCCCCTACACATATACAATGTAACGTTCCCCTACACATATACATTGTAACATTCCCCTACACATATACAATGTAATGTTCCCCTACATATACAATGTAACATTCCCCTATACATTGTAATGTTCCCCTACACATATACAATGTAACGTTCCCCTACACATATACATTGTAACATTCCCCTACACATATACAATGTAATGTTCCCCTACATATACAATGTAACATTTCCCTATACATTGTAATGTTCCCCTACACATATACATTGTAACATTCCCCTACACATATACATTGTAATGTTCCCCTACACATATACAATGTAACGTTCCCCTACACATATACATTGTAACATTCCCCTACACATATACAATGTAATGTTCCCCTACATATACAATGTAACATTCCCCTACACACATACAATGTAACGTTCCCCTACACATATACAATGTAATGTTCCCCTACACATATACAATGTAACATTCCCCTACACATATACAATGTAACATTCCCCTACACATATACAATGTGATGTTCCCCTACATATACAATGTAACATTTCCCTATACATTGTAATGTTCCCCTACACATATACATTGTAACATTCCCCTACACATATACATTGTAATGTTCCCCTACACATACAATGTAACATTCCCCTACACACATACAATGTAACGTTCCCCTACACATATACAATGTAATGTTCCCCTACACATATACAATGTAACATTCCCCTACACATATACATTGTAATGTTCCCCTACACATATACAATGTAACATTCCCCTACACATATACAATGTAACGTTCCCCTACACATATACAATGTAACGTTCCCCTACACATATACATTGTAACATTCCCCTACACATATACAATGTAATGTTCCCCTACATATACAATGTAACATTCCCCTACACATATACAATGTAACGTTCCCCTACTTCTATTTTGTAGGGGCCTCCGTGGCCTAGTGGTTAGAGCATCATGCTCAAAACCACAAGGCCCCTCTAGTCAGCACGGGTTTGAATCTCACTTACGCCGGTATATGTGAGAAAGTTTGCCAGTTTACTTTCAGAAGGTCGGTGGTCTCTTATATAGTAAACCACTTTCTATAGTGTAAATTATAGTATAAGATTTGCAAAAAATTCAAATTCAACAATGTAAAAAGGCTCATGAACCTGAACAACTGCATTTTCCCATGTAAAACATAAAATATCCATTACAGCCCCACTTCTGTAGAATCTTGTAATATCTCTACTACAAGAGGAAGACTTATATCAACTTGACAAAATTTGTCCTTGTGGTGCTGGTCAAGAAAAATATTTAAAAATATTTTTTCTATATACATATACACTAAACCAGTATTTCTTAGTAAAGCTTTGAATCCGTCTTATAGCTTGGCTTTGGCCTGGATTTCAAACATTAATCTACCATCCATGAGAAGGTTTGTATATTGATTTTACCAAGTCTGAATACTAACTTTTCAGTACAGGGGCTTGGGCCTTTGTAATAAGAAATTAAGACAAATCTTTAGCACCAGTTTTTTTTCATAACTATCAAAGAGTTTACCTTGAAATTCAAAGAAAAATATTAGCTGACAACATTCAGTCAAGGAAGCAGTGTTTCAGCCGTTTTGATACCTAAATTTTATACCACAGAATACATGAATTATTAACATAAAAACCAAGAACTTCATATATTTGCATGCCCTTTTTCTTTAATAAATAAATTCTACTGAAGAAATCCTTAATACCGTAAAATCATTAATTCTATAGAGTGTGGGGATAAATCTGTCGTATTTACATTCCCTATAGAGTGTGGGGATAAATCTATCGTATTTACATTCCCTATAGAGTGTGAGGATAAATCTGTTGTATTGACATTCCCTATGGAGTGTGGGGATAAATCTGTCGTATTTACATTCCCTATGGAGTGTGGGGATAAATCTGTCGTATTTACATTCCCTATGGAGTGTGGGGATAAATCTATCGTATTTACAATCCCTATAGAGTGTGAGGATAAATCTATCGTATTTACAATCCCTATAGAGTGTGAGGATAAATCTGTTGTATTTACATTCCCTATAGAGTGTGGGGATAAATCTGTCATATTTACATTCCCTATAGAGTGTGGGGATAAATCTGTCGTATTTACATTCCCTATAGAGCGTGGCGATAAATCTGTCGTATTTACATTCCCTAAAAAAATCATTCATGAACAAGAGCGAGAACTATAAGTGATTCTACAGTATATAAAGGAATAAAAGAATGGAGTCTCTACTGCCTTCCATATGTACATAAAATTAGATATATGCTGGTATTTGTTTGGTACTCTACAGCTAAAATTACTACGAATGTAATTTCTATCATTTTATAGGATATACAAGTGAGACGGACAGTTTACTCATTATAAATGAGCATAAACTTATGTAATATAAAATGTGTAAAAATTATATTCATTCATTACACATGTACCTGAATTCAGAAAAAAATATGATGTAATTTGATGAATAATATTTAAAAAAAGAATATGAATTTATATGACACAGAGCAATATTGCTGGAGCCACAAAATGGAAATAGTGGAATTAAACATTTGTGATGTCATTCCTAGGATGTTATAGATTGACTTCATGTTAATGGCAACTCTCTATCTCTCTATCTGTCTATCTATTTATCCATCCATCTATCCATACATACATACATATATACACACACACACACAAAGTTGATGAACTCTAATGAACCAATAAAGTTGTGTTTTACAAGTGAAATAGATAGAATATAGAAATAAGCAAAAGTATGTATTTTTATGATAAATCTCTGAATCCACATTTGAGTTCTCTCTTGTGGTCCTGTCTAGACTTTATTCTATGCTTCATGAGAATGACTGAACATCAATTTAAGACATCACACTTTTGTGGTTCTTGAGATTTGACATTTTTAAAAAGAATTTCCTATATATACAAATATTAATTTTCTGTGGAGTCACAGAGTGAGCTTACATAATTCTACACTACTAGATGCTTATATAACAATCTTACAAAATGGATTCAGGAGGTTACTCCAGAAGAATGTTTTAGTGAGTGTTCCCAGAACATATTCTCAGTAAAATTTTGAACCTTTGTCGTGAATAGTCTAGTCCTCATGTTTTGAAGACAATCGAATCTTCGCTACAGAAGGATGCTTTCATGCTAGACCTGGCTTTCTGGAGGGGTGGTTCTTGAGAAGCTTTTTCAAACATTTTCCCTTCATTGGCATTATATAATTTTCACTCTTTCTAAATTACCTGTTCTTAGAATGGTGACACAAAAGTATTATGAACAAACTTGAATCTCCTTTACCCAAAGTTCTGCAAGTTTGGGTGAAATTGGCTAAATGGTTCTTGCAAAGAGTTAAAACAAATATGTAGAGTACACAGTTAGACACTGAATGATGCATCGACAAACAATGGACAACCTTCAATTAGAAAAACTCACTTGAGCTTTCTGGTCAGGTGAGTTAAAAAAAGACCTACTCTATTTCTACACATAATATAGTAAACATAAGTCAGCAGAGTACACACAGACATACCATGGTCATTTATATCTTCTTTTCCCTCCTTTCTTTCTTTTCTCAATCGTTCTCTTTCTTTTCTGATGTCATCTTTCTGTTGATCAATTTAAAAACCTCAATTATGAAACACATACCTGAATATGTACTGTATATCTATTACAAATCTCAGCAGTAAGTAAAAATTACCTGAGCAAATTAAATTCTACATTGTACATCTGGTGAATTTAGAAGGAGTGATTTACAATACAAAATTTCTAAACTCATAATAAAATATGAATATCCTACTACCCAGCTTACAAAAGGATATAAACTCCAAAAGATCTGTTATATCAGTCTCAATTACACCTTCTTTAAATTTTCATTTTCAAAACTTTGAACACTAGAGAAAATATATTTGATTCATTTTTGGTTTCATATTTTACTATTTTTCTATATATGTATAAAGATATGAACTATCTACAATATATATCTTCAAGTTCTCCGTCATTAACAAAGCAGGTCCAGCACAACGTTTTATTTAGCACTATAGCTTGATTAACAAAACATTAGCAAGCTAACATTAGCAACAAGCTAACATCTGATCTACAGCTTTATTTACATGTTAGCAAGTTTGCAGCTTCTCAATTTTGTGTCTATGGTGTCTTTGTTTATACTATGAGAAATACATACACACAGGAGTAAATTTACTCCTGCTGGCAAAAAATAAAATTCTTACACATTCTTGTCTGATTTTGGGTACTGTGAGTAAATCAGTGCATATTTCTATTACTTTATTCATTTGCAATAGTTTACAAAAGAATGGCTTCATTCAATAGAATGAGAATTCTTCCATTTGTTTTAAGCATTAAAATTAGTAACATACTTATATAAGTGGTAAACTAGAAGAAAACTATCGGTTTGTCAGTGTATGAAATACGTCACATTTTTGCAATCTTTTTTCTTTCTTAGAAGACCATTTCTGATTGACAGTAGTGAATTCATTATATTTGTGTAACAAGAAAATGAGATGATAAAATAAATAAGCACATGGCTGCCATCAATAATGCTAAAATATGATGTGCATACAAAGCCTTACAATGCTATTGGGGTTTTCCTTTCCCTCCATATAGCAGATAGTTCAGTACATAGGCGAGTGGAGCAAACTGTACATCAGTATAACAGACAGTTCAATATAAAGGAATTCAGTGTAAGTGGAGTAGACTGTATACAACACAGCTTCATAGAGCTATTCAGTTTTTGAAAGCTTTATCGCTAAGAGATGATTCTGAATTCTGCTTCTTCCTTACATTTAAGGCCTTTTTGAGCTCATTGGTTGACCATGTGTCCTCTTTCGAGCGGATCTACAAATCAAAATAGAGTGCAAAATAAACTTTTTTAAAAAAACATTGGAAGTGATAGGCCTATTCATCATATAAAAAAACTCAGAAAACTCCATCGTATCTCAATGTGGCACATCTTATTTTTTTTTGCCTTCATTATTATGTCATATTAATGACCTGCCAACATGTGTGAAATCTCAAGTAAGATTATTTGCAGATGAATTTTATTGTGCATCATTAGTAGTTTTGAAGATCAGAAGCCTATAATTGACATGAAATTGAGCATTGTGTTTCAAAATATGCAAGTGTTATGTCATCTGTACATAGCTAGCAGTCAACTCACATCACTGTTGATATCATTATTAACCTAATAATCACATTTTGCAACATATACAAAACAATCCATATTTAAGTATCCTTATTAGTGAAAATCTCAAATGGTCTACAAGTGTTTGACACCAGGTTTTTCACAATACTAGTCAGAAATTCTAGTAGATTCTATAATTTACTTGCCCTGCTGATTGGTGACTAGTCTGGATGTTGAAGGCAGAAGACAAGTCGTGAAGTGCCGACGAAGGGGGGGGGGGGGGGGGGGGGAGGGGGAAGGGGTACTCCCCCATAAAATTTTCAAAATACAGATACAAAATCATGCATTTCTAATAAATTTTGAGACAAATAAATGAAAATTTGATGACTAAATTTAGTCTTTATATTTTTACTGATTCTCACATCAAACCACCATATGCTTAAATCATTTGAATTTGCATGAAAGTAAAAAGGAAATTCAATGATTATTTTATCACACAGGGTTCTAATTTTGTGTAGTCAACTGGACTACTTATAAATGATATTTACATAGTCAGTGTGACGAAATTTACTAGCCTTGGGCTACAGGACTAGCGTTAGAGGCAAACCCTGGTTTATGCATAATAACGAATACTGCAGATTCCTAAATATATTCCAGGAATTAGTATCGCTTAATATTCAAACAACTTTTGTGAGCACTATTACAAAAAATCCCGCTGCAATGCAGGCACCATTAAAGATTGACTGAGTGGAATCAGCTGGAATACAGTGGACAGCGTAGTGGCATCTCAAACCGACCTTACACAAATTCTTGTAGTGTTACATGCACTCTCCATTTTCCGTAATATAACTGCCAAAAATGGTCATTACGAAGTGTATAATTAAGAAAATTCTGTATACCATTTACAAATAACCCTAAAATGGGTTCTTCACAATGTAATCCTTCATGAACGAATGTCGTAATTTGTCTACATTATTGGCACTAATAAGAAACAACACACCTTCTCTGAGGGCATTTTCCGTAACCTGTATAGGAACTTCAGTCAGTATATATCAATTCTTCATCATCACTAACGCCGCCATTTTCAAGCTTTTCTAAGGTATGTACGTAAATGGAAATGCGTAAGAATTACGACATTTCATTTATCAAATCCAAATGCATTTATGAAGAATTCAAAGGACAATGGCCCAAAGTACAAAGTTTTAAATCAAGATTAACAATGATATAATAACAAAACACTATATGCGTTAAATTAAATTTTACGACATTTCCAAGAAAAATGTAAAGACGTACAAAATTGATTCGTATTTACTGGAGCCATAGTTCATGAAAGAGTGAGATTCAGTTTTTCTGTGCAGATCTATCAAAAATTACAAAATGTATTAGATAGATTTAAGGCCTGACAATGATTTCAGAAGATTCAAATTTATGAGATTGTCCTGCGGTTGAAGTCGTCAATGTTTGATTTATCTTTTTCCTTTTAACTCTAAGAACTCTTCACGGCGCGAGATTGAAAAGCACAACCACTTCCTTGTTTCACTTTAAATTAATAACAATAAAACGACACCGGAAAGTTGAATTGATGCTATAGACCTGTATGATAAGAAGTGAAAGTAAGTCCAAGTATGACTTATATGTATACTGCTAACTAATGAAGTAAAATGGGATTTACTAGTCGAGTAAATTCGAACGTAGTTGCGGAAGGCTGGAGTTGTGTGTAATATTTCTGTTTACATTGTAATATTACAATACACACGAATACAAACAGACACTAGGAAACTTAACACCAGAGTTGCCAGGGCAGTAATATCATGGTCAGATCCATGCAAAAACAGTAAAAGTCATTTAGCGAAATTTGTCACAGAAGTCCAGGAACTGACGCACCGTGAAAAACTCTTTAGAGTGTCATGTTTTATAACATCTACACAGGGTCATGGTATTAGTATTTGCTGTTTTTCTTCTGTATCAGTATAAATACTGGAGTTGACTCTCAATTGAGCATTAAATCTCCTGAGCTGGTATGCAATTAAAGTAAATTAAAAATTGTTGAAATTGCTGTCCAAAAAGCCTGAGGCATTTCACACAGAACCCGGTAAAGAGTTCCAGTCATAAAGGGTGCCCAGAAAAAATGGTTTTTTAAAAATGATACTGTTAAAGCTGGTTTAAAAATGTTTTGGAATTTCTGTTTCTGGATGGGCGTGGGTTAAATGTAATGTGTGGTTCAGCAGGGATTGCTATTAAGCCATTGATGATCTTAAACAGTAGACAGAGTCTCTGGTCTCTTCTCTGATTCCACTTAGCATGGTCTCATGAAACACCATTAGTGATTTGTATAACTGTTTTTTTCTTCACACTTGGGACTCGGAAAGGTTACCATCACCTGAAAGGTAAACTGAAACTATTGAGGCCTTCTGTATGCAACTTAACACCAGCAAAGCAGCCAGCATCTTAATTCCAATTGTTTTCAGTTAACATCATTGTGCCAGTGCAACTTCACACACAGAATGAATTTGCAATGGAAGATTTAGAAGAAGACAAAACCAAATTTGGACTTAAAATATATAGATTTGTAAATCTGTGCTGTTGTAATCAAACTCTTAAATCATAGTAATATCATTTTTGTGATATACAATTTCAAAGGTTTGTTTTCCTTCAGAATGTAACTCATTTGACTATATTTTTTGTTTTGATGAAATTTTGCACCTTGACTCCTATGTTGACTTTGATGCATCAGTCTGTGGATTAGTTGATCACCAGTCTGTGGATTAGTTGATCACCAGTCTGTGGATTAGTTGACCATCAGTCTGTGGATTAGTTGACCATCAGTCTGTGGATTAGTTGATCACCAGTATGTGGATTAGTTGACCATCAGTCTGTGGATTAGTTGACCATCAGTCTGTGGATTAGTTGACCGTCAGTCTGTGGATTAGTTGACCATCAGTCTGTGGATTAGTTGACCATCAGTCTGTGGATTAGTTGACCATCAGTCTGTGGATTAGTTGACCATCAGTCTGTGGATTAGTTGATCACCAGTCTGTGGATTAGTTGACCATCAGTCTGTGGATTAGTTGACCATCAGTCTGTGGATTAGTTGATCACCAGTCTGTGGATTAGTTGACCATCAGTCTGTGGATTAGTTGACCATCAGTCTGTGGATTAGTTGATCATCAGTCTGTGACCATCAGTCTGTGGATTAGTTGACCACCAGTCTGTGGATTAGTTGATCACCAGTCTGTGGATTAGTTGATCACCAGTCTCTGAATAAGTTGACCATCAGTCTCTAGATTAGTTGATCATCAGTCTGTGGATTAGTTGATCATCAGTCTGTGGATTAGTTGATCATCAGTCTGTGGATTAGTTGATCATCAGTCTCTGGATTAGTTGACCACCAGTCTGTGGATTAGTTGACCATCAGTCTGTGGATTAGTTGATCACCAGTATGTGGATTAGTTGACCATCAGTCTCTGGATTAGTTGAT
This sequence comes from Ostrea denselamellosa, assembly GCA_024699665.1. Taxonomy (NCBI): domain Eukaryota; kingdom Metazoa; phylum Mollusca; class Bivalvia; order Ostreida; family Ostreidae; genus Ostrea; species Ostrea denselamellosa. The sequence goes on along the minus strand of JAMZEH010000044.1, from coordinate 5,284,479 downwards.
CATCAGTCTGTGGATTAGTTGATCACTAGTCTGTGGATTAGTTGACCATCAGTCTATGGATTAGTTGATCATCAGTCTTCTAGTGTTGTTATGATAGTCACTGATTATCAAAGTCATCAATGAAGGTGGCACACAGTGACACCGATTGTCGCTGACTATTCTAGAAATAATGTAAGTAATGGAACCTGTAGCAGTTTTAATGTTATCACGGGATGTAACTCTATTTTCTATTTTGCATAATAATGACGGGTAAAGACAATACCGATTTTTTGTCCTTACCCTGCGGCAACCAGGTCAAAACTATGGTTAAGGACCACCTACCAAAAGTAATCAACATATAGAGGCTGTTATTTGCAAGTCATATGCAAATAAGGGAAGTTCGAGGTCACATGTCATGAAATCAATCTCTGAATAATTTTATAAAGTCTTTTCCAGAACTTATTACATTTAACTTAATTTTATTTAGGAAATAGTAACCTATAAATTCACAATGGAATACATAATCATCATGAAACTGAAGTTCAAACTATCAATTATATACCAGTAATTGGTTGGGTGCTACCGATTCAATTTGATAATCGATAGTAACTTTGGTCCGGTTTTGCGACACTAATGTCTTCCTAGTTGAGTGTAGATGTCACCCACCACCCAGACTAGTATACCATACACATCACAGCTGCAGGTTGGCCATCAACTACATATAAATTACAAGACAACATTATGGTCCACAACTTCCAGACAGTCTACTTACAGCGTGGAGCATCATCAAGGGCTCTGCATGGAAAACTATATAAAACTCGTCATACACAGTCACATGTGTTACAAGGTGAAAAAAGTGGTGGACCAGATTTTGACTCATTGTTTCTTTACAGTCTAAGCTGTTTAACCACGAGCGATTGAACCATATAACTTCCACATTCCTTGTCTTTATACTGTTTTGAGAAAGGCACACTGATGTGATTTTGGACAATTCCTTTTTATTTAGTTCAGCAGAATGAAAGACACACCTGAGATTTTCTTATCAAATTTTGTGTGTCTGTGTGGCATAAACTTTTAAAATTTTCAGGCTTCATCTCAAGAAGCAGTATGTCATTTTCAGCCAAACTAGACACAAAGCATCTTTGGGTAGAGTGCATTTAATTTTATTTAAATGAATGGACAAGTCCTAATTAAAAAAAGATCACAAAAGAATAGAATTTAATGATCAAATTCTTCGAAATGAACTGATACCCAGAATAAAATGACAAACTGAGAAAGCTAAAGTGCCAAACTTTTCTGTCAAGTTACTTGTTCCATACAAAAGGGAGATAATGTTGTATTTAACAAACACTACTGGTTTTTATTTAGAAATTGGACTCTTGATAATTCTGCCGTACGAATTTGACATTTTTCAGGTTTCTGCTAGGAAGGTTATGCGGAGCTTGTGGTTTGTCCTGTTCTTTGCTGTTGTCAATGAAGTGACGAGTTCTGTATCTGTGCAGCCTGGTTATGAGACATCGAAAGATGTGATTGTAGTTGGAGGGGGGCTTGCAGGGATGGCAGCAGCCAGAAAGCTCACCAATTCCCCTGACAAGTTTGCTGTCAAAGTTTTAGAGGCTCGCAAGGATAGATATGGTGGGCGTGTCTTCACGGACAGAAAAGGAAGTGTAAGGGGTAAGGCATAAAAAACAAAATTGATACGTGGGGTGAGGCATGAACTGTATAGAGTAAGCCTAGTAGTACCAAGTATAATTGCACACAGCTGAGCAAGGACTATGAAAATTCAAATTCATTTTAGTTATTCATTGTGTGACGATCATATCTAATATATGGATAGCAGGATATTTGCAACCATGGTGTCATTTTGAAGAGTATATTAAATAAACAAAAAATAATCCACCATAGAAATTTACAACTTGTTGATTACTGCTAGATTTATTTCACTTTTAGAAGTTTACATTGAATCTATTGAGGAGCATGTTTTATTACATTATTTTCATACAGATCTCTTGGTAAAAACTAAAATAAACTTTCTCTTTAAGAAATGATGAAACAAAATTAATTATTCACCTCACATTTTTTTTTTTTTGAAAATTGGATTTTTCTTAATTGTACCAAGGGTAGATAACTCTTCCAAAAAGTCTCAAGTGGAAACAGATGTGCTTCTGATCATTTAGCAGTCATGCGAATTTGATCAACATCACTTTCATCATTATTTAACAACAGATATTTATCTACATTTAAATCATTCAAAAGTGTTCAATCTCCTCACATTGAATACCATAAAATATGAAGAACCAACACTTTATCAAATATCTGAAAATCGTATTATTCACAAAGTCCAAACTTGGAGGAATGAGGTAGCTTTTAATTTCAACATTTACAAAGTCTGCAGTAAATGCATATACACTACTTAATCACCTTGTAATATGAGTATTACTGAGAGTTGTGTAATTTTCTTCGTAGGCGTGGAGGGAGATTTAGGACCCAGTTTCCTGAATTCTGGAGTCCCTAACAACCCGCTGCTAGAGCTGACAAAATCTCTGGAATTAACTGTAGAATCAGCTGGATCTGTACAACTGTATGCCCCAAATCAGGGCAAGGTGTTTACTTCTAAGGAAACCACCCACATCTTCTCAGAATTCCTATCGGTAAGGGTGTTATCACAGAACTGGTTGAATAAAACATTCTGTTGATCATTACATCAGATTTTGGCTGCATGCTTCTGTTCCTTCGCTTCTTTTTTTGTCGGGGTTTTCAATTTGTTAATGCTTAGCACAGTTGTTCACATTGCCAATGACAGGCTGTGTGTTGTGTGTTGTCATTGTTTTGACTGCAATTTGTGTTGACATGATTATATATATATATATTTATATATTGCATTTCTTCTTTTGATCAGTATATAAGCCTGTATAATAGTTTTATTGATGGCTTACAGAAAAACATGAACCCCTCTTAGACATATATAATTACACATATCTAATTACACATATCTAATTAAAAGTCAGCATAGCAAATGAACATTGGATGCAAGGGAAGCCGGATACATGATGTCAGTGTATTCATGTCACTTTATGCCAAAAATAAATATGGTAAATGAAATCAATTAAGAAATTTGTCAAAACCACTTTATTTGTGGACTAAATTACTTGTGACAGTGCGTGTGTAAACTAATAGCCAAAGCAACAGGGACTTGTTATATAGTTTTACATGACAATATTTATTTCCTAAAAAGTTTGTGTTGGATAATGAAAAGTTCAAACAGTTCAACTGCAATTATGAATTAGTGCAGTTCGGAATTTGAAGTACATTTTTTGGGCAAGTACTTGTATATGATTAATCATATATTGACAGTACATGCAATAAAACTAGTGCAAAAATGCTTAAATACAATAATTACTAATATAAGTATTTTTAGAGTATTTGTACTTATCAGAGTATCAGTGTACTGATACACTTTATTTGATATACTGTATCACACCAGAGTATCAATGTACTGATATACTGTATCACACCAGAGTATCAATGTACTGATATACTGTATCACACCAGAGTATCAATGTACTGATATACTGTATCACACCAGAGTATCAATGTTCTGATATACTGTATCACACCAGAGTATCAGTGTACTGATATACTGTATCACACCAGAGTATCAGTGTACTGATATACTGTATCACACCAGAGTATCAATGTACTGATATACTGTATCACACCAGAGTATCAATGTTCTGATATACTGTATCACACCAGAGTATCAATGTACTGATATACTGTATTATTTTTCAATATTTTAGATGGTACAGAAGGCTGTAGAAAAGGTGTATGTAAAGGGAGACGACCTACCTTTGCTTGATGCTGTCAAGCAGGAGTTATCTTCCTTTCAGACTGACGTAGACAAGTCTGTGTTGGCTGGACTTCTCTTCACACACTATGTTTTTTCTGAGAACATGTCAACAACTATGTTCCGCATGGAGAAAGACTTTGGTTGGGACAAGGTTGTTGTGGATGGTTTTGACCAAATTGTTGATGGGTAATCTTAAAAAATTCCTCATTAATAGGATTTTTCACAGTGCAACAGTTCTGTGCTTACATGTATAGCAGTCGATGTATGTGTGTGTAATTTTTGATTTTCTCTGTAGAATTGCATCATTGGATGATGATTTGTTTTTGTTTAGCATTGTCAGTGGCATTGACACAGAATTTCCTATTGAGATAGAACTTCAGGCCATTGTTCGTCAAATCCTGTACGACAAAAAGACTAAAAAGTATAAAGTACGGACATTTGATAGGCAACAGCACGAGGCAGATATTGTGATAGTTGCAGTACCACTAGGAATTTTACAGAAGGGGGAAATCGCATTCGGGGACCCACAGAAAAATAGCACAACTTCTGTAGCAAATCTGCCTGAAAATTGGCATGATGCCATAAGGAACAAATTAGGTATTGTTTTCTCAACAAAACAAAATCATTCATTGTTTTATTTATTTTATGTCCCTTCAAGAATGGCACTCAGGACCATAGTAGTGAGGTTCTTTTATCATGCCAATGCCTGCTACAACACTGTACTTCAGATTCTAAGGATCCATGGCTCTCACTTTTAAAAGTGTTTGGCAAAGGAGCAGTCACTCATCTGAGGTTTCATGCAGCCAAGTTACAAGCTGGGTTTAAAACCATGATATCTCATTCACATACTGAACACTTGAAGTACTGAGCCACTGCAGCTGTTCGAGATATAAGATGAATGGTTCAACTCTTTGTTGAGATTTTCATGATTTCTTTCAAAATTTCAAAGAATGCTGCAAATCAGTATTTATCTGGTTTGATGAAACGTGTATGCAAGCTGATGTTGGTATTTTATACGACTAATTATGGTGGTTTTTATTCCCTACTGGCTTTGCCAAAGGGGACTATTCGTTTACCCTCGGTCTGTCCATCCATCTGTATGTCATTCTGCTTGAGGTTTTCCCGACTTTTCTCCACACTAGATGAAGATATTCAAATGAAATTTTATACATGTCTTTGTCTTGGATAGTTACAGATCAAATTTGAATTTCAATAAGCTCAACATACTTTTGACTTAATGAGACCCCTGATGAATTGCAAGAATCAGTTGGCTGGACTTTTCTCCACAGTAGATGAAGATATTCAACTGAAATTGTATACATGACTTTGTCTTGGGTAGTTACAGATCAAGATTGAGTTTCGTTTTGCTTGATCTATGTTTGACTGAATTATCTCACTGGTAGTGGACTTCATATAGCCTGCAATACACTCAGAATGCTTTTTGAAAATGTATCGTTAATTTCTGAAAGAGTCGGAATCTTTATTATAGGAGTGAGCTTTTCCAACAAACTTGTTGTGGAGTTTGATGAAATCTTCTGGCCAACTGATGTTGGTGTATTCATCATGACAACAGATAATAAAGAAGAGGCTGGGTTTCTTCAGACCTGGTTCAACCTCCAGAGATTTACAAATAAACCAATGTTAGGAGGAAACATTGTGGGAACTGCGGCCAAATCATTTGAGAACTTAACTGATGAAGAAGTGAAAAGCAAAGGTTGGGAAAAAAAATCTTTTTCTTGTCATTTTAAGACAGTTGAACTACAAAATGTAAGGCATTGTTGATTTTCAGAAGAAATTTATGACACCATGTAGACTTGATAAATAGAAGACTTCATTTTTAGCTAAAGCTGTTTTAGAAAAGATGTTTGGACCTCAAGTGAAGAACAGAACCATCAAACAGATAAAAAGGTCTGCATGGCATGGAGATGAAAATACTGTTGCATCCAACTCTTATCCCAGAGTAGGTAAGTAGAATTGCAATAAATTATTTTTCACATTCCTTAGAAATTTTAATGTTGTGGTCATAGTACTCCCTCAAATACTTTATCCTTAAAAGCTGGAGAATAGAATTTAGTGAAATAATTGCAGAATTTTTGAAGAAGAGGAAATTAAATTACATTTACTAGAAAGGTATCATTTTTCTGCAGGAACTACAGAGGAACATCTGAAGATTTTATCTGAGCCAAGATGTCCAGGACTGTACTTCGCAGGAGAGTACTCAATCACAGAACACATGAATACGGCTCATGGTGCCTACTTGTCTGGTGTCCGGGCGGCAGATCAAGTCATATCAGGCTACTGTCAACAGAAGGAGGAGAGAGAGGCAAAGGAGAAGGAGGAAAGGAGAAAGAAGAGGAAGAAGTTGGATAAGGACAAGAAGAGAGAAGAGGAGGAGTCAGAGGAGGAGGAAGATACTGACAGCGAGGAGGAGGAACAGAAAGCTCCGCCCAAACAAAAGAAGAGCAAGGAGCGGATCATACTGTCTGAGGAGCGGAGGAAGAAAACTCAGGAGAGGGATGAACTATGAGTTTAAAGAAGAAAAGGGGTGTAATGTGAAATAGTGAAAGTTGTCAAGTGGTTGTGTGGAATCTGTATTTGTGGTTAGAATGGGATTAGTGTGTGGGATCTGTATTTGTGGTTAGAATGGGATTAGTGTGTGGGATCTGTATTTGTGGTTAGAATGGGATTAGTGTGTGGGATCTGTATTTGTGGTTAGAATGGGATAAACATGGAGATAATAAGTAGGTTTTTGAAAACTACAGATGTACATTCCATTGTAAGATGCGTCAGTGTGCCATACTTAATTTTCATCTTCCACTATTGTTCATTATTATGTATATATCACAAGAAATCAGATTTATATTCAAATATATAACCAAAAAATAACTAAAAACAGAAGGTAGGATAAGGGCCATATTTGGATTCCATTTTGAAAAGTTGTCATGGAGAAAAACTTAGATCATAATATAGAAACCCAGATTATGTTTATCTAAAAATAAAGATCAGTTTTTCAAAGTTCACAGATAGGTCACAAAATGTATGCAAATGTCATCATTATTGGACAAAATTAACAAATATGAAGTATATAAGTAAAAAATAAAGAGAACACACTCACCTACCTCATGTATCTCTCAAATTTGTATATATTTTGTTCAGATGTATCAACTACAACTTTAATATACAAATGGTACCTAGGCAAATGTGTGCTCCGTTTTCCTAAGCAAAATGTATGCAATTTTTTTTTTTAAATACACTTAAACCCTAAATTTTGTCAGATCTGGGACAATTTTGTGGTTTTAAACACTTACATTCATGATTGTTATGAGTATTTTTACTAAGGCATTGTCTTGAAAAAAAGGTTTTTACTAGGTTTCACAATGATAATTTAGGTGAAATAGGGTCCCCAGTTTTCTGTTGTCCTCCGACATCTTTTGAGATTACGTAATATTGGTAAACAGTCACTAGAGTGGTACGTGTTTCAGAAATGAAAAAACAAATGGCTGTTTTGTGAAATTAGAAGAAGCTACTTATCAGTGAGAATGTATCAATAGCATGATGCTGTTGAATGGATTTCCAGTAAAGATCATTACAGAAAGCTTTCACATTGAAACGTACGTGTACATGCTTTATAAGTAAACTCTTTTAAAAAAAAAAAAAACCTTCTCAAAACAACATTACAATTTGTCTAAACAATACACAAACATATTCATATAAATTATACAGAAGATTTCCAAGGATTTAATTTGTTAAAGTCCTGCACCCCAGAACCAGACGTCCCAAAGAATCCTTTTTTTTTTCTGTAACGCAAGGGGGCGCTGGTCGTATAGTTAGCACTTAAATATCAATATACAACTATTTTTAATTCATAAAATATACTGAGAGTAATTATTTATGATCTCATTTATTTTTTTTTCCCATGTATATATTTAAATTATTTTTTTTATACATACGCTGTACCTGTACAATAACAACTACTATCCAGTTGTCAGGGCAACCAACCAATCCATTGTGTAAGAAATGTTAGATGTATGAAAATATTCATAATTATATTTATCTAGCTATTAAACCCAGTGTGTTGTAAACAAAAACTAATGTATCGTTTTCTAAATTGCCATTCCGATGACCTTGAAAACATGCATGCATAGAATTGTTTTTGGTCTTTCTGTCTTCTTGTGTTTCTTGTGTTTCATCTGTATGATGAAAAGTCAAGGTCAAAGCTATTTGACGAATAATGCTGTGCTAATATTTCAAGGTCAAACTTCATTTTGCACAATAGGATCTTGTAATGGACGGGATCTTGTTTTATGCAAGATATGTATGTCTGAGGTCAAGATTATCTATGCAGTGACAGGTTCAACATTTTGGTGGATCCATGAGGAGTGGGAAGTAGATAAAACATCAGGGTGTATCGTGTTTCAAAAGGTTTCATTCTAATATTATTTACAGTAATACTATATTGATGCAGCATAATCAAGGTATTATTAATATTCTACAATCCATGTTAATAAACAAGAATTGATTTAGCCTGATCAAGCTTTTATAAAGAGTGCTATATCTTTTGAAAATAAAAACATTCAGTAAAAATGTGTCTTTGACAGTTATTTGTTATCACAACATAGTTTCAAGGGATGTATAGTATCTTGCCTTTGTGTGCATTTATGTTGTATATGCAAGTGGAACATTGTTGTAGACACCTTTAGAAATTCATTCTGTATGCAACAGGAAAGCAGAAGATGTCTGAACTCCAGTGCTCCTGAATCTATCAAGTCACTACCGTGTGGCCACCAGAAGATGATCAACTACCACATTGCTCTCTCTATACGACTCTGATCACCACACAGAATCTTTATTCCCTGGCTGGCCTTTGTTATTTCCAGGGGGCTGGTCTAGGGCAATAAATGTCAAGAAAGCAAGAACCAGACCCATAATAGAACACTTGCGTCAAATCTCAATATTAGTGGGAAAAGTGATGTTGTATAGAATGTGATTTTTTGGTGGGATATGATTTCTTCTGTTGTAGAATCCATGCACTAAACACAAACTGCATCTCAATATCCAAATGAAACTAGAATTCAAATGTATATGTGGTAGTGTTTGATACATGTCGTGCCAGAGGTCCCAGGTTCGATACTCAGCAGAGGCACAAACCAGTCTCTGTTACGTTGGGACCCGGGTAACCTCTGGCAGGTGAAAGTGACTGCCCCCAGAAGTTCACCCCACAGGCACTCTGAGAGAGTCTGAACGCCTCTCTCTCTGTAGGGGAACAATGTGGTAGTGTTAGATACATGTCCTTCCTACTAGCTTGGGCTAGTGGATTAATCCTTTAATTCGATTGGTAGAACACTGGACTGTCGTGCCAGAGGTCCCGGGTTCGATACTCAGCAGAGGCACAAACCAGTCTCTGTTACATATATATAGAACAATATTTAAAATTGCTTGACTAACATAATATACATTTAATGAGAAATATACTGGGTATTTGCATCTTGATGGCAGTTCTGCAGTACTAAAGAATGTTACTGTGTCCCTAATCTTAAAAGGCATCGCTTACCAGAGTAGATGAGGAGGGTATAATTATCAAATCTTTTTACATCCCCATATTTGGAAGATTCTAAGTTTAACTTTACATCTCAATGAACAAACCAAGTAAATCGTTTTATATGGCCATATATTAAATGATTTCTAATTGCAGGACTGTTGCCAGGTTTCCAAAGGAGTACATACAAATCAATCTCGGCATAGGGGTCTTGGATTTTGACAGTTTTCGTCTAAAATTTCTTATTGAATGAATTCATATTTTTCAGAAAATAGAGGCCATTTATCATGGAATGCTTAACCTACGACTTTAAATCATGTCCAAAATTAGCAAATACATCAGCACTTCAGACCAACAGTCATGACGTCATTTGAAAATCGGGAATATGTGGATCATCCACCTGACTAATTCTCCATTTGTGTCCCTCAAAGGGTGCACAACTTGATAACATCCTGCATAAAATTCTGTGGACTTTAAATGTTTTCTGCAATGCGTGGACATTACCACACAGATAATCTTATCTAATTCTGGGTCAGGGCTCACGAGTCAAACATTTATTTCATTTAAAATTACATATTTTCACAGGTGCAGCTGTTTCATTTTGTAGTAAATTTCTATGTATATCTGTTTGTTGTGTGTGACAAGGGACAATGCAATTGCATCGATCCAAGTCATATATTTTGAATATTGGTAACAATATTAAAACAAGAATCATTCCTTTTTTTACAACATTTGCTTTTAGCTGTATGACCTAAACTGGGAATGGAACTCCCAATATATTATAGCAGAATCATTACATTTTAATTTACTTTCCTGTAAATTTAAACTGCGATAAACCATGCAGTTCATGTGATGTTTCTATATGCAAAAACCATGGAAATGAAATTAGATCCAAACCAAACTAAAATTTTGGTATTCCACAGAAACTGGTCTCCATGACTTTTAAGTGGATTTCATATTCACAGAAGTATTCATAATTCCAACTCGGCCACGAAATAAATGTTCAACTCTTAAAATTTGTATACACAAGTATCAGAATTTATTCCAATAACATGACATTATAAAGAAAACAAAGCATCGAAGGGTCATATTTCATTCTAACAAGAAACTGCAAACCAAAAAATGAAAAAAAGACAAACAGAAACTCTCACATGTACATATTTAAATATTTTAATCTATACACACAGTCAATAGTGCCAATTAAAAATTTCAATTCCTTATGAATAGTATATTATAATAAAGAAATAAATACAGAAAAATCTACACTGTATTATAGAAATATCACAAAGCTAATTGCATATACTCTACTAGTTCCATATTTCATCAAGAATTAATTGTTTGGTTACACATGTACACAGTTACTATGTAACGAAGCAATTCATTGTACTCCTGATCAAGAATGAAACTAAGTGAATATATTCAATCCGTCCAGCTGTGACATTATATATATATATATATATATATATATATATATATATATATATATATCTTTATTCAAATTTGATTTTTATTTTGTATTTCTTAATTTCACCAATGCTTTTTTTATATGACAAGTTTAAATTTCATAGCAGACATACATCATGTTTAAGTTCTATAATGTAACTGAAGAATGTCCGCCATGGTTTGTTAGAACATGTACTGGTATGTGCATTATGTACCATACAGCACAAGATCATGGATTGGAAGAACACTGGCTACGTAACTGAAATATTTTGTGTTAAAAGCTCGGAATCATAACAGTGATTTTCATTGATTTACTTATCTACGACAGCCTACTAAACTACCTTGCATCTGCTGGTGGGCCACAGCATTAAAGTTGTTTAAATGTAGTGATGTCACAATGGTAACGTAGTTTCTCTAACTGGTGCAAATGAAAAAATTGCTGAAATGCAATATTTGGGATTTTTTTTTTCTATTTTTCTCAAAGTTCTCTACAAATTGTTCTTAGAATTTGAAAGAAAAATATTCAGATTTGCTTCGAAAAATTACAATTATAGTTGTGCTAATTTAAGCACAAAGTTCAATGTTGCCATAGTTTAAACATTTGAACTAAGCTAGATTACTTCATATTCCCCATGACTAATGAAGTCCATAAAAATACTTTATTTAATGTGTTTTGAACTTTTTATAATATTGAATTTATATGTCTTGAACAAAAGTGAAAACAGGCTTATACATAGTAAATTTTCATATACATGTATATTTTTAATAGACCAATTAATCTGAAAAGATGCTTAAATATTATTGAAAGGGTATCCATTCCCTGTAGTCTGTGGGATTTTTAACAAGACTATGAGGTGATGTTAACCAGTTTTCAGGGAAAGTAACTCTTCCTTGCCCACATACTTGTAATGAACCCTCACAGGATTACACGAGCTTTTCATCTCCATGTAAAAATGAATTCCCTGACAAATTTGACTCATACTCTTACTTGTTATACCTGAGACCATACTGCAAAACACAAATAAAATAATTCTTAGTTAGCTCAATTAATTAACCCCCACCCCCAATCGTTTAATAATTTCTTGAAATATGACAATAATACATGTACAAATCGTTAAGTTTTATTAACGAAGAGTCATTGTTTGCAGTGTGTTTAATTATGTGTTTAATTATATATATGGACACATTTTGATGTCTAATATCTGGATTAGTATTCTGAACCAGGACACTGTAAGGAAACCCCATATTGTAGCAATATTTCACTTTCATTTGATTGTCAAGATGTCAAGGTGTAAATATGAGAATTAAACAATTAAATGCACAAACCTTAGAGAAACCTTTAAATGAAATGACCATGAATAAATAAGATAATTAAATATACAACATTCTGTCTGTATAAAAAATGACACAATATACCAAATATTAATAATACAGAATGTTTACAATGTTTTTATTAAAAATAGAATGTTTTATGAATGTCAGTTAAAGCTAAGTATAGGCATTAATATGCAAATACTGAAATGCCTGATATCCGTTAAAATCTCCCTTGTACGTATTCTGAACTTGTTCATGCAAAAATATTGATTGTATGTGACATGCACTGTATCGGTTTGACTATGACATCACATTATGATGTTACGCGTTGCTTATTACAGAAAACAAACAATATCAGCACAAGGACATGCACTAAATAAATTGAGACAATATTGGTATTTACCAAAACTTTCTGCACAATATTGCTATTGCTGCGCAAATATTATTAAACCATCAATAATGATTCAAATATTTCAAATGTAATTATAGTAAAATAAAAAGCAGACTGATATCATTTTCAGAATGATCGAACAAGGTCATGCACAGGATCTGCACAGCAGTAACATTGATACAGATTTTATTCCACCTTAAAACAGAATTACCTAAAAATTCTGACCCATGCCCTTGTGCTCAATTTAATGTAAATTTACTATTCACAGTCCATGTGATATCATAGAGTGATGAAGTGAACTTGTTACGTATGTTGGTGTGATGAACTTGTTACGTGTGTTGATATGATGAACTTGTTACGTGTGTTGGTGTGATGAACTTGTTACGTGTGTTGGTGTGATGAACTTGTTACGTGTGTTGATATGATGAGCTTGTTACGTTTGTTGATGTGATGAACTTGTTACGTGTGTTGGTGTGATGAACTTGTTACGTGTGTTGATGTGATGAACTTGTTACGTGTGTTGGTGTGATGAACTTGTTACGTGTGTTGGTGTGATGAACTTGTTACGTATGTTGATGTGATGAATTTGTTACATGTGTTGATGTGATGAACTTGTTACGTGTGTTGGTGTGATGAACTTGTTACGTATGTTGATGTGATGAACTTGTTATGTGTGTTGATGTGATGAACTTGTTACGTGTGTTGATGTGATGAACTTGTTACGTGTGATGAACTTGTTACGTGTGTTGATGTGATGAACTTGTTACATGTGTTGGTGTGATGAACTTGTTACGTGTGTTGATGTGATGAACTTGTTACATGTGTTGGTGTGATGAACTTGTTACGTGTGTTGGTGTGATGAACTTGTTACGTGTGTTGATGTGATGAACTTGTTACGTGTGATGAACTTGTTACGTGTGTTGATGTGATGAACTTGTTACGTGTGTTGGTGTGATGAACTTGTTACGTGTGTTGATGTGATGAACTTGTTACATGTGTTGGTGTGATGAACTTGTTACGTGTGTTGGTGTGATGAACTTGTTACGTGTGTTGGTGTGATGAACTTGTTACGTGTGTTGGTGTGATGAACTTGTTACGTGTGTTGGTGTGATGAACTTGTTACGCGTGTTGACCAGAATCGTGTCATGACAGCTGAGTATGAATTTACTGTTTTTAAAATTAAAGTTATTGGTTCCGTATCTCTGTAGACTCTTATTTGCATAGAAAGGACAGAAATTACTTCAACTTACATACAAAAAAATCTAGAAAATTGACAAAATTAGTGAAGATTTAGTCACATCAAAGTGGCATTCGTCTCCCAATTACCTTGACCTAGAACTTACTGTTTGTTATAATTGTTGTATTACTAATTAACTAATTGTATGACTGATGAAGAAAATGCTCGTATTTTAGGGGAGTCCCACAACTTAATAATTTTGACATTGAATAATAATTTTCAAAAATACACACATTAACACCTGATAGCAAGCCCATAAAATAAAACTTCATCTGCAGTCGATTAAAGCAGATTGAAGAGAATTTGTGTGTCAAAACCATTGTTGATAGACAGGCAGATATATTGTGACATACATTTTGTGTTGAGGGGTGTTAATTTAATCCCAAGTCATCAGGTTATTTCATTAAAACCTCATTGAGTTATAACACACACTTTGGAAATGGGTCTGGTTTTGTTTTTTTTTACTGTCAAAAGCAGAAGAATTCTCATCCCCCTTAATTTTATACTGCTATGCAGTTTTACATGATTCTAGGAGTGAGTTTCTGTTAGAGTAAATACAGGATATATCAAAATTGTAATTCTGACAACCAAAGCCCCATAGATATAATCAGAAGAGAATATGCACATCCACACATGATCGTAAACCATTCTACACTTGTACGTAACATTTCATTGCAATCTAATTTTCATTGTAGAAGATATAACAGTGGTAAAAAAAAAATGAGGATGTTAGACGGACAGTCAGAGTGGAAACTACAGAGCTCCCTAATTACTAGTCCCAGTATATACATGCTTCACTTGTTCAGTGTAATTCAACTTATACACAAACCAAAAATTAATAGATTCTAACTACATGTGTTATTTTACATAACATCTTCATTTTGATCAATTAATTCTGACATCAGTGCACCACCTCTTCGTGAGACACCATTTGGTGGTCTACCTTCTCTTCCTTTGGTTCGTAATCATGCTCAAACTTTATCTCAGGAGTAACACACTCTTCACCATTATCAATTTCAATGTCTGGTTTCTTCATCATTTCCATCTCCTTCTTCATGAGAGACACCTCCCTTTTAAAGCCCCTGAGCTGAAGTCTCATGGTTCTCATATGTTTATGAATATCCAGATAAGCATTCTTAGCAGGGAGACCATCTTCTCCTCCTTTGCCACAAATCAAACAGCCTTTTGTGCTTTCTCTAGCATGCTTCCTGAAGTGAAATTTGAGTGCGTCCGCATCAAGGAAACACTCCCCACACTCCCTGCAGCCATAGGGGCGGTCCCCAGAGTTTATCTTTATACGTCGAAGGAGGTCCATTTTGGCAGTAAATAGGGTTTTACAAGCATCACATCTACCCGGAATATCCTCAGCATGCATTTTCTCAATTTCACAATCAGCTGAGTGAATCCGGAGATGAAACTGCAGACTCCTTTTGTGGAGGAACTGCTTGTCACAAATGCCACATCTAAAAGGCTGAAAACATAGATGAAAGTTACAATATAGTCACTGCATGGAGCATACAGAAAGTATAAGAAAAAAAACCCAAGAGCCCCATGGGCCATATCGCTCACCTTAGACATCTTGACCCACATTTAGAGATTTTCTCTATATATTCGCATGTAAAACTTTGATCCCCTACTGTATGTCAAGAAGCTTCTACGTAAATTTGAACTTTTTCTGGCACAGTGGTTTTTGAGGAGAAGAAGATTGTTAAAGATTTTTTCCAAATATTTTCATGTGTAAAACTTTGATCCCATAGTGTGGCCCCACCCTACCCCTGGGGGCCATGATTTGAACAAATTTGAATCTGCACTATGTCAGAAAGCGTGCATGTAAATTTGAACTTTTCTTGCCCAGTGGTTCTTGAGATTTTTTTAAAATGATCTCAGCCTATATATTTTCATTTTTGTGATTATCTCTTCTTTGAAGGGGCATGGCCCTTCATTTGAACAAACTTGAATCCCCTTCACCAAGGATAATTTGTACCAAGTTTGATTGAAACTGGCTCAATGGTTCTGGGGGAGAAGATTATTAAAGATTTTTTTTTCCTATTTTGTTGCATGTAAAACTTTGATCCCCTATTGTGATCCCACCGTACCCCCCCCCCCCCCCAACGGCCATGATTTTAACAAATCTGAATCTGCATTATGTCAGAAAGCTTCCATGCTAATTGGAAATTGGAAGTATACTGACCCAGTGGTTCTTGAGAAAAAGATTTTTAAATGCCCCACCCTATTTTTGCATTTTTGTGACTTTCTCCCCTTTAAAAGGAGCTTGGCCTTTCATTTGAAATTTTCTTCACCAAAGGATGATTTGTGCCAAGTTTAATTGAAATTGGCATGCTCATTCTGATTTTAAAATTTGTTAGTGTATTTTTTTTACTTTATCTCCTCTTGGAAAAAGGCATTGTTCTTCATTTGAACAAACTTGAATCCCCTTACCCAAAGGATGATTTGTGCCAAGTTTGTCTGAAATTGGCCAAGTGGTTCTGGAGAGGAAGTCGAAAATATGAAAAGTTTACAGACAGATGGACTGATGATGGAAAAAGAGGTGATTAGAAAAGCTTCCAGCTCAGGTGAGCTAAAACACAAGAGGCCCACGGGGCACCACATTCACATGAGCCACCTTGCACAATAAATCAAGACATGCTATTTGTACATAACTCCAAAAAGTGAATCTGTAAATAAATATCAATTATGAGTTATCCAAAGCTGCAGAACTTTGTGATTCAAATCATTCTGACATTTCATCTCTTGATAAAATTATTTCTGGAGGACAATATATAAAACAAATTCCTTGCCCATATTCATATGACCTTTGTTGAACTTCATTTGACAGCTTAGTTACACAGGTATACATCGATCGCAAAGTGATATAAAATAGTGCCAGTACACTATTGTGTCATTGCACACGCTGTGTCAGCAATCTTCAGGAACAAATACAATGCATAATTAATGAGATAACCAGACACACAAGTGACAACAGGGAATTAATTTGTAATTATTACTGTAACCAATGTGTTTGTAAACATTCTGAAGAACTTTTTGTGATTTTCTAGTTATAATCTTTGATTTTGCCACCTTTTTGGCAAATGCAAAATTTTATCAAAATCGTGGATCCTATGCCTTAATTTACACACACACACACAAACAGACACACACACACACAAACACACATACAGACACATACATACACACACATACACATGCAGACACATACATACACACAGACACATACATACACACAGACACAAATACACACAGACACACACACAAATACACATACACACACACATACACACCACACACACACATTTAAATAACTGATTTTTGTTATTTTTATAATCTTATGATGTTATTGATTTTGTCTGAAATTTTTTCTTTTGTATTTTTCTGCCAATATAAATTGCATTATAGAATTTCATGATTTAAAAAAGATGCAAATCTAATAAATAGTTGCATTTAAAGACATATGTAGCAAGTGCCAACTAATAGTATGTTACTCGTTACTTTGTGGTGTGGACTAGTTGTATGTTACTCGTTACTTTGCAGTGTTGACTAGTTGTATTTTACTCGTTACTTTGTGGTGTCGACTAGTTGTATTTTACTCGTTACTTTGTGCTGTGGACTAGTTGTATGTTACTCGTTACTTTGAGGTGTGGACTAGTTGTATGTTACTCGTTACTTTGTGGTGTGGACTAGTTGTATTTTACTCGTTACTTTGTGGTGTCGACTAGTTGTATTTTACTCGTTACTTTGTGGTGTCGACTAGTTGTATTTTACTCGTTACTTTGTGGTGTCCACTAGTTGTATTTTACTCGTTACTTTGTGGTGTCCACTAGTTGTATTTTACTCGTTACTTTGTGGTGTCGACTAGTTGTATTTTACTCGTTACTTTGTGGTGTCCACTAGTTGTATTTTACTCGTTACTTTGTGGTGTGGACTAGTTGTATTTTACTCGTTACTTTGTGGTGTCCACTAGTTGTATGTTACTCATTACTTTGTGGTGTGGACTAGTTGTATTTTACTCGTTACTTTGTGGTGTCCACTAGTTGTATGTTACTCGTTACTTTGTGGTGTGGACTAGTTGTATTTTACTCGTTACTTTGTGGTGTCTACTAGTTGTATGTTACTCGTTACTTTGTGGTGTCCACTAGTTGTATTTTACTCGTTATTTTGTGGTGTCCACTAGTTGTATGTTACTCGTTACTTTGTGCTGTCCACTAGTTGTATTTTACTCATTACTTTGTGGTGTGGACTAGTTGTATTTTACTCGTTACTTTGTGGTGTCCACTAGTTGTATGTTACTCGTTACTTTGTGGTGTCGACTAGTTGTATGTTACTCGTTACTTTGTGGTGTGGACTAGTTGTATGTTACTCGTTACTTTGTGGTGTCGACTAGTTGTATTTTACTCGTTACTTTGTGGTGTCCACTAGTTGTATTTTACTCGTTATTTTGTGGTGTCCACTAGTTGTATGTTACTCGTTACTTTGTGCTGTCCACTAGTTGTATTTTACTCATTACTTTGTGGTGTGGACTAGTTGTATGTTACTCGTTACTTTGTGGTGTCTACTAGTTGTATGTTACTCGTTACTTTGTGGTGTCGACTAGTTGTATGTTACTCGTTACTTTGTGGTGTCCACTAGTTGTATGTTACTCGTTACTTTGTGGTGTGGACTAGTTGTATTTTACTCGTTACTTTGTGGTGTTGCTTACCTTTTTAGGTGACAGATGAACAATTTTACACCCTTTTCCAAAGACTTTGAATACTTTATACTGATTAAGTAAGCTTTTAAATAAAACAAACATTTGTTTTTTGTCTTAATAATCCAACGAAAATCTGTTTGCCTAGTGTGAAAATGGGGGAGGGGTTGACACAAAATAACTAAAACTAACCTATCTGAATTATCAATGAAATGAAAGAGTACTAATTAAGAAGCAGTAAGATTCAAATCAAATGGGGATTTCATATATGTTTGAAAGTATATTTTAGCACGTGCAGTGGGAAAATATAGCAGAAAGTTTTTGATATTGTATAACCAGAAATGTTCGTTGTTGCTTCATTTTTGGCTGGTTTTGCACTATTTGTCAGTGTGCAAATTTAATACTGCAAAACAGTTTTCGCTTTTAATACAACTGTGGTTGGGCAAATTTAAAAAGACGAAATTAATACAGGGTGGATATAACCCTGCATACAGTACTAAAATTTTGTAAAGTGATGTCAAAATATGGAGATACACCAAGGTTGTATGAAATAAAATGATTGAGTATCTGTAACTCTCTGATCTCTCTATGGTATAACTAGTACATTCAGAGACTGGATCTTAACTCGGATCTCTCTATGGTATAACTAGAACATTCAGAGACTGGATCTTAACTCGGATCTCTCTATGGTATAACTAGTACATTCAGAGACTGGATCTTAACTCGGATCTCTCTATGGTATAACTAGAACATTCAGAGACTGGATCTTAACTCGGATCTCTCTATGGTATAACTAGAACATTCAGAGACTGGATCTTAACTCGGATCTCTCTATGGTATAACTAGTACATTCAGAGACTGGATCTTAACTCGGATCTCTCTATGGTATAACTAGTACATTCAGAGACTGGATCTTAACTCGGATCTCTCTATGGTATAACTAGTACATTCAGAGACTGGATCTTAACTCGGATCTCTCTATGGTATAACTAGAACATTCAATTTGTTCTAAAATTTAATCATCAGACCTTTTGTGAAATGTAAATGAAATTTATGCTGTATTTTTTATGTAATCTTGTCTACAGACAAACAGAGAAATGAATGCACAAATGGGACCAAAAGCCATCATTGTGGATGTGAAATCCTACCCTTGTTAGCAGAGGTGAAAACCTACCCTTGATAAAGGTGAAAACCTACCCATGATGAAGGTGAAAACCTATCCTCACTGATGAAGGTGAAAACCTACCCTTGATGAAGGTGAAAGCCTACCCATGATGAAGGTGAAAACCTACCCTTGATGAAGGTGAAAACCTACCCTTGATGAAGGTGAAAACCTTCCCTTGTTGAAGGCGAAAACCTATCCTCACTGATGAAGGTGAAAACCTTCCCTTGTTGGTGGAAGTGAAAACCTACCTTGGCAGATTTAACTAACCTTCTCCCCAGTGTGTTTGCTCTGATGAGCTTTCAGGGAGTGGAGCTGTCTGAATGTCTCGTTACACACGCCACATTTGTAGGGCCGGTCCCCGGTGTGGAGGCGTACATGGACCTTGTAATTGGAGGAGTAGCTGAATGATTTCCCACACTCTTCACACTTATATGGTTTCTCTCCTGAAATGGGTGATTAACACTGTTCAAATATGAACCCAAAAGGCTGATATTTCACATGATCTCTTCCACATACATAATTAATCATCATGTAAATACATGTGAAAATCTCTGGTCAAATTTTCCTAATACATATACAAACTAAATTCATATTTTTAGCTCAGATCTTTTCTTTTTTTTTACATTCTGAATTGAACTTGTTTGATAAATACATAATCATAAACCTCATCTGCACAAGGAGAAAATGATAAGAACTCTTCTATAATGGTACTGTATAGAGCTTAACCGATCCACTGAAATATCGATACTGTTCAATATAAACACTTGATTCAATGTTCGATTCATTGCCTCGATTTTCGGTTCGATGTTTTTTAATGTCAGGTTTGGTAAAATACATTGGGTTTATTATTTTTATATTAACAAGGGATAACATGTAGTCTATTAACGGTCAGACTTTGTTAGTCTCAAGGCTGGCGAAAAAAAATAATGAACTTAATCGGTTTAAACTACACAGCCAACAGACACCTAACTGTTCATCAGTTTGGAAACATTTTGTGTAAAAAATTGTGACTATGAATCTTTGTAATCATTTTTTTCCTCATTATTATTGGTTTCTTCTGTAAAATTATCGTATTGAAAATATTGAATTGTAGCAGAAGTATTGCAAAACGTATCGTATAGTGAAGAGGGCATATCATTTCAGCCCTAGTTTTGTAAACAAATAACTTTATAAATCATTTTCTGGTATCAAACATTTGTGAAAGAAGTGTACTTTCTTCTTAAACTACAAATTTTCCAAGAAACAAATAACTGCTGCAAAATTAAAAAGTGCAATGACCTGACATTTGGATGGATGGAATGATGAATGGACAATCTGATTCCTACCCGATTTGTTTTCTTTCTGCTTGTATCACTACATGTTGAGGGCTTACATTGAATTACACATTGGTTAGACGGAGTAACCGGATTACATAGAATTACACAGTTGTTAGAGTTACATGATTAGACGGAGTAACCGGATTACATAGAATTACACAGTTAGAGTTACATGATTAGATGGAGTAACTGGATTACATAGAATTACACAGTTGTTAGAGTTACATGATTAGACGGAGTAACCGGATTACATAGAATTACACAGTTAGAGTTACATGATTAGACAGAGTAACCGGATTACATAGAATTACACAGTTGTTAGAGTTACATGATTAGACGGAGTAACCGGATTACATAGAATTACACAGTTAGAGTTACATGATTAGACAGAGTAACTGGATTATATAGAATTACAAAGATGCATGGTTAGACAGAGGTTACATGGTTAGACAGATTTACAATGTTAGTTAGAGTTACATGTTTAGATAGTTACATGGTTAGATAGAGTTCCATGGTTAGATACAGAAAATGGTTAGATGGAATTACATGGTTAGATACAGTAAATGGTTTGATGGAATTACATGGTTAGATACAGTAAATGATGAGATGGAATTACATGGTTAGATACAGGAAATGGTTAGATGGAATTACATGGTTAGATACAGTAAATGGTTTGATGGAATTCCATGGTTAGATACAGTAAATGATGAGATGGAATTACATGGTTAGATACAGGAAATGGTTAGATGGAATTACATGGTTAGATACAGGAAATGGTTAGATGGAATTCCATGACTAGATACAGGAAATGGTTAGATGGAATTACATGGTTAGTTACAGTAAATGGTTTGATGGAATTCCATGGTTAGATACAGGAAATGATGAGATGGAATTACATGGTTAGATACAGGAAATGGTTTGATGGAATTACATGGTTAGATACAGTAAATGGTTTGATGGAATTACATGGTTAGATACAGTAAATGATGAGATGGAATTACATGGTTAGATACAGGAAATGGTTAGATGGAATTACATGGTTAGATACAGTAAATGGTTTGATGGAATTCCATGGTTAGATACAGTAAATGATGAGATGGAATTACATGGTTAGATACAGGAAATGGTTAGATGGAATTACATGGTTAGATACAGGAAATGGTTAGATGGAATTCCATGACTAGATACAGGAAATGGTTAGATGGAATTACATGGTTAGTTACAGTAAATGGTTTGATGGAATTCCATGGTTAGATACAGGAAATGATGAGATGGAATTACATGGTTAGATACAGGAAATGGTTTGATGGAATTACATGGTTAGATACAGTAAATGGTTTGATGGAATTACATGGTTAGATACAGGAAATGGTGAGATGAATTACATGGTTAGATACAGTAAATGGTTTGATGGAATTACATGTACCTGCATGTATTCTGAGATGGTTTTGTAGATGTTCATTTTTGACAAATGTTTGACTACAGAACCAGCATTTGTAGGCAGGATTGGTGATGTGAATCTTCATATGGGCTGACAGTGCCGTCTTGTCTCGGAGGGCCTCATTACATACAGAGCACTTGACGGTGGACGGTCGATTATGAATTCGCAGGTGGCTCTGTAAGGGACCCCTTCCACTGAATGTCTTGGAACAATGATCACAGTGGTAGGGCCTGTCGCCAACATGTTTTTGAATGTGCTTCTTCAGTTCTGATTTGGTATGAAATTGGTCACAAAATGCACACTTGTATACAGGTTCATGACTGTCTTCATCCACCGTAGTCACCTCCTCGGTTCGAACAACTTCAGCAACTTCCTCTTCTACTTCATTGGCTAATTCCTCTACATGGTCTATA
Source organism: Ostrea denselamellosa (assembly GCA_024699665.1). NCBI lineage: Eukaryota > Metazoa > Mollusca > Bivalvia > Ostreida > Ostreidae > Ostrea > Ostrea denselamellosa. The sequence goes on along the minus strand of JAMZEH010000044.1, from coordinate 5,261,692 downwards.
ACACAGTTTACTTCCTCTTTATTTTGAATTACTTCCTTGTTGGTTGTCTTGTCTTCCTGGTCTGTATCTTCAGCACTGCTTGAAGCACCCTCCATATCGGACACAGTTTTGACCTGTTTTGTCAGTGAGGCATACTCGTGTTGGTTCAGTGGTTCCAGTCCTCCTCTTTTCAGTCTGTTTTTTTCTATGGTTGCCTTTTCTTCACTGGCTATAATGCTATCTCTTATACCTGTAAAAAAAAATACCATTATTCATCTATTCATTCTCTGTACAAGAACACACAGCAAACAAAATTCTAATGAATGAACACTTACAGTTAAGTGATTTTCATTCTCTGTAGTTTTAAAACCTAATTTTGAACTTATCAGATAAAACAAATTAAATTTATAATGAATCAAAATGTTTGCCCCTAGCACTGCCCTATAAACCATAAATGTACGTTGAGAAGTTCCAACTCACAAGAGTTCACGACATGATATTGAAGTTCGGTTGCTTGCTGTTTTTTTCTACTGATGTGTGAATGCTTATCATTTTATCAATGTCGTTACTGTACAATCCTCTGATCATCATCATCATCATATCCGTTTTATAGTCCGTCGTCCTCATCTGAGGGTTGGCATGTATTATAATAGTTTAGTTTCTAATCTACTTTTCTATACTAAGAAGGATATTATAATAGAACGATATAGTATATACCTGGTAATCTAAAGTATGTAAAAGTTTTCATACAAAAAGTGGGTCTGTCAAACCTAATATGTTTACTTTCTTGTGCAGATAATGGACAGAATTAAAGATATTGAATTCATTACATGTGCATAATATGTTCATCATAAAATTGACAAATAAACTACACACACAAAAAAATAACGAATAGTAATTTGCACTGATTAATGCAGAAAAGTTGTAGTATTTTAAAAAAAAAATTGCAATTATACGCCACAGTAATATTTAAAACTGGTTTTAAAGTAAAATGATTCTACAGTAATTGAAATAAGTATTGTTAGATTGATATACTGGATCATAAAAACATTGAACATGGAAACAGCAAGCGAAGCTATTGTGAGAGTTTGATACCTAGCAGTAGACTGACACCCTCCGTGTCGTGGTCGTGGATAGAGACTGTCTCCACTGTGTTACACTTCTCCACCGTCACTGGGGAGACCTGTCGTTAATCAACATCACACTGAATATACACTGTACACCACTCAGCAGACTGGTGTACTACCAGAACAATATAAGCATGATAAAAATCACAAAACTTAAGAAAAATGACTTTTAATTATTTCTATTTGTTAGAATAACAAGCTTATCAAGATTGTTCTGCTGTATCAGGATATGTACAAACCTTGCCCTTTTGTGATTCAATCATCTTGGACTCTTTGGCTTCGTCACTGAAAAAAAAAAAGAAAATTAAACATGATATTATTTAATTTCAGAATATTTATATTTCTTCGGAAAACAATAAAATTTTGATTTCAGCCTTGGTGGCTGGTTAGTTAGTAACCACGTACATTAATCATAAAATTTTGATTTCAGCCTTGGTGGCTGGTTAGTTAGTAACCAAGTACATTAATCATAAAATTTTGTTGTATGTGGTGCACTCTGGATAGTATTCCTTTTGATCTGATGGAAAAAAAAATTCATTTTCATTGCAACACTAAAAATATTTTGAATGTAATTTTATTAATTGATGTATGTTTGTGTTTTGTTTTCTTTTATTGTTGTGTGTTTCACTATCTGGGACTGTTACGATTAGTTCTTGGTTATTATGTTGCCATGTACTGACACATGTACAGACGGGGGTTAGTCTATGCCAGGCATACTAAATATATAAAAAAACAAGACAGAATCAGAGATGAAGCAATGGTTACAATATCTCATATTGTTTGACTATACACTTTAATATTCCTTGTCAAGTTTCTTCTGAAGGGCAATGGTTAAGTACCTTGTGTTCTTGATCTTTGAGATTTGATTTTATTTTATTTTTTGAAGTGTGGTGTGTGAATAAATGTGAGTATTATCGTCGAGTAGGTATTTTCTGCGGTTGTCCATTTTTTGCAAAATTCTGTGGATAAGAAAAATCCCCAAATATAACAATCACAAAATATATAAAATACATGCATATTGGTACAGCTTAGCATAAAGCAATCGCAGAAATTGAAAGTGCAGAATATAATTTGCTACCTTTTATAGACAAAATCACAAATATTTCCAACTGCAGAAAATTTCCATTATATGGTACTTAGAGAAGTTGTCCCGAATTTACTAATTATAGCTAACATATGTTGTGTGTTAGTTGTATACTAGTATACAATAAGGCCTAAGTAATATATGTTTCCAGTTTTCTCACCTACCTGTAATATATGTTTCCGGTTTTCTGACCTACCTGTAATATACATTTCCGGTTTTCTGACCTACTTGTAATATACAATTCCGGTTTTTTAACCTACCTGTAATATACATGTCCGGTTTTCTGACCTACCTGTAATATACGTTTCCGGTTTTCTGACCTACCTGTAATATACGTTTCCAGTTTTCTGACCTACCTGTAATATACATTTCTGGTTTTCTAACTTACCTGGACTCAAGGCTGCTGTCCTGGATTTTTCCTAACCAAATTTCCGAAGAGAGAAAAAAAAAATCATTTCCTGATCAGAATTTGTTTTAATTCTGCTCTGGGTTAGCTAATAAATTAAACCAATTGTCAGTTCCCATTGGCATGGGAGCTAGCCCAGCTAGTGTGATTAACATTCAAAGAATGCATTCGTCACAGTAAGAACTCAGTGATTTACATCAGTTAGTAATTCATGCACTTTCTTAGATATTTATTTTCTCTGTTTTTAAAATCATATCCGAAAGACACATGATTCTCACTTCTAAATGAAGAGTGTTTGGAGAAGGAGCAATCACTACCTATGGTTACGTTTTAGGTTTAACACAGCCATGGCACAAGCAGGGTTTGAACTCACAACCTCTCAGTTATGAAGCAAATGCTCTACCACCACAAATATACCACATCTGTGGTGCAGGGTCCATTTTCTTAACTTTTAGGTCTGGAAGTGTTGTAGACTTTATGTGTAATCAAATCTTCTTATTTTGTTCTTAGTTTAGATCTATTTCTTGGGAGAAATTAGAAAATATATATAAAAAAAAAAACATACAGAAATTACATTAAAAAACACAACCAATCTACACTGTACCTGGATTTGTTTGGCAACAGGAATTTTTTTTTAAATTCTATTGGCCTAAATCATAGACATTTGACCAAACAAGTGTTTCAATTTTTTTTTCAACTGATACTGGCTAAAAAGACAGCTTGTATATGTACATACAGTGTTATGTCAATCAATGGTCTGTTGTTTTCTGCAGATTCTGTGGATCGCTCTGGTACTTTCAGCTCTTCCCCTAAAGCAAAATGCAGTTTCAAATAAATGACATCACCGTACATTTGGCCTGAATAATGTAATGTTTCCAGTTATGGTACCAAGATGGGTAGAGGTTAGTAAGTCAGCTTTGAATTCAAAAAATACTTTATCTCTTTATTTTTGGCCTGCAAGAAGTCATATTATAAACAATCAGTCAGGTAGTCTGAAATACAGCATTTTGGGGAGGGTGTCTAAATGAGGTATAAAAATAGCAACAGCAAGTGTTTAACATTATATAGTGAAAAGAATTCCCCATATAAGTGACGATGTAAATATCCTGGTTTATGAATACCATTCAATATATCCCCTAACAAAACTATTCGGTCAATTCGTTCTGTGAAATTCAATGGTCAAACTGTCCCCAAAATTTTGTCCATGCATTCCCTAATAGAATTTTAAACATGGTCAATAATATTGTAGTGTTTTACGTAGTACTATCTAGCATATGATGCCCAGTAGTATGGCAACTAAATAGTCCTTACCCTAGGCTGAGTTGTAAGTCTGTAATTTGAGCAGGTCTGCTTCCATCAGTGAATACTTAACAACTAAACTTCCCAAACTACTGATCAGCTGATTATACCATCGGGAATGTAGACCCCAATGTTAATAATTATCGATTATCACTACAATATTTGTCATTCCCCCATCCCTCTGTTTTAGTTAAAATAACACATTAGTAGCTGAATACAGCCAGTATTCATCTCCTTCAAGATTGTCCAATTATGTGGTCTTCAGAACTTTGATCAAACCATTATATACATATTTTATGAATTGGTCAAACCATTCTCCAATTCTGGTCAATCCATGTCATAATAATCTGCATACAGCAATAAGCATACATGCACATAGAATGCACATAAGCCCATAAAAACTATACATAATTTTGTGCTATATAAGTGAATATAATAATAACAATTATTATCTTTAGAAACTGCTGTTATAATTATTAGTTAGTTTCAGGTTTTACATAATATAATTTTAAGTTTGACAAATTCAAATAAAAGTGTTTGCATTGATGATTTCAAAGCAGCCTGATTTATTAAATGAATTATTCTTTAGCAATTTTACTAGTCCAACAGAAAATCTTAAAGTCAAGATTACAAGCCTAATAATTATAAATTATCATGAAGACTGTTCATAAAAGATACTGACATTACAATCTTGGGGACAGTTAAATATAAAAATTTTGGGGAAATCATAGTAATAACAATGATAATATTTATATAGCACCCTATGCAAGATAAATCACCATAAGGCACTGTACATTTGTATTAAATACTGAAAACTGATAACACAAGCATGACAAACGAGAAAGAATATCAAACGAGAAAGAATATCTACTACATAAATGAGAAAACATGACCAGAAACACAAAAAAAAACATGAAAATTGCATTTACACTAAAATAACCATTAAAGGACAGATTAAGCAAAGTTTGGGGACTATTTAACCAATTCATAGAACATTAATGAATAACTGATATTACTTCCTTGGGAATAGACTGACCAAAGATTAATTACTCTAAAGAAATCTATTAATGGACCTTTTTTAACCAAATTTTAGTGAAAGTTAACTACCTTAGAATTAACTACCCTTAATTCCATTAGCAGACCAGTTTTACCAACTTTAAGGACGGACTGACCCAAGGATATAAATTCACCTTATAGAAATTCATTAAACAACAGATTGTAAATGACAACATTTCAGAGAGGGTTTTATCTAAGACAATGGTATTATTTCCTTGTGAATGACCATGAATATTTACCCTACAGTTATTCAAAAAGTGTTGTTTTGACCATATTTGTGGGAAGGATTGACCAAGTTTTAAGGGACGAATTGACGGAGACGGTTTTGCTAAGGCACCCTACCTGGTAACCAGTTATTGAAACTGAAAAAAGGATTAAGTGTTATCATAAAACGACAAATGAACAAGAGTAATATATTCTAAAACATTTAAATAAAGAAATTTTGTACGAAATATCTGACGTCCAATCTTTCTGCAATATGGTGACAAGCAGATATCATACAGCACAACGGCGTGTCTGTATGCAAAACCCTAATTGTTTTTGGAAATATGAACGCAACATAAAACTGTTGATATGTAAAATGTAAAAGCTTACCTTTCCCCTCCATTTGTACATAAAGACAGTAGTATTGATATACTAGTTGGCGGCAAAATAGTTTATTTTTATATAAATTAGAGACCGATCGCAAAAATTAACACCGGAAAAGAATTTGTCAAAATACTAAGAGAACCATTACGTCGATAACGCCAGAAACCTTAAACCCGAAATAAACAACTCGTTCAGTGCTGATAGTGATAATGATATTATGATAATTAAAATGATGATACCAGTAGTGTTCAATATGTTGTAAGAGTTTGGAATGTAAAACGTTGCAATATTTGATTTTTTCCCTATGTAATGTATACGATTTTCATTTGTCAAGTACATTGTTAAAAAATATATATATTTTATCTCGTTATTACGACATTTTATCTCGAAATAACGACTTTTTATCTCTTAATAACGACTTATTATATTTTTTCAACGCTTCCAATTTAACCTCATTAGGCTTCAGTATATTTTACCTTTTTATTGTATTTTATTATTATTATTTTGTATTGTATAATTGTGTGTGTGTGTGTGTGTGTGTGTGTGTGTGTGTGTTGTGTTTTGCTTTTTTGTTGGTTTTTTGTTTTTTTGTTGTTGTTGAGGTTTTTTTGGCGTTTTTTTTTTTTGTTTTTTTTTTTTTTTTTTTTTTTTGCATCGTAATATTGTTAATATTATTATTTGTAATTATATTTTGTATTTGCTTTGTATATTTTCCCATTTGTATTGTATCGGATAAATTTGCATATTTGTTCATTCTGGTTTATTACATAGGATTTCATTGGTTTTAACCTATAGTTCATAACAAATCAAATCAAATAATCTTTATTTCAAGTAGAACATTAGCCCTATAAAGAGCTATTTACCGACTACCGAATACCAAACCATAGGCTATTTTTCATCCAATATGGAGATCCTCGTGTTTATCTAATCCTGTGCGGAAACAGGACACCAGTTTATCGTGTAATTGAACATGTTGCTCGTTTTCAACATTCAACATGACGGGGGCTAAATCTTGACCACTGAAATCCATACCGAATCAAAATCTACTGATAATTCCTCGGGGACAATACATATGAAAAATTTTACAATACATTTATACAATACAAATGGAAAATATACAATACAAGAGGCCCGTATGAAGGAATTTCACTTGGGGGGGGGGGGGGGGGGGGGGGGGGGCACCACACCAAAGTAATTTACTACAAAAAAAGTGATATCGACAAAAACATTAGTAAAAAGATAACTGCATAAATATGTGCAAGCATTGAGGTGTACGTCATGTACTAAAATCTAATTATGTACATAGAATCTAAGTAGTTTCCCAGAAATCCCCTCAACTTTAATTTTAAGTTTTGTTTGGGGTTTTTTTGGGGAGGGAGGGGGGGGGGGGTAAGGCTTTTTTCTGGATTCAGTTCATCAGTCTCATTTTTATGAACATGCAATAAAAGCAAATTGTTTGTTCGTATTTGGCTCATTGTTGATCTCAGTGATGTTTTCAATCTTTTCAAGGCGCTGAATAAGCGCTCACTAGAAGCGTTAGTTGCAGGAAGTACCAAAATTAGTTTGAGAATTTTGAGGATCTCGGCAAACAGACGTTTTTCGTTTGAATGTCTGAAAAATTCAACCACACTTGGTATATCTGGAGTAAAGTCTTTGGCAAAACAGTCTTTAACATTATAAGCTGGCAGTGAAGATCATATGGCTTCAAATCTGTATCATATAGGGTCGTGACAAAATTGAATTCTTCTTCAAACGTTTAACCTGTGCAAGCCTTAATTAGGAGTTTTTCAAGATTAACATAAGCTTTGTAACCTGGTTGGTCAAACCTAGATTTTATGCCAGCTAAAAGCAGACCTAATGCCTCGTAGAAATCTTTCCTATACATATCTGCACACTATGAAGAAGTATGTGCTGCTGTCCCATCATCAAGTTTACGAGGAATTTTGCGTTTCTAGGAAGAAAAGGATTACCGATGTTCATCTGTTTTTGCTTTTTCAACAACTTCCTTGTAAAACTGAGTGAAGATTGTCTCATCTCGGAGACTTTGAAAAGCACTCGTTGTCGTTGATGCCATTTTTTTTACCATCACTCGCCGAGAGGTTTGGAGTCTGCAGAGCCTTTTCCAAATTATCACTATAACGTAAAAGTTTTTCACTCAGTAAACACCCAAAGAAGAGATCAAACCTGCACATATAATCAGCCACTCCCGTAATTCTGTTTCTCATTTCTACCTCACGCACGTATTGGAGGCTTTCATCCCAAACGTTTCTTAGAATTTCATAGTTTGACAAAATGCTCAAAAATGTGTCGGCTTTTATTAATAATCTCCCTTCTTGGAGATTCTTTAATCAACTTTGCTATATCCTTTGCAATGTCCAGGGTGTCTCTTAGCAACTTACATATAGAATCTCTGCAAGGTACGGTAAGAGCATGACCATAACAGTGTATGTAAAGGGCTATGGGTTCAAGTGCATGAATTGGTGTTGCAACACTAATCTTTGAACCAGTCATAGAAGCAGCCATGTCAGAAAGACAGTGCATCCCTAATAAATCTTTATGAGCGGTAAAATTTTGATGAACCCATCGAATGCATAAAACAAGTTGCAATTTGTTGGAAATATCTCGTGTTTCGTCTGCCATTATTGAAAAGAATTCAGACGATTTGATGAAAGCAACAATTTGTCGCAAAACCTGCCACCCCATTACCTGCAAAATTTCATTTTGTATATCTGGAGCAACATACTTATTTGTCTTGTGTTGTAGCCATTCCTGAAGCTGGGGATGGCTTTTAGCCTCTAGCATGAGAAGTTGATTAAAGTTCAAGTTTTTCTCGTATTTGTCACCCCAAACAGCAATTCCTTGTCGAGCAAGAAAGTTCAAAATGTTTGTGATTTTAAGCAAATTTTCTCTGTTAGACTTCTTCTCGACTTCGTGCGTCTTTGAAAGACATTCTCTAACATCTTTAACCTCCTCCTTTATCGTAACCTCCCTTTCCATCACCTCTTTATGGCAATCACTTTTCTCCTGTGCAGCGAATTTTGTGGTTGCTTTTTTCCAGTTCTTAAAACCACTTGATATGAAAGCTTTTCTTTCTTGTGACAACTGAGAGTCTTCTTCTGAAATGATTTTATGCAAGGAAATCGGAATACAACATCTTTGATTTCTACATAATGTAACCAAGACCACCAATAAAGCCAGGAGGCATTGAAAGATCTCATCTTTTTACTAAACTTTTTTGCTGGAATGAAAGTATTCCGTGGCTGATTTGGGGTACTAGCGACCTCTAGTGTATGCCATTTTTCATGTACAACCTGGGCCTTTTGAACTGGTATTTCTGAGATATCATCTTCTGAAGAAGAAGAAGAAGAATCAATAAAGGAAGCAACCGTAACACGTTTGTCTGTTTCTTTGTTTGCAGTTTCCCCCAATTTACCTGTTTCAATAGACTCCTCATTTGTGTTAGACTCCAAGAGTGGGGAAGGACTATCTTGTGATTGTTTTGGTTCAAATAAGCGATGAGGTTCAGACTCCTCAAAGGATAACCTCGAACGCTTTGAAAGAGGTTCCTCATGTTTGTGAATACAGGCAACAAAATGATTAGGTGTCCAACCATCTATTTTTGTAGCAATTGTTTGAGTTCACATGATGTGGATAGCATCCTGATATTCTTTAGCATCAGCACGACCAAGAGGAACAATAAGCTGATTGTTATCTTGTCTGTTTACACCAGGGTTTTGCACCTCGGGAAAAATCGACATGATTGGTTTCTGCGAAACGTTAGAAGCTACGAACATATGCAAAAGACTTGAATAGTAACCGTTCTGGGTTGCTTTTTTTGTTTCCTTTTGTAACGTAGCAATCAAATCACCAGTAATTAAACACTCTTCTGACAGAACTTTCAAAGACATATTGAAGTGAACTTTGTTTGTGGACATGGTCACAAAAGTGTTTTCATTCGTGTAGCCTTCCTACGGCCATGCAGTACAAGTGAAGAATTATACAATACAAATGGAAATTATACAGTACAAATGAAAAATTAAATATGAATGGAAATTAAACAATACAATATATATATATATATATATATATATATATATATATATATATATATATATATATATGAAAAAGATAAAGTGTTATCATACGTAGGGTACGAGCTGACCTATTTTGGTTCGTTTTTTGTTTGTTTTTTTTTTTTTGGTTTTTTTGTTTGTTTGTTTTTTGTTGGGTTTTTTTTTTTTTTTTTTTTTTTTTGATATTTTTGTTTTGTATTTTTTTTGTTTGTTTGGTTTTTGTTTGTTTTTTGTTTGGTTTTTTTTTTTTGTTTTTTGTTTTTTTTTGTTTCTTTTTTACCATGGGGGGCTTCGTCGGAGGTGTAACTCCCACAACTCCAACTAGATCCGCCACATACGCTAAATGTTTGGATCCTTTCAAATTTTAACTAATCTATCGGACGTCTTGAATGCGAATTCTCTCTGATGTGAAGCATTACCAACAAAAACTAATTTTTTTCTGCGTTAACCTCACAAAAACGTATCCAGTTTCCACTGATTTCTGTTACAGAAGGGTGTATTTTAACCCACATAGATTTTGTTAACGTGGCAAAATTACGTCAAAAACACTTGTCCCTGACGCAAACGATTTATTTAAAAATGTGTGTACATGTATTTACATTTCGGAGAACTACGTACAGTTCTACAGCTAGGCCTGATTTAGATGAACTACACGAATTTTCACTATTCACACAAATATCAAATCATCTTTATCTAGAGTCGGACATGATGTATACCAATACAACAATACCCATAGAGAAAAGAGATAGTTACCGACTAGATATAAATATCTTAATATTATATGAGAAGTATAACGTGGCGTAGATAAATAAATAAATAGAAAACAAACACTCTAAACACTACATTTAATGTAGATACATTTAATGATCTGCATCTGATTATCACCAAAATTGCTGAGACATGATGATTTAATCACATATATTCATTTTACTGCATTAATTCTCTATAAAGATACATGTAACTTTCGCTCTCAAAAAATTAGCATTGTGATTAAATCGTTGTATCTCCGCAGTACGTTGTTACGGAATATTATTGTTAGTTGTGGAAGTTTCCAAGATCCTTGATGTTTATTCAATTTGAATTGGACTAAAAATGTCTTACGGGGATATTTTTTTCATTAATATTGTATCAAATATATTGCGATTTTGTTTGTTTGCGAAGTCTTTCTTACTTACATTAGTCGAATTAGTTCAGCAATGAGTTAACTTTATATTCAAGTGCTCTCCAGTACAAGGAGGGAAAAAAGTTCGATATTTCCTTAGCGACGATATTCGCAATGATGGCAGAGGAGGAAACCGAGAAGTTCTACCTGCAAAGTAAACCTTTTCATGCATATATTTATCTATCAAATAAAATCATTCTTCATTTTGAATATTCTGAACTCTCATATGCGATTCATATCACAGTGATCTTCGTTAAGTTTGTCAGAGTCTAATTGTCGGCTAGAGTCACTATTTGTAGTAGCTCTAGACCATATACATCAAAGACCAATGTACTACTAACACACGTGGATGATTAATCTTAAGTTTGCACTGAATCTCTCACTTCAAGTTTTTGGAATCTAAGCAATCTAATTAATCATCAAACAATATATAAATAGATTTGAAAAGCATCTGTTTTTTCACCTTGTGTGTTTTAACAGCAAGAAGTGGATATTTTTTTCCACTCAAGGACTCTGTTTCTTGTACCTAAAATACTGTACAGCAACATTATTTAGTAAGAATATTTATTTTGAAAATATACTTGAGGTTTATTAAACCAATTCTGGGTCCTTGGGGGCAAATAAAACATGATTTAAGTAAAAGACATGAGAAAAGGACATAAAGCTTGCAGCCATGTATTTAATTACATGCATAGATCATGTTTTATTTCAAAGAGCTCGTCTCTCTGTGTTAGCTGTATAGAGCTCACTGTATTGGCTCTAGGGAATCAGTATTTTCACGCATCTTTTGTGTTTTGATGTACAGAGGAGCAGCTGACAGTGGACTCAGATGATGAGTACCAGTATGAGGAGGTCCCTATTGATGAGATCTTTATCGGGACAGGTAGGAATACCAACCTTCAACTTTTGATTATATATATATATAAAAAATAAATAAATAAAATAATTCAGTTGTATTATTAACTATTTGTTAGTTAATAATGTTAATTATGTGAGACATTTCTCTTGGATGATTTTATTTTTCCTGCAGAAAGCTTCTGTTCCAAAGGCATGTAATTTAGAGAAGAAAAATAATGTCTGAATACACAAAACTGTTAATTAAATTCTTCCTAGGTAATAAACTTTTAGAGGTTCACATACAATGCATTTATTTCTTGAAGAAACAGAAGAGGACCTTGACATGGCAGTAAGGACCATAAGAGAAGCAGAAGAGGATGCACTAGCAACTGTAAGTCATCATGATAACATAATCTGATGAAAAATCAAATCACTTATTATCTGCTAATGTTAGTGGAGAACACATATTTTAATGTTATATACCTACAATACAACTACATCAGAATATGTTGTCTTTTACTGATTATAAATGCTCTACCAAATTAAAAAATAGAAACAAAATTGCATGTCATAGTGAAATAGAACACTGCATGCCAAAGCAATCTCTTTATAAAATAGAATTTAGAATATTGCATGTCTTGTACATTATTCCTATACTTTTAGACTCGCACCATCATCAGTTTTAGGTCAGATGAGGTTAGTTTCTCACATTTAATTTTGCTAGTTCTGATTTGGTCACAGCTTTTCTCCTTTCTTTCACAACATGTTGCTAATCAGGAAAGCTGCATCTATTTAATGTATATCATTGCATTTGATCTACTATATTTGCAGCATATAACACATCAATATGATTTATTTTTATCATTGGTAGGATGTTCAACATCCTAGACATTCAGAAATATCCCAAAAATATTGTAAATGGTATTTCTTCTTAAAGACCTAAATTGAAATATTGTTTGTACTATTTTGACCTGTGACTATATAGGTAGGTACATTTACTGGAGGTACTGGTAAGGAAGCATTTATTTGTTGATCTGAAATGTTACATTGATATGAATACCCAGTGAGCAATCACTTTTGCCATTTAGTTTAACAGAGCCGATCTACCTTTTAAATTCAGTGGATGATTCTTGGAAATTGATTTTACTTTGAAATTTAAAAAAAAAAAAACCCATTGAAGAAATGATAATAAATTGTTTGGAGTCCAGAAATATTTTTAGAAAACATGAACAACAACAACCCCCCAAAAAAGTCAATTTAGGCCTAAGGTAATTAGTGACGATGAAGCATATTGCAACATATGTCAATCATCTTATGGCAAAGTGAGCTGGCTTACTATTTATAAGCCAAACTTCAAATGCACCACATAAATCTGTCATTTTGTCTTTGCATTCAATAATATCACAACACAGTGCTTCTTACATTATCATTATCGCAAAAACCTGAATATCAGCAGGTCTCTGTTTTTGTAACATTTCACCAATCTCAATGTTCTTACACAATCTTATTCAAATAGGAGAAGTTTCTTTCCATTGCCTATTGTTGTTGCACAAACACTACTTTTGGTGATTTTTGATTAAGTAACAATTAAATCAGCTCTGAACCACATTCGATTTTAATTGTATTTGATATGAGTAATGAATGCTTTGCATTATTATTAATTTGTTCCGGTCTTGTAGTCTCAGAAAGATGGTCTGGGAAAAGCCTCCGTCACCCAGCGTCCTGAAGTTGTGGATGACTTTGTGCGTAATTTTCTTGTGAGGATGAATATGGATAAGACTTTGGAGTGTTTCCAGACGGAGTGGTAAATATTCTAATGTAACGGACATCTACAACAACTGTCACTGTACTGATTTTATAAAGCATAATTGTAAGACAGCTATGTACTGTATTGTAATTTTGAAGTTACGTCCTTTTATGTATACATGTTATTTAGAAATATCCTCTTCTTGTGAAAAAGTGAAATCAATTAAGGAATGAATTTTTACTCATTTCATATGATACTAATAAGTTGTGGCAGTTTATGCATTATAAACTACGAAACAGTTTATAAAATAGCATAACTGTCCCAACATACTTTATATTGCATAAAATGAGTAAAAATTACTTTCATTCCATATAACTTAATTTAGTAAACTGCGTTTGATATTATTTAATGAATAATTGTAAAGAAAATGTGAATTTTATATGACATGGACTAATATTGCCATACCAACAAAATAGTAACTGACACAGCAGGCAAACATTGTGATGTCATTCCTAGGATATCATATAGTGGGACTAAACGGCAATTTTGTTTATACATTATAAAGAATGATGATCAAGTCAAATGAACCAATGAAATTGCATGTTACAAGTAAAATCAAATTAAAAAGACATGAACCCAATTATCCATGGCAGGATTACATACATTAATGCATTACAACACATTGGAAATTCAGACCTAGAGACTGTATTTTAAGATCCCCCTATCCATAACTGTAGGTATGAGCTTCAACAGAGAGGCTTGCTCCATGAAGAGGACATAGGGGTGGTCCCTGACATCTACAGCCGCAACCAGGATCTGGACAATGATGTCAAGTTCCTCAAACACGAGGTCAACAAGTACAAAGAAGCCGCCATGTAAGTCAAAAGAAGCACAAAGCTCTGATTATAAGAAACAGTAATTACAAAAGCACTTAAGTGATATTTTCTGTGATGCATGTACTTTTGCAAGATTTCTGAATTTTGGCCATCATTTCATTTTCATTTCAATTTCTTTTAAAATATATTTGTCTGATATTTTGAAGATTTTAGCAGTACATTTAAAAAATATTAACAAATAACATTTTTAAATTTTCATAAATATTTTTTATTTAAAAAATTAGTGCATCTATCTAAGCCTTTTAGGCATGTTTTATTAGATTGTCACATCAAATCACGGTGAAATTTGGACTCGCAAGTATTTTATTTGCAACAAAAGAGCTTTCTTATCATTCCAGAAAACATCATGTAAAACGATTGAGAGCTTATATCACTTTTTGATGGTGAAACCATTCATACAAGATGCTCAAACAAGCCATTGAATAAGATTTTAGTGTAATGAACCACATTCACACATGATCTGATGCTTTGCTTCTTGTAGGAAAGCCAAAGAAACTTATGTAAAACTGAGAAAGGAAAGAGATTATCATAGAATGCATCATAAAAGAGTCGTCCAGGAGAAAAATAAGCTAATCAATGACATCAAGAGGTAAATGATGGAAAACAGAGATAGAAAATTAGTAGTTGTTCTGTGTTTTATCTGCATCTGCCAGTTACAATTTGTCACGATTCTCCTCACCAGACTTAAGCGACATTATGCCCAGTATGAGCCCACACTTCAGCAGCTAAAGAAAAAATATGAAGTAGCCATGAAGGAGAAAATGCTGTCCAAGCTTGAGAAGGACCGGGCAGTTGGACAGGTGGCCGGGCTACAGAGTACTCTAAAGAGCATGGAGTCCTTCAAAGGAACACCACCCGGAGGATTTCAACCAGGTACCACCAAAATACCAAGGATCAGTGGGCTGTGTTGTTTTTTCAGCAGCAAATTTACTTAATTTTTTCTTTTTTTATACATATTCACTTTTATTTTGATTGAAAATGCATGCATTATTTATCTTAACTCTTATACATATATAAAAAGCTCTAATTCTCTGTAAGTAAGAACAAACAGTGAAAGCTGAAATTAACTTAAAGTATCACCACATTGTTACAGCCACTCAGTCTGGAAGGAGGAGGAATTGGGAGGTTGATGAAGAGGGGCGGGGGCCGACCCAGAAGACCCTAGCCATGGAAAGAATGAAGGCAATGTCTGGAGATATTAGGGACCTGCCAGAAAATTACAGACGCCATCCTGATGTATGTTTTAAGGCCATTCTTGAATTGTTTCAGTTCAATTGTTGCTTTCATCAAGAAATCAGAAAATGCAGTTAATGATACTTGAATTTCTTTCTTTTATTTCCCATATATAGAGCTGTGCTTAGCATTAACAAGTAATGTATCTTTTCAGGATTCTGAATTTCCAAAAGACACAGGCATCAATCCAATCTTGGCTCAGATAAAGGGTCCAACTGGACACTTGGCAAGGAGTGGGGGATTCCGATTGTCTAATACATTCCAAGCCCACTCTCATCCCATCAGCAGGTCAGAAATATTTAACATACAACTTCTTGGAATTTCAAAGAAACAATATATAAATATGTGAGGTTTCCACAATCTGATTACTGTAAATCACGTACACATTTAACAATAATTTATCTACATTGTCGTGCCATGTCAGAATTATCGGCATGATAATTTTTTTGCCATTCTTCAGTTTGTTCATCATTATACATACAAACATGAATGAATCTCAAATCAAAGATTTTCCATACAACAGTAACCAAATGAATTTTCGCAAAAATAGAGTTATTGTAAATGGAAAGTGATTAACACTAATAAATGTATGGCTGTACAATTGTTGTTATAATTATTTAGTGTTGTGCTGCATCCTCGGAAGCAAATATTGGCCACTACAAGTGATGACCATACATGGAAAATGTGGGCGGTTCCAAGTGGTGACATTATAATGACAGGTGAAGGTCACACAGACTGGGTCTCAGATTGTGACTTCCACCCCTCGTAAGTCCAAGAATATTTTCAAATATAAAAGTTTCTATTGCCTTTTATTGTTAATGATTGAATGCATCAGCAGTTCTCTCTGGAAGCAGGCATATATGTACTTCATTATGACTTGTGTAGAAAAGTCTTTGGAGGCTGGGCATCTTCTTTTCAGTGGTTCTAAGTTGGTGACTTCCAGTGGTGACACAACAGTGAAGATCTGGGACTTTTCTAAAGCAGAATGTGTACACACCTTTACAGACCACACACATGCAGGTGAGAAGGCATAGATGTATATAGCTCTCATCTGCAACGCATAGTCTTATCAATCACTTGTTGAATAACTGATCTAATGCAATTTCAAGAAAATATTCAACAATATATTGCTTGTAACTGTGTGTCTGTTTCAGTGTGGGGCTGTACCTGGCACACTTGTGGGGACTTTGTGGCCTCCTGCTCTATGGACAATACCTGTAAACTCTGGGATCTGAACAGTCTACGCTGTCGTTTCACGATGCGGGGCCATGCGGACAGTGTCAATAGCATTGAGTTCCTGCCATACTCCAACACACTTCTCTCCAGCTCAGCCGACAAAACAATCTCACTCTGGGATGCTAGAACTGTGAGTTTTGTTTTTATGAACCAACCCAATCCCCCAACCCCCAACTCCCACCTTTTGAAATAGAGGGGCCATATTTTTTTTTACCTGTTGGTCAGTCTGTATACCATGTCTTGTCTGCCCAAGTTCTTGAGAACCCTTTATATGACAGACATCAAACCTTTTACACTGGTACATCATAAGGAATAGATAAACTCTATTGGTTTTGGGTTCACAAAGTCAAGGGTCAAACTGGACATAGTAATACATTGTTACCTCTATATTTTGAGAATCATTTGCTTGATTGACACCAAACTTAGTACACTGGTACATCATAAGGAGTAGATGACCCCTACTGAGTGTGAGGTCAAGGTCAAGAGTCAATCCACTCTGAACATAGGAAGATAGTTCTGCTCAATAGATTGAATTGTTTTGGCACTACTATCAATTAAATGATTCATGTGTATAACCCTTTTAAATTTCATGTGTATAACCCTTTTAAATTTTGCACCATGGGAGGCATACATGTTTCTGAAACATTTCTTGTTTTAAGGAAAGGATGTTTTAAGGGATGAGATTTTCATCAAATCTGTAATTTAAAACAATTCTTGCATATCTTACTTCAGTACATGTGTCTGATTTTCCTTTTTGTACTTTAGGGACTTTGTGCACAGACATTTTATGGTCACATGCATTCCGTCAACAATGCAGCCTTTAATCTTAAGGTATGTGGAATGATGTATTATCTAAATCCTCTTTCATATATTAATCTCATACCTTGGTTTTCCAATCTTTTGTTATTTATTTTGTTTGTAAATATTTATTATATATATGTAGTTATTTCATTTGTGCTGCAGTTTGAATATTTTGCAATTTCCCCCATAAGCCAAAACCTTGAGGTTAACACTTCAGCAATCAGAGCCATAAGATTAACATGGAATGGACATAAAACCATTATTTCAAAGTGCATGAAAGCAGAATTAGTCAAAAAATTGTGAAAATAAATCAGGGAAAAATGTAATAACTGTGTAAAATATATCTTTGGCATTTGTACATGTATACTATGAAATGTAGTAAATCTGGAGTGTATGACCCTATTCTGTAGGGAGATACAGTGGTGTCTTGTGATTCATATGGAACTGTCAAACTTTGGGATGTCAGAACTGTGGCCCCTATGGTCAGTTTTGATGTAGGACCACATCCTGCCAACAGGGTGATTTTCGACCCCACAGGAGCTGTTGTGGCCATTGCCAGTAACGATGCCACTGTTAAGATGTATGAAGTATCTAATGGAAGGGTAAGCACAATTTGTAGACTTCAGCTGTTTATATAGACATGTCACCCCTCAGACAGTGGGTGCATGGTAAACATGGCTTATAAATTCTAAAGTTGATATCTTGCTCTTATTTTGAAAACATAGCACACTAATGATTCTCTACTGTACAATTAGAGGCAACTATGATATACTCACACACACACACACATGCATATATATATATATGTATGTATGTGTGTGTGTGTGTGTGTGTGTGTGTGTGTATAAGTCCTTGATAAACAGTGAACTACCTTTATCAACTGATGGGACAAGTTGAAAGAAATCTCTTGCATCTACATATATTGTCTTCATTGGAGTTTTACAGTTTTACAGGTATAAGACGTGTTATAACTGTCACACAAGACACCCTGATTAACTGCAGTATGTGTACATGTATTTCTAGATCGGAACCTTGGTGGGACATGAGGATGCCGTACAGTGTCTGATGTTTGACAAGTCAGGAGAATTCATGGTCTCTGGAGGAAGTGATAACACTATCCGTATCTGGTCATAGTTTACACCGACTCCACACCAATGACAGGAATATAGGCCAAGACTTTGGAAGACTTTGGAATGTGACTTAATCTTTACATCTCAGTGATGCAGATTTTATTTGAATGATTTGTAGAGAATAATTTTTCTCTTTGTGGATGAAAATTAATGACTAGATCTACAAGTATTATTATTTATTGTATTATGGGTTCAAATATTATTGCAACCTGTTTCTTATGAATGCCCAAACTTTATTCTATGATAAAATTAACTACAATATATTAAAAGGGTTGTCTCCCTTATTCAATTGCGAACAGAGATGAGACTTGAACATATTCTTTTTCTTTTTTTTTATTCAAAGACGTTGAGGATAATATGAAGACAAAGAAAGGAAAAGAAAATTCATAAAACAGTACATATCACATTCGAATTTGAAACAATATTTATCTGAAAAGCAAAGAAAAAACACAGAATGAAAAGATATTCATTTTTATAACCTTCAATAGTAAAGATGTGAGAACAGAAAATATTTTTTAAAGATGTCCAGAATGAAATGATACCCACATGTTAATTAGCTTCTTTCCAATTGCATAGCCCCATCAGGGCACATATGAGCGATATGTGCACTCATCATAGCCAGGCCGTGATGGGTGACCATTGTCTCATTGGCTGCTCCAATCATTTTTACCATTGTCAACTGAAAATGTTGGCACATTTCAAATCACAATATTTTGCCATGTAGTACAAGGTAGACTGAATCTTTCATGTCAAACAATGATCATTCAATTTAACAGACGGACATAGATAAATCATGCTTTTAAAAAAGAGGACTCTCTCTGACAATGGTATCCTTATGCTGGAAAATTCCTGAAGCTAACATTACTGATGAATGATTGGAATACACAAAGGAAAATATGTATATGCAGATTTTGTCAATCACATTTCATGTGTGAAACACATAAACTTTCAATGAATTAGTGACAGAATTAAGAGTTATGGTTATATTCATGGAGGCAAGTATTTTCATAGCTCGACTTAATTTATAGTATACATGTGATTTGAATCAAGCAAAAGGTACCTCAATCTCTACTATGCCAGCAGCATCATGAACCTTCATGGCTTCAGTATCGTCCAACTTCATTAGGTAACACTGGATGTCAATCTTCATCACCATGGTATGCTGCAGACGTTAAATAACAATAATAAAGGTATTCTCATTGGATAGTTCTTCAGAAAAGACTGGCAACGATTTTAGGTGAATTGTCTCTATGTTGACTGTTGATTTACGTGAGTTATATGTCAAAAGGCCTTCGATTTACGGACCGGAAACTAATTTTCAAGAATTCTTGGAATGATTTAGCAACTGATCTGAAAATCATTGAGGACCGTCTATATCCACTGCAGGTAAACCCCTTGGAAACTTCGTTCGCAGTGTATTAGAATTTAAAAATCCTAAAATACACGAAGAATAAACGTACGGTGCTGGCGTCGAAGTAGAAGATAGAGAGCCCGTGTTCGTCATGCTCGTGAGAGTGGGTGTGATATGGGAGGTTTGTATGAGAAGGGTAGTGGGTCGGGTGGGGATGAGCAGTGTGGGTGTGGTATGGGAGGTTTGTATGAGAAGGGTCGTGGGTCGGGTGGGGATGAGCAGTGTGGGTGTGATATGGGAGGTTTGTATGAGAAGGGTCGTGGGTCGGGTGGGGATGAGCAGTGTGGGTGTGATGTTGCACCGCCTGAAAAAAAAGAAAGTACCTCATCAAAAGGACAATACACATATTGATCAGATGCAACGAATATAAACATGTATACTGGTACTATTCATATTCAGTTTTAATTCTAAAAATATTGTTGGTTTGTGTTTTTTATTTTTTTATTTTTTTTTGGTCAGGTATACAATAGTTTGATTAAATGTTTTACCTGTGCGGCTGCTGATGTCAAAGCTAGAACAACGATCATGATCAATTTGTTCAGTGTGAAACTTCAAACGACTAGTGAGCTGTACTGTCCCATCCATTACATAAGGAAATTGGAAGTGGATTATCATAATTCCTCGTAAATGACTAAAGTCACGATCATTAATCCAAAGAAGACGTTAATCTGCAACACGGGGGAATTAACATGTTCACCTATTTAACAGCTTTTAATGATAATTCTGCAAGAGTACCTACGATATCCAAAGCATGACATCGATGCGAACTTCTTATTTTACATGAAAACGATAGGATACTTAAAAGTAATGGCCTAAGTGAAACACCCTGCCCTGCCCCTGCATGCTTTTAGAGCGTTGGTCAATTATACGTAAATATTTACATTTCCAACTGTTTTCTCTGTGATTCTAATATGTTAGTTCCCCATATACCACATCAACATTTACATTTCCCACATGCAATGAAGGCAGCAACTTGTCATGACTCATGGGCTGGGACTATGACTCATGGGCTGGGACTATGAAAATTAACATGGAATGCCATTTATATTTCAATTTCAACTAGGCAATGATTTCGAGGTGTCGACTTTATTCTTTCTTTTCTATATAAGGAGTAACTGTCTAGTTTGTTAACTATGGCAGGTAATTTAAAACACACGCCCTTATACGAATTATCACGTTTTCATTGTGGATAATCACCCCGCATACAAACTAGACAAAGACTGCTTAAATTAATACCTAAAAATAACCAGAAGTACAGTGTATCTTAATTGGAGTCGTTCGTTCAAAAAACCAAGTTTTAATAAATTCGGTAAAATAAATAATTAAAAAATACCTTTTACGTAATTCATTAAAAAAAAGAAAGAAAGAAAAAAAGAAAGTGTAGAGATACACGGAACTATTTTTTTTCCCTCAAAGGCGGTTCACTCTGTCCAAAATCTGTAGGTTTCAGTGTTGTTATAGTTTTACTCTCAACTGCACCGAGTCACAAGTACATGTATTCATGATCAATTTTGGGGTCATGACCTCCATTTTTTCACTTATTTTGGATCGGCTCATCTTATATAGAACACATGTTGATTTATTTTTGAGCTAAAGACCCGTTAGAATGAAAAGTACTGTGAACAGCTCAAATTTATGAACTATTTACTTCCTGAAGAGCTATGGCACCACCATACAAAATAAGTTATTGTTAGATTTTTCAGTAGTGTAAATATGATGACAAAATCTTCAAAGTTCAGAAAAGACATTTACTTAAATATTTGTAGTGAAATAAAAATGTTCCTTGGATTAAGGAAGATCGTCACCTAATTAACAGACTCAGAGAGGGACTGGGCTCAGCGGCAGACGCACCTGGCTGCACGTGTAAGCCTGTAATACAAACTCTGAAAACAAAAAATAAAAAAAACAAAAACAAAAAACACCCCCCCCCCAAAAAAAAAAACCCCCCAACAAAACAAAACAACAAACAATCCAACCAAACAAACAAAAAATGTTACAAATCTAAAATCTCTACAAAATCTCTACAGGTTCAACTGAATCTAAATAATGGGGTCAGCAAACTTGACATCACCACGGATTCCGTCGTCGGATGAATTTGATCAGAACGCGGCCGAATAGATCCAGCTGAAGTGCAGTATAACAGAGTCGGGTCCAGAAGATTTTCAGATAAGGGTGGGGGTGGGTGCGACCCATGGTTGTGCCTATTCCGACCCTAGGGGATGGGGGGGGGGGGGGGGTTTACAACCCAAAATGGCAAAAATGACCATTTTTATATTTTTATTAAAAATATTCAATCACAATCTAGATCCGGTACTGCACTACAGTGTCAAGGGGATATACTAAAGCTGATGAAATCTGGTTGTTCGACTTTTTAAAAAAAGGCGTATTGCGTTTCCTCTTCTGATGAATAATATCAATCATCTTTTTAAACACCTACACGCATCGACCAAGAGAAATTTAATCCATTGCTTAATATGACACGAAATCAATGGTTATCCACGTTTATCGTGGGTTGCATTTAGTTTTGTCCCAAGATCCGCCCTCGTGTAACACCAGTCTCTCCTCCACAACTTTTATTGTTAACATTTGAAAGAGAAAAAGCAGTATTTCAATTTTACGCCAGAAATGGGGGACTTGATCGAATTAATTATCATTATACATGTATCTATAACTTTGTAGTGTCACTTTTAATTTCAGAAATATCGAGCTCTCGAGAGCGTTCTCTTGAATATCTACCAGTGAGAAATATATTAAACTGTAATAGTGATTGCGATGCCGTTCAATATCTGTAAAAATGATAGTTTCAATGATAAATTTAATTAAATTATCTCTAGCCCTTACTATTTAATATAATCTCTACCCTGATCATAAACCTTAAAACTAACCTAAATATTAACCCCAGAACCTAACCAAATCCTAAGTTTAACTCTAAAACATAACCACAGAACTCCAAAACGTAATCTTAACCATAAAACATAACCCTAGCTCTAGAATTTAACATTAACCCTAAAACGTAACCCTCACTCTAAAACGTAACCTTAACTCTAAAACGTAACCCTAACTCTAAAACGTAACCCAACTCTAGAACTTAGCATTAACCCTAAAACGTAACCCTAACCCTAAAACGTAATCCTCACTCTAAAACGTAATTTTAACTGTAAAACGTAACCCTAACTCTAGAACTTAACATTAACTCTAAAACATAACCTTAACTCTAAAACGTAACCCTAACTCTAAAACATAACCTTAACTCTAAAACGTAACCCTAACTCTAAAACGAAACCCAACTCTAGAACTTAGCATTAACCCTAAAACGTAATCCTCACTCTAAAACGTAACTTTAACTCTAAAACGTAACCCTAACTCTTGAACTTAACATTAACTCTGAAACGTAACCCTAACTCTAAAACATAACCTTAACTCTAAAACGTAACCCTAACTCTAAAACATAACCTTAACTCTAAAACGTAACCTTAACTCTAAAACGTAACCCTAACTCTAAAACATAACCTTAACTCTAAAACGTAACCTTAACTCTAAAACGTAACCCTAACTCTAAAACGTAACCCTAACTCTAAAACGTAACCTTAACTTTTAAAACTTAATATTAACTTTAAAACATAACATTAATTCTAAAACGTAACCTGAATCCGAATCGTAATTCAAAACCTAATCTTCACTTAAAAGACCTTCACACACGTTAGATCAACCAAAACCCTTTCGAAACCTTGACCTTTACCGGAAAGTGTTATGAAGTGTCCGTCAGTGGACAGCTTTAAACTGCGTAATTAAGATTATATTAGATATACGCACATCCTGGAAAATTTAGCACAGTAAATGAGTTATTTTCCCAGTAATATATATATAGATACAAAATCTAAACATGTATTCGTCTTAATATTGTGCAATAGTGACAGATTAGTTTCAATATAAATCGTCACGATATCTTCAATAGTGACATATGCATTAGTCATATCAATGTAATCTTGCATAATGATAACAACATGTGCAGCTGGGAATGTTTTTTTGTACATTAGTTCATTTCGTTATCTCCAATCACAGATAACGTAGATCCTTAACAATAACAACAACAAAAACCTGCAGAAAGACATAAAACGCAGGTTACAAATCCCCCCCCCCCCTTCTCTTTGAAATTCAGTTGTCATTCGTTTAATGGCAGTATGTACAAGTACAATGTTTTCTATCAATACAGGGTGATTTCAAAACGTCAACTTTCTTTTCTGATCTCATCTTCCCGTAATTTGAGACATTCAAAAGTGTCCACTCTTCTTTGTTTTCATCGAATGTCTACCATCGAGTCAATCTCCTAATCACGGTATGATCAAGCTGCCCTGGGATTTCAAGTAGCTGTGGTGCCATAGTCTTATCCTGCTGTTTTTCACTCTGACCCACTACTCCAATTTCAGGAATTGTAACTCATTTTCAAACCCTCCGAGTCTGCTCTCTCTCTCTCTCACACACACACACACACACATATATATATATATATATATATATTAGTAATGAAGCTTCACCACTGAATATATAACATATAGCATTGAAGTACTGGAAATTTAAAATTTGAACATGCATTTATCTAGTACATAAGTTACATTTTTTTTCTGCGATCGGATCGACATAAGTTCTCGTCTGGATCACATAATTCATATATATTTAGCTCGGGCTCGTAGTACATGATTTTGAGGCGTAAGGTGGCGTTGGAATTTGTTGACATCTGGCTAAAATATTGTCAGGATGATTCCTTGGTATTTAATCAAACATTATCTACAAAAACACTCTAAGTTTTGCACGTCAACAACAATCCTTCTTTTGATTACATTCATTTTCAACAGGTAAGAATTTTTTGATGAAACGCAGCAATGCAACAGTTGAGGATGGACGGAATTTGTTCGAAAATACGGTTTTATAAGATTTTATTTTTCATTTCAGATATTTTTCACTGATTCTCATTATATGGTCATTTATAATTGGATTAGCAGTCACTTATAGCTGCATAAGGTATGTGGAAATGATAGATAAAACGCGAGTCGATTAAATCAACTATGGTTAAAATATGCATGAAATAGTGAAAAGTTTATATTACTCATACAACCAGTGAAATATGATTAAATACGAGTCGTGAATTGATTATTTAATTTCTATACAAAGCTAGATTTCAAGCTGATCTCATTATATTATATTTTAATCAATACGGTTAGCTGGGTAGTGTAGTGATTAATGCGTTTGCTTCTCATTGCTGCAGCCCTTATAATCTGAGCAAGATTTGTTTAGGCTGGATACTTGGAGTAATGCTTATTCTCAGACCAGTGTCACATGGAGTGATTCAGAAAATTTTGTCTGAATTTTGGCTGCTTGTTGAGATTAAAATGGGTTAAACTGAATTTCTTGCCTCAATTTTTTGTCTTGGACATCCTATTAACTCCCTGTTGCAATAAAACTGGCACTTCTTGCATTTACATAGTGTAAATCTACAGTAAATAAAGTTACAGACACGTGCCATAAGTATTCAGTCAACATGGCGACTTGTTTACGTTTGAAAACGACAGTACATACTTTGAGTCTCCTGGTTTTGTATATACGCGTCATCGACGACGAAGTGTTATAAATTTAGATTTTTAGTCACATGATGTATCACATGATAATTTGTTATCGTCTGTAGCTAGCGCAAGTTGTGAGAATTACGAATTTGAAAATATGGGTAGAAAAGGGCAAGAGCTAGGGATGGAGGCGAAAAATATCATTGTAGATTTGATACAGAGTGGTCTTTCCCGTCACAAGGTCAGTGAGATGTTGAAAATTCCAAAATCAACAGTTATCGATGTAGCACGAAAGTGTTTTGCCACAGGATCAGTGGAAAACAAACCGAGAAGTGGGCGACCAGTGAAAATGAAAGACAGGGCTTATCGTGGTTTAGAGAGGCTTGTGAAAACGCATCGTCGGGAGTCTTTGGGTGATATTACATCAAAATTTAATGAATTCAGGACTGAAAGTGAAATTGTAAGTAAGCGGACTATTCAGCGTCATTTGCATAATCATGAATATAGAAGATGTGGAAGTAAGAAGAAACTTGTAGTGAAGGAGGTTAACCGACGAAAGAGACTTGCATGGTGCAGAGAGAAAAGGCGGTTGACAGTTCAGAATAACTGGAATAAAGTTATATTCTCTGACGAGAGCAAGATCATGATTGGACATGACCAGCGGGTTCGTATTTGGCGCAAGAGAAAGGAAGGTTGGAGACCCGATCTTGTTCAACCCGACATCACAACCCAGGTATGAAGTAATGATATGGGGGTGTATCTCTTGGAATGGTGTTGGGGCAATTACACCGGTAAATGGTAACATTAATGCAGAAAAATATCAGGACATTCTGGAAGAGAACCTGTGGCCAGTGATTGCTCGACATTTTCCTAGGGGTGGGTATTTCTTCCAGGACGACAATGCACCCGTTCACCGAGCAAGGTCTACTCAAGAATACATTGCCCGGAATAGAATAAACTGCTTAAGTTGGCCTGACCAGTCGCCAGATATTAACATTATTGAAAACCTTTGGCTACTGATAAAAAGAAAGCTTCAGACACGCATTTCCTTTATTAAATCTAAAGACGATCTCGTGGAGGAAATTCGGGGCATTTGGACAAGCATCCGACCTGACTATGTTCAGAACCTCTACAAGTCCATACCAAACCGAATTTTGAATGTAATCAGGCTCAAGGGACATCTTACGAAGTATTACCAAGTATGTTTAACATCATTTGTATTTTTTATTACTTTATTTCATTACAGCGAATGTTTGAAATTTGACACTGTCGTTTTCAAACATAAACAAACCGCCATGTTGACCGAATACTTATGGCACGTGTCTGTAGTTATTTCTTAGGCCACCATTTGATTAAAGCAATAAACAGTAAATAAATTGAAAAATATAAGAACAGATATGTGTTGAATATATATAATTTCATAGAATCAGAGTGAATCTGAAGCAATAAACCCGTCATATCAGCAAAATATGTCAATACATGAGTAATTCCTGCTTGTAATCTCAGATGTGCATTGAACTCAGAGGTCACCAGTTCAGAAAAATGTGAAAGAGAGGCACTGCACATTTCAGATTTGTAAACAATTTAATATGTCAATTTTATAGCAGATTCATTCCTAAAATTTCATTTGAGTGGCAAATTAGTGTAATTTAATTACTTTCTAATATTTATAATACATAAAGTCATTCATAACACAATGTAATATTTTAAAACAAACGAAATGTATATTTACTCACATCAGTCTCCTTCTTTGTATGACCTCGGTATCAGTGCAACCCGATTATATTCAGCAGTTATCTTTCCCTTGTTCATGTGTACGATGTATTGGTGGTTTATATGAAATGCTCTCAAACAATTTTCCTTTGGTTTTTTTCCCCTGAATTTGTCCTTAGATCTTAGGGATTTTATAAGTTATGTCAGTTGGTGCGTAATTGTTTAGTTGAAATTACCTTCAGTTACAGCTTGTTTTGCTTTAATCTGGATCGTCCCGATGTGTGTATATGTAGACTGCATATGCACAAACGTTGGATGATCCACACTAATCAAATGATGGCCATTTACAACAGGTTAAGAAGTAACCAATTTCATTTACTGGGGGATTTACACTGAGTAAAGGCAAGAAATTCAAGCTGCATGTTTTAGAGAGTTAATAAGGATGCCTAAGGCGAGAAATTCAGTTCATTCCATTTTAATTGCAACATGCGACACATTTCAGGCAAGATTTCGTGAATCACTGTCAGGTTTGGAACACAACCCCTATAGTGAGATCTTCTGTGTGATTCCTCCTCGTTAGCAAGAGTAAATATATCCTATACAACCGAGGAGTAACACCCTAGGAGTACATCTCTTTGTGCTAAAAAAAAGTGCTAAATTGTCTGATACTATTGCAAACATATAAATCAAAACAAAAGCGTTCATGATATGCATTGGATTACAGCATCTTATCCTCTTGACTGTGTTGTCAATTTCATAGAACCAATTCATGCCTTGTTGAGTGTATATTGCACTTATTCAGCATTGCATGGAATTTGCCATCATTTTCAATCTAAACACCAAAACATCCCTTTATGGTAATAATTTATTTTCTTGCTAAAGAGAAATAATTGCATTTTAGCGAAAAGATCTCAATATAGGGGAAGTGTTCCCAATCTGTTTGACACTGATCTGAGTTTCGGAATGGGCATCAGTCCAAATATTCAGCTGCGATAAATCTCACCGAGATTACTGCAACCCGAGTTCGATCCCTGTGATTGGCAGTGGTTGAATGTGAGAGGGTATGGTAGTCGCCCACTTGGACTCGCGAGTGTCCTCTGGGTACTCTGATTTTCTTCGTAAAACAAACCCCAGCTCCAGCATCCATCCATTTCTGCTATTTATCAAATTGTGATGGATAACATAAGCTAGTTTCTACTGCTTATAAAATTTGTGATCACATTCAGGACTACTGTTAAAGAGATATCTTAGTTTTACACCTTGTTAATGTTACCAGAGTGAAGTCACATTTCACCTTGGTAATGTTACCAGAGTGAAATCACATTTCGCCTTGGTAATGTTACCAGAGTGAAGTCATTTCACATAAAAGCCAGAATTCACACACGTGGCATAATTTAGTAACTTTGATTACATTGGTGTTTACTTGGTAGTTGAAATAACGCAGTAATATCATGTATACGTTTTAAAAAAAATATGTTCAAAATTCATACAATATTTGAAAGCTTTAGTGCGTACTAGTACACTTTTTAATCATCTTTTCAGTTCAGATACACTTTTACCAAGTTTCCTGTTTATGTACCATAGGAAGAAAAAGGTAAGTCAAATTCTTCTCATTAATGTTCCTGTAGTACTTAAATAATGATATAAAAATTCTCACAGTATTTAGACTGTTGACTTTTCTACAGTGCTAGTGGGGGGAAAAAATCTAATTCAATAAATAACATTCATAAATGTGTTATTTTTAGGAGGCCGAGGAAGATGATGAGTTTACTTTAATGAAAACTGTGTGTACTGTCTGCGGCCAGCGTCGCTGTCCACGACACAGGTACAGCTGCCATATTTAACGTGTCAGTCAATTTAGGTCCTACTCACAACAGAATTTAATACGTAAAACAAGACACATGTATGACTGCTGTATTTAATATTTTTAAATTTCCAATGTTTTTGCCTTCAATATCTTTACCACTTGAAATGATAGCCATTTCTTCATGAAAGTGAACAATGTGTGTATGAATTGTGATAAATATCGTATGACTATTTTACAACTGGGAATTTCGACACAAATGAAAGTAAATTGTATATATATAAAATAAACTTCATTTTAGAAAATACCAAAATATGTGAGGGCATGAACAGCAACACTTCATGCCAGTATATTTATAAAACAGTAGCACTCTCAATGAAGTATGATGGTGTACATTCATGCCCTTATTCATGTTCATGTATTTTCCAAAAATGATATTTATATCTTAAGTGTCAATCACTGTCACACCAATCGAGGGTTACTGTTAACAGTATGTATTTAGTAAAACAAGGAAGAAAATAAACACAAAATATTCAAAATGATAAGTTCTTTCAAATAATAATTTGAAACATAAAGAAAATACAATTTTGAATTTCAGACCAGAGCTCAACATACTTGCATTTCAACCCTGGACTTACTTAAAAGTCCGAAAACGAGTAGATGAGTCTGTGGAAGAGGTATGTTACCTAATGACATCAGAAAACACCCCCCATCCCCTAAAAAACACCATTCAAGAACATGTTATAGAAATTTGTGAAATAAGTCTTCACAGGCTTTATTATTGCTAAAACATGTACAATGTATATATATATATATATATATATATATATATATTGATTTTCTACCTGCATCTTTACTTATTCTTGCATTTTGTTCAAAGTAAAAGTAACATGCAATGTGATGAAATTGGCACCCCACCCCCAATTTCTCTATGGAATTGATTAACCAGAATTGATATAATAATAAATTTACATAGTGCCTTATATAAAATAAATTACTCTAAGTCGCTTTACAAGAGTAAGATGAGGTAACAAAGAAATAAGATAGATAAGAAAGAGATATGTTGCATAGATATGTAAATTTTATTTTCATCATGGAAAAACCTCATGATAACGCTATTTTTTAAATCTGAATTAACTGACATATCTGCTGACTTGAGACTACTATGGTAGTTGAGGCATTCTCCTTTGCATACCAAGTGTCCGATTCGTTTACTCTCATTGCTCTTTATAAGTCATTGCTCTTTATCAGTAAAATTAGTGAAGTCCAAATGAATGCATTCTCTAGCTTTGTTCATTAGACAGTTGGGACATTTACGGTCAGGATCCAGCAATGGGGAGGGGTACTTACTAACGAATTTCTGAAATTCTAGACACAAATCATTTTAATCGTTTTCTGATGTAGTCATTTGGAGCTTGATTTTCCTTACCATAACATAATAAAACAAGATTTCTGTCTTGTATTTCAGTTTGCAGACATTGTTTTAAAGGAATTTCTTTACACTTGGTACAGGTATGTACATGAAATTGAATGGAATTAGCTATAATCTCGTACATTATGTGAAAGAGATGTCTTTGTTAAATTGTAAAACAAGGAAGTTGAAATAGTAACTGGCACAAAACATTAAATATGCAGTATTTTCATTACTTTCACATTTCTGAGTTTGAATTTACTCTTGATTTACAAGCCTAACTTTGTATAATGTTTGATATGACCATGTGCAGAGATCTGAGTGCAGACGAGGGTTTTCCTGATGAACTAAAGACCAGCATTCGATTCTTGGCGTCTGTTCTGCTCAGAAGATTAAAGAAGGTACATGATGTCATGCAATATAATACAATATATTAAAAAAAATATGATATGTATCTGTTATTGGAGCTGACAACTGAATTTAATCTATCTGGTATTTAACATTGTAGAATCATCCCCACTCCTGCTCTTACAAAACAAAACTAAAAACTGAAATGCTTTTTCGTGCAGCAAGGTTAATTAGAATGTTTAATCACAAATTTGCACCTTCAAATACGTAGTACAGGTACATAGCAACTGAAATTGAGGGAAAAAAAACATTATTTAGTATTTATTAGTTTACAATGGGGAAAAAAACAACAACTGTCAGTTTGGCTTTATATCACACATTCTTTGTGCATATGTGCATGCACAGTATGATATTAATTTTAATCATAGAAGTTGAAAAAAATGTAAACTGTAGCATAAATTGTGTTATTTGATTATGATTATTGATGTTACACACACGTGTATATTTATTTTTGATTTACTTATGTGCGATTGAGATTGATATTAATTTTAGTGAAAGTGTGAGTTTGCAAGAAATTCTGCAGTAATACTTTTATATGTCATGTAAATAAATTTATCTGTTTTTATGATTATATTTTTTGGTTTTATTTTTAATCTCAGTTTTATATTATGTTAATAGTGAGGTAAATAATGAGAGTAGGAAATTTACGGAGGCTCTTAAATTGATGTGGTTTCGTAGTCAACTTGTTTTCATTTTCTGTTTCCTGTAGGATACTGGTAGATGTCTTTAAGCCCGCTGGTCAACTCATACACTGATTCTAGAGTATTAGTCCGCTTAGTCGGTTGTTAAAAAAATGTCTTGGTCATGTTGTTTGAGTATTTTTCATCTTAAAATGTTAAATCCTTGTAGGTGGATATTTCAAAAATGGTTAGTGAGAAATTAATAAAAGCAGCTACTCAACACCTACATGTTTATTTGGAAGCTCGAAAGCATGGTAAGTAAAAGCAAAATATCGAAGATAATACAGAGACTGAACATTTATAAATTCTGAGACTGTGGTTAATTGTTAGTGTGATAAGTTTAGGTAATAAGATGTTAATATTAAAATTTTCACTTATTGTTTGACCTTTTGAACTTTTGCATAATTTTGTTATACAGCACCCCCCAGAAGTGACCTCCAGCAGGCGACCTTGGAACGACTGGGACCTTACATGCATGTAGCTATGCTGAGTCGTAAATGTGAGCTGGAATACCTCCGTCGTTTGGTGGAATCTCTGTTTCCTTATATCCTACCCCCACAGGCGGTCAAGTCCCAGTAAGTGGGGTATACAGGCTTATCGGGGGGTGGGGGGGGGTGGGGCTGGGGAACCGTGTTTTCATTTGTTTGTGTCAATAGAGCAGAATGGATATATATGTACATTGTATTACTGTGTATTTTTGTAATCTACACTTTATCTTGTGAAAGGTAAGCTTTGCTCTCATGTTTATGATGGTGTGTATTGTAGTATGGCAACATCTGCCTGATTATGACATGACAATGTCTGTCTGATTATGACATGACAATGTCTGTCTGATTATGACATCACAATGTCTGTCTAATTATGACATGGTAAGATTTTTCTGACTTGGCAATGTCTATTTGTTTTTGTTTAGTAATTTAAATGGATTATTTACCTTATTCTGATGATGTCTTTATAATTTCAGCTGTACGTGTGCTTTAATCAGGGAGATTTTGGCAGGCTCGGTTCTACTGCCAGCTCTAGACGCTGTAGCTAATCCTGTAAGTTCTCAATAAATCTGTGGTCAGAAAAAACTCATTATTGTTTATAGTTATAACATCTGTAAACTTTGAACTATGAATCTGCTTGACAGCTTCATGTCTTACCAAACCTCTGGTACAGTGTTTATTTTATTTATTATTATTTTGCAGGACATGGTGAACAACTTAATACTCATTTTTCTTGATAAAACTCCTGTAAGTACACTTTCAAGCTTTCGTGTATGTACAACCGTAGCTTTGTTTTATTGTCATATGTACAGCCATACCTTTGTTTTATTGTCATATGTACAGCCGTAGCTTTGTTTTATTGGTGTGTATAAGTTTGAGATAATTTGAGAGTGATAATTTATTCTGCTTTTCAGCCTCCATTTGCCACAGAACCACTCTCTCCATCTGTACCATTCCTGGAGCATTTTGCTAAACCACTCACAAAAAATAAATCGGTATGTTCACTATCTGAATGAAAAAGAATAAATTATGAACTTATAAATTATGAGTATCATGAAAAACTTTTCTGTACACTTAATTGTGTACAAATTCTTTGAATGCTTGCAGTCTGTTAAATATTGACTGTTTATCTGTGTAACATTGACAGTGTGTTTGTGTAACATTGACTGTTTGTTTGTTTATAGTGTCTGAGAGTGGAACTCAAGGACATTCTATGCAGAGATAACCCTAAACACCTGTATCCATTCATGCAGTTCTTAAAAAATGAAGGAGCAATCAATGTGCTGCAGTTCTCATTGGCTTGCGGTAAGTTCTTTTAGTTTTTCGTAAGTTCTTTGTGACTTAAGGTAAGTTCTCTGTGACTTTTGGTAAGTTCTCTGTGGCTTGTGGTAAGTTCTCTTTAGTTTTTCGTAAGTTCTCTGTGGCTTATGATAAGTTCTCCGTGGCTTGTGGTAAGTTCTCTTTAGTTTGTGGTAAGTTCTCTGTGACTTGTGGTAAGTTCTCATTGACTTGTGGTAAGTTCTTTGTGGCTTGTGGTAAGTTCTCATTGACTTGTGGTAAGTTCTCTTTAGTTTGTGGTAAGTTCTCTGTGACTTGTGGTAAGTTCTTTGTGAATTGTGGTAAGTTCTCTGTGGCTTTTGATAAGTTCTCCGTGGCTTGTGGTAAGTTCTCTTTAGTTTGTGGTAAGTTCTCTTTAGTTTGTGGTAAGTTCTCTGTGGCTTGTGGTAAGTTCTCATTGACTTGTGGTAAGTTCTCTTTAGTTTGTGGTAAGTTTTTTTGTGACTTGTGGTAAGTTCTTTGTGGCTTATGGTAAGCTCTCTGTGGCTTGTGGTAAGTTCTCTGTGGCTTGTGGTAAGTTCTTTGTGGTTTGTGGTAAGTTCTTTGTGGCTTGTGGTAAGTTCTCTGTGGCTTGTGGTAAGTTCTCTGTGGCTTGTGGTAGTTCTCTTTAGTTTGTGGTAAGTTCTCTATGGCTTGTGGTAAGTTCTTTGTGGCTTGTGGTAAGTTCTCATTGACTTGTGGTATGTTCTCTTTAGTTTGTGGTAAGTTCTCTGTGACTTGTGGTAAGTTCTCTGTGGCTTGTGGTAAGTTCTCTGTGACTTGTGGTAAGTTCTCTGTGACTTGTAGTAAGTTCTTTTTGGCTTGTGTAATTTCTGTTTAGCTTTTGTAATTTCTCTTTAGCTTGTGGTAAGTTCTCTTTGGTGTGTGGTAAATTCTCTTTGGGTGAGTTCTCTTTTTAAAAAACATGTGAATTAATCAGAAATATTTAATGGAACTCTTCCATGATTCAGCTTGTGTAATAATGGGTTTGGTCATTTTAACTAAGTGACTTTAACAGGATTTTTTTAGGGGGGGGTACAAAAGCTTGATAAATTTGTTTTCCCACTGATAGGGAATTTTAACACATCTGTATTACTATCTTCAGTAATGAGATAACTTTTATTCCTCATTCTAAAGGACTTTAAATCCTTATCTTGTGCCTAGAGATTTCCTAAAGTTTATGGGAGGTATATTATAGGAAATCAGCATGCAATGTCTCTTTATCCATCTGTCTGTCGATAGGATTTTTTCCAGACAAATTCTGAGAGACTGGCATGTGAATTTTTCAGAAAATTTGTACTCTTTGTTCACCATATCAAAGATACGCACGAGGTACCTTCATCATGACTGGACAATTTTTCCTCATGTTTTTGGTTGTTTTTATTTTTAACTTGATGGACTTCATCATTTGTGTTTTAGATTTTTATAATGACAAGCTTGCTCACAAGGTCTACTGCATAAGCTTAGAGGGAAGTAATAGAATCATTGTGTCTGTCTCTCCCGAGCCCGGAGCGGTGCCAGGATTGACAGTATTTATATAACGTCACTGTTCTTCTTCATTCTAGAGGACTTTAATATCCGTATCTTGAGCCCGGAGCTGTCCCAGGGAGATTTGGTGGAGCTCCACAACATGGCTAAAGACCTGTACAGAAGTTACTGTTCTAGAGATGCTGTTGACAGGATTAAATTTGATGAAGAAATTGTCAGTGAGCTGGCAGAGGGTAAGACATAGAAAACATTACACAATAATTCGAACTTTGTACGATATACAGGCGATTCTTGATGGCTTGAATTTTGTACAGTATAGTGTAAGGCAATTAAGAATGTTATGATTGTAAGGGCTGTACTTAGAGTTCAGAATGAAATGACAAGACAAGCATTTAGATTTAATTCTGAAATGTATTTAAGTGTTTATATTTTGTAACTACATTAACTACATGCATGATTTGGATTCTGACGTTGGATTCAACAAGTGATGTAACGAAAGTATTGTATTGTCCGCATCTAATACCCCCACCACCACCACACACACACACACACACACACACACACACACACACACACACACACACACCTTCCACAAAAAAATCAAATGATGGCAAAATTATAGGTGCTTGTCCAGTTAAAGCTACACAAACACTGTGCTTGCTTCTGATGAAAAACAAATTTACCAATAACTTTTTGTCCGATTTTCATTTAGAATCTGTGACATCCTTGTCTAAGGTTTGGTACATATCAACTTCAAATCTTCTTCATAGACTTTCTGATGAAAATATTTAATTAAAATAGTGAGACAGTTTATTGATTATTTTAAATATCTGACCCTATAAATTAAAAAAGTGTCACCCCTAGTAAACAGGTAAATAATTCAAATGGAAGAATTCAGATGTTAGGGAAAAGTTAGACGTGAAATGTTCAGAAGAATTGTAGTCTGAAACGGTAGTATTTTTGTACTGATTTTAGATAGAATGTATGGGTGTATGTAACTCATTTGATGGATGATGTGAGTTTAACGTGTGGGTGTATGTAACTTATATGATGGATGGTGTGAGTTTTACGTATGGGTGTATGTAACTTATACGATGGATAGTGTGAGTTTAACGTATGTGTGTATGTAACTTATACGATGGATGATGTGAGTTTAATGTATGTGTGTATGTAACTTATACGATGGATGATGTGAGTTTAATGTATGTGTGTATGTAACTCATTTGATGGATGATGTGAGTTTAATGTATGTGTGTATGTAACTTATACGATGGATGGTGTGAGTTTAACGTATGTGTGTATGTAACTTATACGATGGATGGTGTGAGTTTAACGTATGTGTGTATGTAACTTATACGATGGATGGTGTGAGTTTAACGTATGTGTGTATGTAACTTATATGATGGTGTGAGTTTGCTGTTTTACTTTTGAAGTAGAAGTAACCTACTGTCAGCTTTCCACACAGATTAAGTTGTTATGATAATGTGGTTTTTTCCTTGTAGTGGTGGACGGTCCCCCAGACCAGGTTGTGAGATTGAGGACATCCACCCCTCTCTTCAAGTAAGGGCTGACCAAACAAAATTTATAATTTTTAGAATAAGTAAAATATGTGCATTTCAGTCTTTCAAAATACAGGCTCAAGACGGTGTTAATTAATAATTACAGGTATGAATGGGAATATTCCGTACTCATAGATTGATATAGATTGATAGAAGATGGACTTTTGTTTTAAGTAACTGCATTGTGTCTGTTTTGCTCTGAGTTCTGTTTTCTCTTTAGGGCATACGATCATACCTATGACCTGCTGGAGAACACATTTGTACCCTTATTTCATCAGAGTGATGATGTAAGTCTGTGAAAACAAAAATCAAAACCACACCACAGCTCCACAAACAAACAAAAGACACACACAAATTCCAAATCCAAAGCAAAGGGAAATAAAATGAAATAATTTACTTCGTGCAGTCACATTCCTGTCAAATAAGTGGATATCCTGAAATACTAGACAACACAATGTTTATTTACGTCTTTCTTCCAGAAATAATTAATTATTTTGTTGTGTATGGAGATGCTATGTTTGTCATTATGTATGGTGGTAACAGTTAGGAATTTGTAACTTTATTTACAGTATTACACCATGTTGTGTGGAAGCAGAGAGCCTAGCCAGATTGCACGGGCAATGCCAAAGTAAGTGTTGAGGAAGGAGGGGGGGTGTCTGTATGAATGAATAAAGCTAAAAGGTTTAGTATTAACACAGCATTTGTTCACAGATCTGTTGATGTAATCAAAGCATAGAAATAAATCCACATTCATGTATGTATAAGTTGTCAGTGTTCTTAACAAGTGTGAAAATGTTCAAATTGTATGACATGGAAAGAAATATATGCACTGTATGATAAAATAGTCTTATTTACTCATCAAAATTTACATTCATACATTTGTTTCAATATTATGTATGTTTTGTGCAAGAATCCTGATGTAGCTTATTTCCTATTATCAATTTGTTTTTAACTTTTATATACATTTAGAATTATGACTTCTTAAAGATAATGCCCCATAGGGATCCGGGTTGTTAGAGTAGATCCTCAGGACCCCTTGCTTGTCGTAAAAAGGCGACTAAATGGGGTGGTCCTACTGATGAGACTGCAAAAACTGAGGTCACATGTCACAGCAGGTGTGGCATGATAAAGATCCCTCCCTGCTCAAAGGCCATAAGCACTGAGCATAGGCCTAAATTTTGCAGCCCTTCACCGGCAATGGTGACGTCTCCCTATGAGTGAAAAATTCTCATGCGGGATGTTAAACAATATATAATCAATCAATCTTAAAGATAATATTTTCACAAATATTTGGTATGGCCTTATATGCAGTTTTACTTCTTGAAAACTTCAAGCACAGGCGTGGACAAACTTTAGATTCATGTTACAGATTTATGTTTCAGCACACTTAAATGACAAAAATTTGGGTGCGTCAAATGTTGTGCTTGGTGTGTTCTGAAAGAATTACATTGAATTTCATAGAATTAGCACCTTAACTACATTTAATTAGAATTGAAAAATTGCATCACTCTTTTTTTGTTGTTAATGTCGTGTGTGTGTATAGAGATGTTAACCTTCTTGCCTTTTGTTTGAGATTATTTTTAATTAATTCAATCCTTTCTTGACTTTGATTTATTTTTTCAGTAAATTCACTATCTTACCAGGGCTGCAAGTAAGCTCCACAGCTTTAGTAGCCATGTGAACTAATGAAACTGCAACAGGAACCCCCATTTTGATGAAGTAATTTAAGAATTCTGACAAGTGAAATATAAATGTCATTAATTGACAATTACTGATACTTTTAATAAGATGGAACATGTTTTCCAGAAAAACATCTCAAACATTTTCTTTTGTAATTACAGAAATGATCTTAACTATCAGATGTCCTTTTGTTTGGGTTTATCTCTGTATGTAATGTCACATGTGTCTGTCATTCTGATGCGAGGATCTGACAATGTCACTGTCTGACTTTTAAATGCTACACATTTATATTGAGAAAACAAAAGTGTGTATGAAATAGAAATCAGAATATGTTCATACTGAATATTTCTGAAAAGAAGTCTGCATTCCAAGTGGAGGGGGGGGGGGGGGGGGGGACAAATTACAACTTCTGGTTGCTCAGTGCTAGATTTCCTCACAACGGTGAGTGGGTGAAACCTTATTTGCAGCCCTGCGTATACATTTTAATACGAGATATGTCTTTGTCTTTTCTGTTCTTGATTTTTCAACCTTTCGATTTCAGTTTGTTAGCACCTCCAAGGCCAGCTCTTAACATTAGGTACAGCGATATCACCAGACTTGTAATTTTAATATTGAGTCTGCAGATTTTTAATCTTAGAAAAAAATCTCAAAGTTTATGACCTGATCAATTGACGTGATTGTTATAGCAACCAAATCTTATACTGATTTGCTAAATACAATTTAAAAAAAACAAACAAACGAACAAAACAAAACAAAAAAAATGTTTACATTTCAGTACATTCTGTGACATTTTGTTTTTTTTTTTAATTTGTATTGTGAAACAGATTAATGTACTTCACAGTGTTGCTAACCACAACTATCCAGCTGATCAGCTGATCAGGTCGTCGATAACATGAAATCAGTTATTCTCACTAACTCTGTTCTCCGTCCTGTAGTGTAGACTAACTTCTTACAGTTATATTGCATTGTTTGTGCATGGTCCAAGTAAAAAATATATCCATGTATATGTGTACAGTATTGCAAGTAATTTTGGCACTAGGAATGTCGACATTTTTAGGGTGAAGAGAATTTGCCAAAAATAAAAGTGCAAAAATTTCCTTTTATATGAATTTTAAGCTAATAATATTGCATAGAACACAAAAATCCACCAAAGGCATTTGAAGCTAATACTCAGCATGGAGTTGTTTTGAACAGAAAGTTTGTTATGACCTTTAACAATGATATTTTAACCAAGGTCACTTAAAAAAGGAAGAGAGGAATATTTATCTAGGTCAATTGGGGAGACAAAAGAAAAGAGTTTTAAAGATGCACTCCTTGTACAACAAACTGCAGCTAACTTTTAATGTATTTTTATTGTGTGATACTCGGGTGATTGTTAAGGCCTATGGGCCTATTGTTAGGAAAACTCTGCAAAATATTCATGTTGCCAAAATTCTACTAAAGTATACTGCAATTAGGTGTATCTCGTGTGTCTGTTTCGCAGTGTTGTTTTTTTTTATTGTTTGTAATATTTCTTCTCTCATTCCCCGGGCTTTTCTATCCCCTATAAACTGTATTTAATATGTTCCTGGTGTGTACTCATTGTCACTAAGTGATGAGTTTCATGATAAATGATTGTCTCCGTGATACTGGGGCATTCTGTGTTCTATTCTCTGGTAAAAATCGTTAAATTGACATTTCTTCATTTCATACATGCATATCTAAAAAACCAAAAGAATCAGAAACTAACTGGAGTTCCATGAAGTAAAAATAAATACATTGAAAAATGAATACCTGTAAAATCACAAATTTTCATGGAAGAATTGGATTTCACAGCATTAGTCTTTCCTGTACTTTGTGGTAAGGAAGGACAAGCTCATAAGTTTAACTTCTTCACACACTGGATAATTTAAATTAACAAACAAAACAAAAAAAGAAAAAAAACAAAGAAAAAAAAAAGAACAAAACAAAAAAAAAAAAGCTTTAACTACAAATCTCAGATTCTACTAACATGACTGTATCACCACAATAAATAT
This sequence comes from Ostrea denselamellosa, assembly GCA_024699665.1. Taxonomy (NCBI): domain Eukaryota; kingdom Metazoa; phylum Mollusca; class Bivalvia; order Ostreida; family Ostreidae; genus Ostrea; species Ostrea denselamellosa. The sequence continues at coordinate 5,221,506 of JAMZEH010000044.1, read as the reverse complement.
AATAATTAGTTCCCATGAAAATCAGTGATGTTGCTGTAATCCTTTCTGTGAATCAAAATTACCAACAAGTTAATCGAAGATACGGGTAATCCCAAAATTAAAGAGAAGAAAAAAATATCCTCCAAAACAACCACCACACAAAAATGTAATCCATTGGAGAATGTTGGACTGCTGTATGAAGAGGACAGTCGTTGTAGGGGTCTGTCAGTGTGTATAAGCATGACTGTTGTATTCTCTGTTGAGCCGCATGTATTATAATACTCAGTTATTTACGCATTTAAGTGCACATTTATAAATTTATAAACAATTAGATATGTTTGTTGCACCTACTTTTTATGGTTTATATGCATACACTATATACATACATTGATTTTTTTTTTGTTTTTAATCTGAAAATCAACATAATAGATTTTTTTCTGCAGTATAAATAGATTTGCTCTGTGATATGAATTTCCTGACTCATGGTTTGCAATACACACACAGATCTTTTGGGTGCTTGATATGTTGTATGTTATTTTATGCATTTAATGCACATATAAACTGCATGATCACGAACTGTAGAATAATTCTAATTCCATTGTAATCTTCAGGCCGGTAGAGAGGAAGGGCTTTGGGTTATCCAATATTGGAACCAAGATCAAAGGAGTGTTCAAGAGTGGTTAGTAAATCTTTTTAATACTTTCACTTTTATGACTGGTATGAATTTTAAAAAAAAGGTTTTTTCCAGCACATATTTCATATTTTATGATTTTTATAATATGAATTAATTTGTAATTTTCTCTAGCTTATTTCTTTAATAGTTTCAATTGTTCTATGTGCAATATTGATATCTGGCATTATTCTGTATAATTTTGATCTGCATTTTAGTATAGTGTAAAGTGCTTTAGAGTACATTTAGGTAAGGTGCTATATAAGTGCATTATTATTATTATTATTATTATTATTATTAATAGTGCATTTTTGAGTTACCGCATTCCAGCATGATTCTAACATTTATTTTATACTCGATGTGGGCACATCAACATCCGGTTTTCAACATGAATTTCGAAGGTTTTAAAAGACCCGAATTTAAGCGGTTTTACTGATGGAGGAGTTATATGTCACTTTTATAGAAAAAGATAACATGTTAAGACTATGTCAACTAGTGGCAGAACTGAATTTAAGTGTATCAAGGAACGATGCATCTTCAATTTCGATGGCGTCATCATTCCGGTGATTGATTAGTCTTTTCTAGGCAGATGATGCTCCCCGGGTTCCCTGCAAAAATTTGTAGTTGTTATACTGACAGAGCTTGGGGTGAAGATGATGTGGTATTGGTTCACAATCTACAAAATGTCTGGAGCATAATCTGCCTTGACATGAGCGGCTGTAGTCACGGCACCTTAACAATTCAAGCCATTTTATGCAGAATTTGGGCTGTTTAGATGTGGGAAATGGAAAGAATTTCACATCAGCCATGAATCCATATATGTATCTCCCTTTCTTCCTCGTATCTGACGTACATCCTTCCACAACATAACAGAACTTGGACATTTCACAGCAGATGAACTTGTTTCTAACAAAAATAATTTTACCTCAATTTTACAAAAATCATGTGACTCAAGTACATAGTAAATATTAGAATACTGCCGGAATACGTAACTCGAAAATGGGCTATAATTACAACATACTCACATTCATTCATTCTATAAGTGGGTAAATATGGTGAAGCATTTCTTAATAAACCATATTAATAACTTCATTTACCTTTATGTCTAATCTGAAAAGTATTCAGGTAATAAAATCAAAGCTGTCAAACAAATAGCCATATTTTGTCATTCTGTTAGTTTTACCAAACTTTCATGGTAACCTTTGTGGATTTTTTTTTATCCATCTATAGCTTCAATGCTAAACCCTTGATTTGTTTGTTGTAGGAGAAATGAGGTCCTTTCCAGAGACATCGTTAGATTTTGAAGATTCTGACAAAATCACTATAAGTGTGAGTAACGTTTTATTAAGATGTAATTTAATACATGTTTGTCAGGTGATCTTTGTCTGGTAATGATGCATCGACATGTGGAACGTTGGTCTGTGTTTGGTGGAGAATTTCTGAGACTGTCCCAACCTCTGTAGACAACACTCACACGTGTTTACTGTCTGACAAACAAAGTCCTCCACGATAAGTTTCTATCTTTATACATTGTAGTAATTCGAAGTCCTCCATGAAACAAGTCTTTTGTTTGTTTGTCAGTCCTGTAATTCTAAGTTCTCCGTTAAACTGAAATCTTTGTGTTTGCCAGTCCTGTAATTCTAAGTTCTCCGTTAAACTGAAATCTCTGTGTTTGCCAGTCCTGTAATTCTAAGTTTTCTGTTAAACTGAAATCTTTATGCTTGCCAGTCCTGTAATTCTAAGTTTTCTGTTAAACTGAAATCTTTATGTTTGCCAGTCCTGTATTTCTAAGTTCTTCATTAAACTGAAATCTTTATGTTTGTCAGTCCTGTAATTCTATGTGCTCCATTAAACTGAAATCTTTATGTTTGCCAGTCCTGTAATTCTTTGGATGACGAGGTCTCGGAATCTGTCATTGGGGATGGGGAGCTCCCTGATTTTACGGAGATGAATATCCCTGATCTGAGTACCTGGCGCGTGTCCATTCCACGGATTGGGGCGAGGCCTGACCCTGACAATATGAGGAAGCAGTTTTTTGTCTTCATCATCGATGTCCGCAGGGTAGATATATCAGATGAGAATCTGGGAACAAATTCTGCCAAGCCGAATTGGGTTGTTGCAAGGTAAATCACAAATGTGAACAAAATGCAATACACTGATCTGCTTGTAATATACAAAATATTATGTGGGACATTATATATATATTTATTGGATTTTTATGAAAATCTTTTTCATTGCAGACGATACCAAGAGTTTTACGTACTGGAAAACAAATTAGCTGAGTTTCATGGTATGTACTAATATTATATAGGTAAACATGCAGCCAGTCATCATATTGTGTAAATGTGTATTATCGGAAAAATTCAAATTTATGTAATGTTACATGTACCTCTGTAAATAAACTTGACGTATGTGTATTATCGGAAGTAATTAAATTTACGTAATGTTACCTCTGTAAACAGTTGTGGTGTATTATCAGAAGTACTCAAATTACGCAATGTTACCTCTGTAAACAGTTGTGGTGTATAAACGTGTATTATCAGAAGTAATTAAATTTATGTAATGTTACCTCTGTAAACAGTTGTGGTGTATAAACGTGTATTATCAGAAGTAATTAAATTTACGTATTGTTACCTCTGTCAGAGGAGAGTAGACACACAGGATTTCCTTTCTTCAGTCCATTTGTCACTTATTCTGTCCATCTTTTGGCGGTCATTCCTTGCAGTCAGTGCATTTTCTCTGTAAACGACTCTATTTTTTTTTTTTTTTACTTGACCCATGTATTTGCAACATGCATGTAATTAGAATGCTAGAATTAAACAGTTCAGTTCTCTACCTGTGTGATTCAAACATTAATGATAAAGTTATCTAGAAGTTGTCTTCGTACACAGAAGGACTTCTTCAGGATTGTAAGCTTCCTCCTAAAAAAGTGATAGGGACCGGCAAGCAAGACTTCATCGAGGGCAAAAGGGAGCAGTTTGAGACATATCTACAGGTAAGGTACAGTGTGAGACATATTTACAGGTAAGGTACAGTGTGAGGCATATTTACAGGTAAGGTACAGTTTTAGACATATCTACAGGTAAGGTACAGTGTGAGATATATTTACAGGTAAGGTACAGTGTGAGACATATTTACAGGTAAGGTACAGTGTGAGGCATATTTACAGGACAGTTTGAGATATATTTACAGGTAAGGTACAGTTTGAGACAGGAGGAAATTGCTAATGAGAGGCCAGAAATTGTAATTGATATAAAATGTTAATAAAAAAAAGAAAAGAAAGAAATTGTAATTGTAATTTATAGCAATTTTTTTGGACAATTTCAAGAGTTCTAGCTAAAATTTTGATACATCTCTTACATCGTCTTATATGTACACTTAACCATAGATTGAATGTAGGCATTGCTTGCTGGTTCTGGGAGTAATTTTTGGTATAAATTAATTTCAATCTATTTCAGAAATTGTTGACTAAGCCATATTTGACAGGCAGTCAGCTCTTATACAACTTTCTGACAACAGAAGAGGAATTCACCACAGGCTTTCTCTCGGACATCAAACTGGGTATGTCTGATTTGATTCAGACTGTATGACGTACACTTTGAGTCATTGTTTAAGTTAACAGTTTGTCTCAGAATTTATTCTTATGTATGAATTATGTATGAAAAACAAATTTCAAAGCAATATTCGTAAGTTTTTAAGTTTTTTTAATGCCAGGCTCTTCAAAGAAGAGGGGCATATTGGTTTGCACCTGTCAGTCTATAAGTACAAGAGGACCCTATTGATTTTCAGGTTCAAAATGTCAAAGGTCAAGGGTCAGTCCACTCTGGACATAGGAAGATACTGCCCACTCAATATCTTGAGAACCCTTTCCTTAACAGGCATCAAACTTGGTACATTGTTTGGAGTAGATGACCCCATTAATTTATTGTTGTATTTATTAGAGTCCATTTTCTGGTCTGCCTATTCCTGGTGAAAAAATGAGATTTCGAAATTATAAGGTATTTTATTCTGAACTTAACAACTAAATGGGGGGGGGGGGGGGGGGGATTAGCAACACCTTTGCAATGATTTTAAACCATAAACCATGTGATGACAACAATCTTATTCTTAGTTGTGATATAGAAATCATGGTCAGAAGTGATGTTTTATGGCATTTGCTCATCTTTAATTAAAAATGTGAATGTGTGTAAAGTTTTATTTTAGATCACTAGATATAAATTGAATTCATTTTAATTAACAACAGTTTATTTGAATTAAATGTGAAGACAAGTTTTATCACATTGCATCGTAAACAGCCATTTTTTTATGCTGACATAAGGGTGGGTATGTCTCTATTTAAATATGGCTTCTTGTCCTGAAGAATGATGTCCCTTAGAAAAAACAGAAAAGATAGGGAAAAAATCAATGCAGGCTTATGGAAAAGAAAGATGGTTGAAGTCGTTATATTCTAAATGGACTAAAGCATTTCCGTGGGTAGACAGAAAATATGTTTTAGTTCATACTTAATGGAGAAAGTGTGATTTGTCATTAGCGTTAAGATTATAAAATGAAGCATCAGATTGTCTTAATTTCTTTCTGGAAATTTTGGTCAGGGGTAGTGGATGTAAGGTCCGGTTTAGTTGAAGTAGCCCGATTTGTCTAGTGCTAAGGAAACGTAAATTTCAAACCCTGGCTTTGATGTAACATGTTTTACTGTATTATCAAAGTGACGTGACTTGCGATTTTCATTGTCTCAGTTTATCATTAAAAAATGCTGCAAAATAATAACAATAATATGATATTTATTTCATGATAGTGACCTAGTTAATGCTGGCACTATTCTTCGCCAACTGATACATACAAATATACAGTCTCGAAAGCATGAACACAAGACTATGTCATAACAAAATTCAGTCTACATTATGCCACTTAATATAATTGAATTTCAGTAATAAACAATCATAAAATATAATATTTCAGATTGCGATTAAAAGACATAAATGCATAGAATTTATATATGAGAAGAAAAAAAGCATTTTCAATACTGATAGTGTAGTTCTTTACATTAATTTTAAAAATATGTTGAGATTGAGAAGATCTTGTGTGTTATTGTAGTGTGTTTTACAGGTTCACACCCGAGTATTGTAAAGAGGTCTTAACTAATTGTGTGTTAAGCTTTGGTATTCGTAGATTGTGATGTGGTTCAGAATGCAGATGATAAGAAAAAGAGGATTAAAATTCAATTAACTCACCAAGATAATCAGGAGGCAAACTGAAAATTTTAAATAATAAATTATATTTGTGTAAATCAACTAGCTCACAAACTGTCAGCCAACCAAGTTTCTCAAATAATGAGGTAGAAGAGGAGTCTGGATTTTCATCCAGAATTATCCTTGCAACTCTTTTTTGTAACTTAAATATTCTTTCCGTACCAAGTTTGGATGTAATACCCCAAATAGTCAAGCAGTAGTACACAGATGGCAGAATATATGCCTTGAAATAAAGCCCTCTGGTATGTACACAAATCAGGTATTTATCTAGAGGGCATTTAGGAAAAACGGAGGGAATGATTGATTGATTGATTGTTTGTTTTCTGCCACACTCAGCAATTTTTCAGTTATCTGGTGGCATCCAGTTTTTGTAGGTGGAGGAGAGAACCCAGTTATAATGTATCCGGGAAGAGACCACTGACCTTCCGAAAGTAAACTGGCAAACTTTCTCACATATATCGGTGCAAGCAGGATTCAAACCCGCCTTGACTAGAGGTGAGAGGCCATGTGATTTTGAGCACAATGCTTTAACCACTTGGCCACAGAGGCCCCCTGAGGGAATGAAAATCATTAATCATGTGGTCAGCATCCATTGTACTATCAGTAATACACGTACATTTATATAAGAATGAAAATAAAAGTATTGTTATGTTTTATATAATCTAGAGGATTTTTCATCTCTTACAGGTAAAATGTTCAAGTCAGGGGCGATGAAACTTGTGAAAGAGGTCAGTTTGTAGACAATTACTATTTGTTGGTTTGACCTGTGAGGTCAGTTTGTAGACATTTACTATCTGTTAATGTGACTTGTGAAGTCAGTTTGTAGACGTTTACTTTCTGTTGATGTGACCTGTGAGGGCAGTGATTTTTATTTTGAGTTTTCTTTCAGAGAGGGCAGCACCTGGATCTGTATTTGAATTCCTTTGAACAATCAACTATTGCTTCTCCTCCTAAACCAAGGTCAGTAACTTAAAACATAGATGTACAATTCTAAAATTGTAATAATTTTGTTGATAGGAATAAACACTTGCTTGATTTATAGATAAGGAGCAGGGTTTGAAATTAAGAGATGCCCACCTGCCATTTGTGACTAAATTTCCAACTGGACAATGTGAAATTATGGTTCTCGTTACCGACGTGGCGATTATGAATTGGCGATTGTGAATATGAGTTTTCCAGTCTGATTGTTTCCAGTTTTTTTTTTTGAAAAAGTTTATAATCTGCAAAGCGCTTCATATTAACTTTCAGAAAACAATTCTTATTATACTCCTAAAAGAACTGGCCTTGGTTAAGATCATTACAATCTTTATATAGGTACAACTTGATGTGTTACAACAAAGTACCTGTATAGTTCCAGTTGAATTTTGATTGGAAGGGTTTCTAAGTATAATAAATCTTCACAAATGTACCAGTCTGTTGTGTACTGCAATATTTCAGTGTTGTTAAATAGCTGATGCCTTATCAACGGATTCCTGATATCCTTGGGAAGTGTTGCTACTGCTTGCATTTACTCACATTCAAGTTGGTACATAAAATTTATTATGATTTGACATAAAATGATATTACAGTCCATTGTATTCAAAAAATATTTTTTTTGAAAATCACAGATTGTTTTCTAAAGAATTTGTCGTGTGTATAAGAAATTTATACATTTATTATAGCTATTTTCCTGAAAGTTGCCTTGTCTCTGTTAGGCTCCAATTTCATTTTGTTAACTAAATTACATCCCATTTCTTTCTTGTGTATTGGCTTTCAATTCATATTTGAAATAATATTGATGATCAAGTGCAAATGATTTATGTCACATTCAACCCTTTTTGATTTGGGTTAGATTAAGTTGAAAAAGACAGAACACGAGTTCGTGAACTTCAAATGGAATGAGTCGGAAGTTTATGAAGCAAATGATTCCCTGGGGGTAGTTTCAACAGAAGGATTTTTTTTTTCAATATTTAACAGAACTTTAACACTGTTTTCTTTTCAATATGAAAGGTGTATTAATTTGTGGGCAAATGAATTTTTCTGTATCGTTGAATCTTATTTTTTTGTGTGTTATTTTTCACACCATTGAGAGAAACACCTGTGCAGCCATACTTTATATATTTCAGCAAGCTGGAGAGGAGGGGGTCTGATGCATCCCTGAAATCTACCTCCAGTGAGAAGCTATGTGCAGGTTTATACGAAAACAATGCTAACTACTCCAATGACAGTATCTGTTCCAATCTGTCACGAAGTTCTGATGGATTGGAGTGGTATTCCATGGCAACCTCAGACATGGACACCTACAAAGGACAGGAAGTTGAGGGTGCTTATGATATAATCGTGTATATAGGTAGGTTTAGTGATATAAGCGTGTACATAGGTAGGTTTAGTGATATAATCATGTACTTAGGTAGGTTTAGTGATATAATCATGTACATAAGTAGGTTTAGTGATATAATGGTGTACATAGGTAGGTTTAATGATATAATCATGTACATAGGTAGGTTTAGTGATAAAATCGTGTACATAGGTAGGTTTAGTGATAAAATCATGTACATAGGTAGGTTTAGTGATATAATCGTGTACATAGGTAGGTTTAGTGATATAAGCGTGTACATAGGTAGGTTTAGTGATATAATCATGTACTTAGGTAGGTTTAGTGATATAATCATGTACATAAGTAGGTTTAGTGATATAATGGTGTACATAGGTAGGTTTAATGATATAATCATGTACATAGGTAGGTTTAGTGATAAAATCGTGTACATAGGTAGGTTTAGTGATAAAATCATGTACATAGGTAGGTTTAGTGATATAATCATGTACATAGGTAGGTTTAGTGATATAATCATGTACATAGGTAGGTTTAGTGATAAAATCGTGTACATAGGTAGGTTTAGTGATATAATCATGTACTTAGGTAGGTTTAGTGATATAATCGTGTACATAGGTAGGTTTAGTGATATAATCATGTACTTAGGTAGGTTTAGTGATATAATCATGTACATAGGTAGGTTTAGTGATATAATCATGTACATAAGTAGGTTTAGTGATATATTTGTGTACATAGGTAGGTTTAGTGATATAATCGTGTACTTAGGTAGGTTTAGTGATATAATCGTGTACTTAGGTAGGTTTAGTGATATAATCGTGTACTTAGGTAGGTTTAGTGATATAATCGTGTACATAGGTAGGTTTAGTCCCTGATAAAAGTAGAATTCTTTGTCCTTGAAGTTTGTTTTAACCATTTGTAAGGTTAAAATGAACACTGTGAAAAGAACTTAATGGTGTCATAAAGATAAGTTTAAATTCATTAGGAGTTCTGAGTTTTTGTGGGATGGGATTTTTGCAGTACTAAGATAGTGACATTATGTGGGTGCCATTTAATTTTGCATTCAGTATATTTCATTAAACTCCTTTACTCTAGACTGTATGTATTTTTCAGCTCGTTATGTCTACGGTGTGCCTGACTGGTTCCATCACCTACTGATGACCGGCCGAATTCTCTTCAAATCCACACTAGAACATTACTTACAGCTATTTATAGAGAAGAAAGTTGAGCAGGTCACCCAGGAACACAGAGTTGTGGGCCTTGTGCATTTACTCAGGGGTAAGCAGAGAAATGGACTTAGTAGTGCTACACATTTTGTCACAGACAGCTGATAACTTGAGAAATTTGTGAAGATTCTGTTTTTAAGACTTTTACAATATGACACCTCTTTTTTCAGATGTGTTATTTTTTGATAAAGACCCTCCAAGGTAAATTTTCCATACAAATTCTAAAAGCAAATTGAATGTATTGTAGAAGTAAAATTTCATTGAATATTTTATCAGATTTCATTGGCCGTATAGACTGTTGCAATGAACATATAGCACCATTCTATTTTCTATAACCTGGTTCTGTAGGACGGATGAGCAGAAGAGCGAGAGGTTCAGAAAATGTCTGCAGGGGTGTCTAGATTATCTACCCAGTAAGTTCTCGACCTTCATATGAAATATCCAAAGTATATTGTACAGTGACATTGAAGTATTCAATGTATAACCATCGTATTTTATTTCTGATAAATGGATGGCGTGATTCTTATTATTGTGGTACAGTTTTGAAGGATTAATCCAACAGACATGGAGGAATTTACAAAATTACCGTTTATATCGATCACCTGAATTCTGTTTTAAAGTTTGCTGGAAGAGCATATCTTATGAAAAAAAAAATATTTTTTTAAATTGTATTTTCATGCAAATCTCTTGGTAAAATGTTGCATAAACATTTTCTTTATAAAAGTGTGAAATAAAATCAATATATTTTAAAAATTAAAATTTTGTTGTTGTTGAAGATGCTTTTGTCTCAGTGGTTGGTAGAAGGAACCATGAACAGGGGACAAAACTCGTACTTGAAGTTTTACAGCAGCCAAAACTGAACAAACAGGTAATACGTTTGTACATTTAACTGTCAGTTCAGCGTACTCCTCAATTTGTAAAATTATTTTTTATTTCCTTTTTTTTTTTTTTGGTTGCAGTTGTCCTACGTGTTTTTAGACATCCTCGTGCAGGAATTATTCCCGGAGTTGAGAGGATAGACATCGTTGGTGATACTGCTCTAGTATCCGTCGTCCACCATGTTGTTCTACAAACATTCATATATTACATGTGTCTGTTACACTCATTTATTTCAGGTTTTAATTCAACCTAGCAGTGAAACAGTAGATTTTAACGAAAAAATAAAATAAGGTTGGGTTTCATTTGATATATTGGATATGGATTCGAGTTGAAAAGCATGAATAGTAGTTTTCTTTTTGTTGTTGTGGTCTTCCAGTTACAGAGACAAGAGTATGTAAAACAGTGTGTATTTTTAGGGTCCCCCTGAAGTTAATTTAATTGATATTGTCGAGTGTGAAGAAAGCAATTTCTCTAATGGTAATAGTTTGAAATACAAAAAAAAAAGGGAGGGGGGGGGGGTAAAAAAAAATTCATTGTATGCCACAATACTGTATAATGGGTATTTTATGCATTTGGATATTTTTGCGATTTGATCCATAAATGGTAGCAAGTCATATTCTGTGTTTCCAGTTTCTGCAGTCGCATTACACCTACATGTACCTATGTGCATATAACATGGACTACCCGATATATGGTATTTACAACATTGTCACAATTTCAAACTGAAAATGGTTGTCTATATTGCTGTTAGCATAGAGAAAATCAAATGCTCTTTGTCAACAGAAATGATTTGGATTTTTATTTTCATTGTATTGTAGAGGTAAGTCACAAATTTAAGTTGGTACAATTTTGACCCAAGGAAACTTTTAGCTTCTTTAACATCTGATTACAGCAAAAAGTTTGGCATTATTACAAAATTTTAATTTTTTTTTTGTTTTTTTGAAATAATCAACAGAACTTCATTGTTATACCTCTCCACTAATTTTGTCTTAATGTATTTATGACATATTAGATTGTTGGTATTTATTATATTTGTTTTTCTGTCCAAGAAAAGTTTTATGGTGTAAAGTATTACACATAATGCTTAGTTTAAAGGATAGACTTTTTAAATTGAGTACTGTGATATGCATGTATGTTGCCACATTTTAAATATCTGTTAAGTGTGATTTTCATTTTTTCTCTCTCTCTCTCTCTCTCAAAAAAAAGGGTTGGATAGAAATTATATTTGTTAAAGAATGTGTATTAATGCTATTTGGCTCTCAGGTTTTTTTTTTTGTTTTTTGTTTTTGTTTTCTCGTTTTTTTGTTTTTGTTTTTGTTTTTTGTTTTTTTGTTTGTTTTTTTTTGGGGGGGGGGGTAATCTTTGGTTTATTTCTTTGGGGTAAGTCATGCTTTTATAAAATGCCAATGTATTTACTAAATTAAAACACATGACTTTTGTATGGTTAAACTTTGTATTAAATTTAAATTTTTGGTTAAAAATTAAAATTTCAAAACTGCAATCAACTTAGGAAGAAATCTGTCTCATTATTTGCTCATGATTATGGGAAAGCTCTGTTCAAAAGTGTGTTACACAATATTGTGAAAAGTGATGTTTTATTATTTTATTTCACAATTTTATCGCAGTAATGTGAAATGTTTTGTTGAATTGCATAATCAAACTGTACATGTGCAATATTGTTGTCTGTGATAATAAATATACGACACCCTATACACGGCCTTTTGAATTAAGGTCCAAATTCTCAGTTGGAGGCAAAATCATTTGGGAGTATGTTTTGTCCCGTAGTCTCATCACTTCCATATAGAAAATTATATCCTAAATCTGCTAATGTTAACAATTTTGCAAGTCTGTCAATGCAGACAAATATTTTTTTTTTTTCATTTTATTACTTTAAAAATTCTTGTTATAATTCGTTTTTGTATCAAAGTAATAATTTTCAAATTTTAATGCACTAACTTAGAGAAAATACAATCTAGTTTTTTTTTTTCAACTGAATCAGTGTTCAGATTGGTATTTCTCTCTCTGGTTACGAAGTTATTGGTCCTGTACTAGATTAATGGCTGTCGTTTTTGGTGATTCAAGTACAATGTAATGTATTACTTAACTTGGACTATTAAAAGATATTAAAATGCAAGTTGTGATGATTCGTTTTGATTTCTCAGTGGTAAATCATAATCTGAGAAATTGCAGTCACCATCTTCAATATTGCTTTGCTTAAATTGTCTAAAACATCATCATGTACAAGATGTGTATATTAGGATGTAGGCTCAATTCGTTCAGAAAACAATTTTGTAATGGCATTGGAAGTCATTTCTGTTTATTTAGAATTTTTCTTTTTACCCGGCCGATTATGGGTGTAGGTCTTCTTATTTCATGAAACAAATGTGAGATTTTACTGGTACAAACGGACTATAGATTATGTTTTAAAATCATAGATCTTGGAAGATTATTTGTTGGTCTCAGGGTTGACAGACAGGCATAGGTTAAACACTATATCCAATACATGAAGATATTTGCATGTTGCTATAACAAATTACTATATAAATTGTGGTTCTGAAGAAAATTCTACAAAGTTTGTAAAAATTGAACCTCATTCAGACCCCGCTCTGGCTTTTAATTTGAACAAACTTTTAATCTTTTATAGGGAAGCTTTCATATTTTATATAAGTCTGGGATTTATGGTATAATAGTTCTTGGGATTGTTTAACAGTCTGTTGAATTCCCATTACCAAAGGATGGTTTGTGGCAAGTTTGGTTTAAATTGGCGTAGTCTGGAGAATCAAAAGTATTATTCACAGCAATCAGCTAGATGCTGTCATAAGACAGTAATACTCAAGTGTTTGCCTTTAAATACACTCTCTGGTTGTACTTGTGTAACTAGCAAAGAAGCCATAGTAGTTACTATAGAACATACCCTGTACCATACATACCCTATACCATACATACCCTGTACCATATATACCCTATACCATACATATCCTATACCATACATACCCTATACCATACATACTTTATACCGTATATACCTTACACCATACATACCCTGTACCATACATACCCTATACCATATATACCCTGAACCATATGTACCCTATACCATATATACCCTATACCATACATACCCTATACCATACATACCCTATACCATATATACCCTATACCATACATACCCTATACCATACATACCCTATACCCTATACCATATATACCCTGTACCATATATACCCTATACCATACATACCCTATACCATACATACCCTATACCATATACCATATATACCCTGTACCATACATACCCTGTACCATACATACCCTATACCATATACCATATATACCCTGTACCATATATACCCTGTACCATACATACCCTATACCATATATACCCTATACCATACATACCCTATACCATATATACCCTGTACCATACATACCCTATACCATATATACCCTATACCATATATACCCTGTACCATATATACCCTATACCATATATACCCTGTACCATACATACCCTATACCATATATACCCTATACCATACATACCCTGTACCATACATACCCTATACCATATATACCCTGTACCATATATACCCTATACCATATATACCCTATACCATATATACCCTATACCATACATACCCTGTACCATACATACCCTATACCATATATACCCTATACCATACATACCCTATACCATATATACCCTGTACCATACATACCCTATACCATATATACCCTATACCATATATACCCTGTACCATATATACCCTATACCATATATACCCTATACCATACATACCCTATATCATATATATACCCTGTACCATACATACCCTATGCCATACATACCCTATACCATATATACCCTACACCATATATACCCTATACCATACATGCCCTATATCATACATACCCTATACCATATATACCCTGTACCATATATACCCTATACCATACATACCCTATACCATATATACCCTATACCATACATACCCTGCACCATACATACCCTATACCATACATACCCTATACCCTATACCATATATACCCTGTACCATACATGCCCTATATCATACATACCCTATACCATATATACCCTGTACCATATATACTCTATACCATACATACCTTATACCATATATACCCTACACCATATATACTCTATACCATATATACCCTGTACCATATATACCCTATACCATACATACCCTATACCATACATACCCTGCACCATACATACCCTATACCATACATACCCTATACCCTATACCATATATACCCTATACCATACATGCCCTATATCATACATACCCTATACCATATATACCCTGTACCATATATACTCTATACCATACATACCTTATACCATATATACCCTACACCATATATACTCTATACCATATATACCCTATACCATATATACCCTGTACCATATATACCCTATACCATACATACCCTCTACCATATATACTCTATACCATATATACCCTATACCATATATACCCTGTACCATATATACCCTGTACCATATATACCCTATACCATACATACCCTATACCATATATACTCTATACCATATATACCCTGTACCATATATACCCTGTACCATATATACCCTGTACCATACATACCCTGTACCATATATACCCTATACCATATATACCCTGTACCATACATACTCTATACCATATATACCCTGTACCATACATACTCTATACCATATATACCCTGTACCATACATACTCTATACCATATACCATATATACTCTATACCATATATACCCTATACCATGTATACCCTGTACCATATATACCCTATACTATATATACCCTATACCATATATACCTTATACCATACATACCCTATACCATATATACCCTGTACCATACATACCCTATACCATATATACCCTATACCATACATACCCTATACCATATATACCCTATACCATACATACCCTGTACCATAATACCCTATACCCTGTACCATATATACCCTGTACCATATATACCCTATACCATATATACCCTGTACCATATATACCCTGTACCATACATACCCTATACCATATATACCCTATACCATATATACCCTATACCATACATACCCTGTACCATAATACCCTATACCCTGTACCATACATACCCTATACCATGTACCATAGATACCCTATACCATATATACCCTATACCATATATACCCTGTACCATACATACCCTATACCATATATACCCTGTACCATACATACCCTATACCATATATACCCTGTACCATACATACCCTGTACCATATATACCCTGTACCATACATACCCTATACCATATATACCCTATACCATACATACCCTACATACCCTGTACCATATATACCCTATACCCTGTACCATATATACCATATACCATACATACCCTATACCATACATACCCTATTCCATACATACCTATACCATATATACCCTGTACCATATATACCCTATACCATATATATCCTATACCATACATGTCCTATATTATACATACCCTATACCATATATACCCTGTACCATATATACCCTGTACCATATATACCCTATACCATACATGCCCTATATCATACATACCCTATACCATATATACCCTATACCATATATACCCTATACCATACATACCCTATACCGTACATACCCTATACCATATATACCCTATACCATATATACCCTATACCGTACATACCCTATACCATATATACCCTACACCATATATACCCTATACCATATATACCCTGTACCATATATACCCTGTACCATATATACCCTGTACCATATATACCCTATACCATATATACCCTTTACCATATATGCTCTTGCTGTATATGTCAAGATACGTCAAGTATTTTGGGGGGCAAGTGTCCTGGGGTCATCCCAAACCCTTGTGATAATTGCTGAAATATATTGAAATCAATTGAGTTGATGACCCCCAAACCATATACATTCCTGCTGCACATATCAAGATGCGCTGAGTATTCTGATGGGCAAATGCCCCAGGGTCATCCCTAGATCTCTGTAATGTTTGGTTGTTCAAATATCGTTAAAATGTTGAGATTCCAGCTCTTAAAACAAATATATATTCTTGTTGCACTGAGCACCATGCAGGCCTTTTTTGTTTCCACCTCAAGGTGAAAAAGAAAATTCTGAAATCTTGATACATATCTAAAGGTCACCACAAATCATCTCCCAAAAGATGATTTAGCTACTGCATAAAATGTACCAAGAGTCCTGAGAGCCAGGTTTTTATACGCCCACATAAATGCAAGCATAGTGTGCTATACAACCGTCATCCTTCTGTCTGTCCCCTTTGTCTTTGCAACTTTTCCTAAACCCTTGGGATGAAACTTATATTGGTACAAAGATATTAATGTGTAGATATGCATGTCACAAGGACTCATCCCCTTGTAATATGAGCATATACACATTAAGATCTTTCTTTGTACCGAGTTTCATTAAAATCCCCCCCAAGGGTTTTAGGAGCTGGAGTTGCGAAGTAAAAACATTTTGCATAAAAAAAAAAATAAGTCCAAGGCCCAAAATTGGACAGTGTTCCCCTTGTAATATGTACATCTTCACATTTGAATGCTGTCCCCAAATTTTTGAAAGAGTTATGGCCCTTGGACTTCGATAAATTATGTGGGCAAATCTTGTACTGGTTTAGTGGTGCTCTATTTTACTTTAGAAAAACATCATTTTTCAACCCCCAATTGGCCCCATGTAGTCTCATCTGAAGTCAGCATTTCACAAATTTTGTGGTCATTACAACAATCTAGTTTGCCAGGACAACTTTCCATTAGGTCAAATGCTGTCTGACATGTTTCATACCAATTGTTGGGCCATTCTTGGCACACTGATTCAGATTGTGGTTTACTCCGATGAAAATGAAAATTTCGAAACCTTCTTGCTTGTCTACAGTACACCACCAATCATCTCCCAAAAGGTGATTTGGTTACTGCATAAAATGTAAGAGTTCTGGACCAGGATTTGAACATGCGACCCCTGCATTACTAGTAAGGTGCTCTTGCCACCGAGTTACGCAGGCCAATATCTACAGTCCATATAGCCCTTAACTACTACAGCATGTCCAGAAATACAGGTTTTATGTATATGCAGAATTTACCCTTTTTCAACAAAACTATGAAAATTTTCAGACTAAAATGATCCCTACAGTAGCGTGTGTTTTTTTTAGCAGGGTGCTAACATTGACTTCTTTTAGCGGTTTGACAGTTGTCCACCAAATATTTTAATCGCTAAATTTGAACCCAGCAAGTATAGTACTGAATGCAAGAAAGATAACTTCGATCATTCGCAGTGGTTTAGTGAGGCAGGGATTTTAAACATACAGAAAACTAACCTTAAAGATGAACTTCCCCTGTCTACCGAAAAACTGATGCCACACTAAAACACTACTGATGATATCAGAGTTACTCCAGATCTCAACTTACTTTGATATTAAAAAAAAAATCATTGAAATTTCTTGTATTGGGTTTCTTCACATATCTAAGGTACATGGAACACTCTCCTATTAAGGAGGTAAAAATAGGATACTGTATGAAATGTCTTGAAAATCTGTGTCCACCAAAATTATTGGCCGTCCCGTGACCAGGCAAAACGCCAAAATTTACAACCGCTACAATAACCTGCTATACAGTATACAGCTATTCATTGTCAAAATGTGAAAGTATGTATGGTGTAAATTCATGTTCTTCCTGGGCCAGATCCTGCTAGTAGTAGTAGTCTTAGAGGGCAAATCATTTCAGCAGAAATCTTCCAATTCCTGCACTTGTGCAGTTTGTGGGGTCACTGATGGCATCTCCATTTAAGTGGGTAAGATTTTGATCTTTAGTCATGATATTGTGGTCTTCTGTTGTTGGTTATACAATTATCAATGTTCCCACACCAAAAGAAGTGTGAAAAATTAACAGTACAGAGAATGAACAATAAACAATACCCATTGGCCTTTCATTCTAGATAAACAAGGAACATGAATGTTGTGAATGACATTTTAATGTTTGAAAAACTGCCTACATAGAACCACATTCAGTCTCTCCAATAATCAACATTTTGTAGAAAAATTATAACCAATCACTCGACAGATTCTAGTTCACAATAAATTAACCGACAAGAAAGAAGACGATACGTGCAACAGTTCACACACTGTGAATTAATGGCACATTCTGTGACATGTGACCTACTTTACAGACTGGTGTCTCAGCAGCCCTCGGTATAAAATGTATCAAAAATAGAATTTCCTACTCTGTACTTTAATTCCACTTTTCAACAATTGTTAAAACTATTGAGGCTTTCATCTGAAAGCCCTGTTTTGTTCAACAATCTAGTTTTTGTTGTTCACCTTCCAAAGAAAACAAAGTAAGCATGGATTCTTCTTCAACACAAATATATGTACTAATTTTTCAATATCTTGTAATTCATTGAAATAGTTTTTTAGTAACAGAGAGAAAGGGAGAAAAAAAAGTGTCTTGAGAAACAGTAAACTAAGAGAACCTACCGGTCATCTCGTTATGACGCTACATTGTTTTGTCCAGAATTCACTCATTCCTCACTTGTTTTATCAACTACGAATAAAAGTCTAAATATATTGGTGCTTGTATTGCACGAGTAGAACTTCAGGAGCAATCAAAGGTTAAGGTCAAGTATCCTTGACAACAGATATATATAACAGTAATTATATAATCCTTCTACATCAAATGATATGCTCTTTGTAGACCATTAAGTACAGAATGAAGACTTATTTACAACAACATAACAGCTGGATGGAGATTCAATGAAATGATGATCATCGAGTGCAATGTACAGGACATATTTACAAAATGTAGACATAGATATAATAGACATGTGTATATAATATATATATATAACTATCAAGTCTTTGATAAAAATGGTATAGGTGTAGCCAAAAGTGAAGTCCTAATTGAATATATAAAAAAAAAACAAAACTGTAAGTTTCAGGAAAAAAAAAAATGACAAAAATATACATGTCAACAACCACTCATTAAATACGTCATGCTTTGCTGGGTATTAAATCTTTTTTCGATGTTTAATTAATGGCTTAAAATGTTTGAATACATAACCCATTTAGCAAAATCATTAAATATTGTCATAATATCACTGATAGATGTAAACATAAATTTGTGTGATGTAAAAATGAAAGACATTTTAAAATCCGAAGAAAGTATGATGATTAGGTAAAGGTAAGAAAAGGTAAGAGTCCAGGCTTTCTAATGCTCAATTTGGCATCAGAGAAATGTAGAAGTCGATCCTTTGGTAAAAAAAAAAGAAGAAACTGTAAAGCTATTTGTACTTGTCAAAACTTAAATTAGAGGGAATAATCGTCAGAGGAGTATGACCCTCTCTCGGAGAGCTCCTATTTTTACTATAACCAAGTTCATAATCCCTTCTATCAAAGACATGTAAATGTGGATATTTTCCCCATTAACCATTGTTTTTTCTGTGATGTCAATATACTTTGTGTGTGTGGGGGGTAGTACAAAACGATTGACACACACAAAAAATTTCAGCAAAAATAACATGTTTTAACTGCAGAAAGTGATACCCTGTTAACTAATTTTCTCAGTACCCTTGTCAACGTTTTCAATATAGGTGCATATATATTAGAACTCATAAAAAAATACGAAACTTTTTAAATACTTGTTCTTCATCTCAAAATCTTGCCAATTAAAAATCGCTTCTTCCTTTTAATATTTTTTTTTTCCAGTTAAGTATCCACTGAAAAAATTGGTTGGAAAACTGCAACAATGCGTGTAGCACTGATCCATGACTTTCTGCAATTTTTCAGTTCATACCTCAATCAAAGAGTAATTTTTTCTTATTATAATTCCCTTCGTTGATTTTTAAAACCATTTGTAATGCTTTATTTAGATAAAAAAACGTTACAAACTATATCTTATGGTCTGACGTTAGAAAGTTCAAAACGATTTGTTGAATAAAAATATGATATCTTAGTATATATTTAAGTTGATGCAGGAAATTAAATTTTTTTTTTCTGTGCATCAAAATCGCTAAATCATTGTCAATTGAATAAAAATCAAATGACTAAACAGTCATGAAGAGGTTCAGTCTTGACCAAATCAACCATTTTTCTGTTTGTAAAATCTTTCATGGATATTGAAGTTAGGGAGAAAATTAGGAGTGAAAAATGCCTTTGAGTATTTGGTTCATCTGTCATTAAGTAAAATTATCAATTGTACACAATAAAAGTTTGGTAGCACTTTAAAAAAAAAAAAATATTGGTATCACAACCTGTAAGTAACCTGTCAGGCATTATCAATATGCTGCATACAGTAAAACGCAGTTATAGCGAACACAGTTATAACGAATTCATGCTTACAGTGAAATGATATTCATTCCCTGTAGTTTTAAAACATATTTACGTTATGAATAAAAGTCATTTGTCCCCACCACTTTGCTATAAGCATGTTTCACTGTAATATAAAATAGCAGCATAAACTTTTTTAAAACATTAGCCTTTAACAATGTAGACTCTGTAGAAAATCCATCTAGAAGCAGTAACTTAACAATACATTAGTACACATGTACTCTAAATATTAGCAGACATAGTTTGATATACAATTGATGTGGTCCCTGACTAACAAAGATTGTGACTTTTTCAAGCAGTTTTGAAACCTTCTGTACATGTATACCCTTAGAGGACATTCAATGTTGACACATTAATGAAAGTAGGACAAGAGAAATTCACATAATAATAACAAATAATAACAGGTTCATCACTTCATAAAGTACTGTAAGGTCACTAAGGGCCAGGCATATTGGGCATCATGCCCATGTACTGTCCGCCCGGACCAGGGCCTCCTATCATTCCCTCCATGGGTGACATTTGTCGTGGACGTCCTTGAGAATACAACTGTTGTTGGAACTGTTGATACTGGGCACTATAAGAAGGGTTTCCTCCCTGCGGACCCCCCATAGCCATTGCAGGCCCACCTGGCATTCTCATTCCTCCATGGGGAGGCATCTGTCCTCCATGAGGTGGCATTGATGGCCCAAAGTTGCTCATTGCTGATAATCTTGCTGCTGAACTGCCCCCTGGCATCATTTCCATTGATGCTGGACCTCTATTCCCAGGCATCATCTCTGGTGGGAATCCTCTTGTAGGCCTCCTAGACCCCATTGGTCCCCCCATCATTGCTGGTCCTGGCCCCATCATCTGGTCAGGTCCCATGTCATAGGGTGGTGAGTTTGGATGAGACATTGGACCCATGGGGTCCATTCCCATCATTCCTGGTGACACTCGCATGTTGCCTTGCATCATACTCTGTTCATTTGGCCCTGATATCATTCCTTGTGGCATGTTGCCCATATTTGACCCCATGGGGCCTCCCATATTCTCAGGC
Organism: Ostrea denselamellosa; assembly: GCA_024699665.1. Lineage (NCBI taxonomy): Eukaryota > Metazoa > Mollusca > Bivalvia > Ostreida > Ostreidae > Ostrea > Ostrea denselamellosa. Next base: position 5,199,773 of record JAMZEH010000044.1, on the reverse strand, counting down.
ATGTTATTCATCATCATTTCATTTATTCCACTTATTGGAGGTCCAGTAGGTCCCATTGATGAGAACTCTGGCCCTGTCGATCCCCCTCGCTGCATCATGTGTTGTGGAGGCATCCCTCCCATCTGTGGACCGCCCGTGAATGGGGACATCCTACCCGGCCTCATAACTTGATCTTGGGGGTTGGGGAAATACTGCATTTTAGAGGTGGGTACTTTCGAATCAAAGTTGTTCATTGGTGATGAAAATCTTTGCATAAAGTTGAGATCAGGAGGTTTCTGTGGTGCATTTGGCTGATTGGCCGGTGGATGGGCAGGCAGGTATTGGATTGTGTTGGGGGTCTTCGACTGAATTTGAACACTGGCATTTCCCACTGTGTTGCCAGGGTGTATGTTCGGAGATGCAGAGCGACCACTTTGTTGGGCCTGGGCCATCATCATTTTGTTACCCATTTGAACAGATGCTTGTTGCTGCTGGATTTTATTAATGTCTCCTTGGGTCATGTTGGGATTACCCATCATGGCTTGGCCCTGAGACATGGACACAGAAGCAGGGGGCATGCTGGGATGTCCTGGTCCTTGGACTGATACTGGCATACCTCCCATTTGCTCCATATTCATTTGTTGCACATTCATTTGAGGATTTGGATAATTTGGACCTCCAGGGCCCGCGTTCACACTTTGGATATTCAATTGTTGAATGGACATGGTGGCATTTACGAATGTATTGTTAACACTAGGTGTTGTGTTTGTTTGTGATGACATTTCTGTTGTTGATGAAATCGTTGAGGATTGTGACGTATTTGTGTTTGATGTTGCTTGCTGTCCTTGCATCTGAATACTATGAAAGGGTCCTCCCTGCATCATGTTTTGTTGCATTTGATTTGATAAATGTTCAACTCCCTTTGCTAAGTCCGCAAGGGATGATGACGTGATGTTGGAGAGTGATGATTTGTTTGATGGGGTATGGGGTGCACTAGATGACACATTAGGTGATGACATGGTATTAGCTATAGAATTTGTCACAGGGGGTGGGTCAAAATGTGAGAGTCTCATGTTGGCCCCAGCATGTGGGCTAGGGCCTGGTACCGACATCGGGCAAGGCCCTGGGCTATTCAGTGGTCCTCCACTAGATGTCTGGCTGGAGTTGGACATAGGGCCTTTATTTGTTCCTGAATTTAAATGCATGGGTGAATGAGCCACTGGATTTGATCCAAACTGATTTCCAGATCCATGACTCTCTTGTGTATTTGGGTCACGATATGCTGAGTTAAGCTGTTTTGTAATTGTTAGTTCCTGTCCTTCGAACTGGTTGAGGTAATTTATTTGCTGAGGAGAGGGTGTAGGTTGCAGATTTTTGTACAGGTCCTCCTCAATTTCGGATCGTTTCCTTTTCTGTGATTGTGCATGTTGTGCATAGCTGGGTGGTGGCTTACTCACACTCGTTCCAACACTGGTTCCCGAGGAAGGTCGACTGGGAACCAGGTCAGGTAAAAGAGGCTCTGGGTTGCCTACACGCTGTAGTTCTGAAGAACTACTCCGGCGCGATGGTTTTTGCTGTCGTCCATGCATGGGACCTGTCATGCCAGGAGCCACTGCACCAGATCCTGGCATGTTAGTCATCATGGGATCAAAATGTCCACCGGAAGCCATCCCAGGATTCATCATACTGGGTCCTTGTTCAAGAGATCCAAAAGAAGACCTGCGTGGTCCTTGAGAGAACATGTCATGTGAATCAAAAACACCCTGTGAAACCATTGGGGGAGACCCAAGCGGTCCATTACAGTTCGGAGAGGTAGAACTAACAGAGCCACGTTTTTGAGCAATTGAGTGTTGGTATGAAGGTGGTGGGGGCCCACTTCCTGTCATTTCCATGTTGGGATGATTCATGCGCTGAACCATACTTTGCCGGTGAGTTTTCTCTATGAAGAATTCACGCTGCAAACGTTGCCATTCATGTTGCGCTGGAGTAACATTGTGCATCCCTTGTGGGCCAGGACCCCGAGGTCCCATATAAGATGGCCCTGGGCCATACTGAGACATGGGCATCATGTTATTTGGAGACCCCATCATGCCATCAGGTCCCATCATGCCTTGCTGAGGCATCATGTCATGGCTGGGCATACTCTGCTGTGTGTTCATTCTTTTGTGAGGTGGAGACATCATATTTTGCTGCATCATTTGTCCGGGTATCCCATCATGCATCATCCCACCTCCAACTCCCTGTCCTGGCCCAAACTGTTGCTGGTGTTCAGGAAACAACATTTCTTGTATTTTTTGCAAGTTTTGCAAGGCATCTTTCCTTTTCTTAAGTTGTTCGGGAGTTAAATTCTCATTGGGCACTTTTTGTTGACTCAAGCTTGGATTGTGTGGCCCTAATGGTATACCACCCATTCCTATCACATTAGAATCAAACACCTCCCCCATCATGCCTCCCTGCCACTGGGACATTCCGGGATTGTTTCCATTTCTAGAGTTCATCATAGGAGGGAAATTGTACTGTTCCTGCAACTGAGCATTCTGTTGTTGAACCCACTGCTCCACGGAAGAGTGAGGGGGGAAGGGTCCCCCCATTCCGCCTGGGTTCTTCATTATCAGGCTTGGCCTTACATTTCGTATTGGCATCCCACCAGGGTTTCCAGCAAATGGATTTATTTTCATCTGATGTTTCTGAAAATATAAACAACAGTCATAAACAAATTTTCAGACAAAAACCCATCCTCAATCAAGTCACAATTCAATACACCAGACGTAAGGCATACTGAAACTTAACATGATGTTTAGATTTAACACCTGTAGAGATATCACATTCATAATAAACTATAGACCTATCCTAAAGGAACTGATACCCATAGTTTGATCTGATACTGAAGATCTGAAGTCACATCTTCAGAAGCTACAACAGTCCCTCCATATATAGTAATGTTTAATTTTGGATTTATGTCCCAATGTGAATTTTTCTCCCTCATATTGAGACAACACCAGCTGTATGTGAAATGCCATAAATTTTAAGTTCTCATTTGAAAGACCTGCAACTCTCACTTCAAAATGTCAAGCATTTGGCAAAAGTACAGTCACTGCCTATTTTTGTCTTGGGTCAAATATGTCCAAGGCACAAGTGGGGGCTTAAACCAATGACCTCCTGGTCAAAAAGTGAACACTCTAATTTCCATATCTTGAATTTTTCTATATGCTGTTACTTTTGTTATTTAAGATTTATCCCCATAGTTTTGAAAACCTTTTCTTGTGATTTTGTTGAATTTTGTCAGTACTTTCAAATTTTTCCCTTGCGGGGATCAAATGATATTGATGGCATTCTATTACAACTGTTGATTTCACTGAAAATAGAGTCCCCTATAATTCACCTTCATTTTAGTGTTAATTGATGCAACAGATTTCACATTAAGCAAGAAAGAATGGTATGGCTCCATAACCCTCATGTTTCATAATTGGCTCTCAGCTGGCACATACTGTATTAGAATCTGGTAAACTTGCTAGTTCTTGTCATATATCTAACATAAAATTGGGCTTTGAAATACCTGCCACACGTACTCTAACAAATTTGATAAAATAGTGTTCATCTGATAGCTTCGTTTTGTGGTTGAGTTTACCATTCTGACTCCAAAGTATAAAAAACCCCAAAAAAACCCAAAAACTTGGCCTAATTATAAAACATTTTGTTTTTATAGTTAACACCTCCCAAATTCCCATTTCATTATTCAGATGATGAAAACCAGTTTTTTTTCTTCTCTCTATTGTTTTAATTGTGAAGGTGCTAATTGAATTTGGACTGGCACTTTGCAGAATTTTAACCTAATCACCAATATGATGAGATATTGTTACAGATATGACCAACATAATTTCTCCTTTGCCTTGGGTCAGAGTCATTGCTTTCTCTGGACTCTGTGTCACATACGAAAAACTAGTGTCATTTTGTAGCAATAACCCCCCCCCCCCTCCCATGGCAATAAATAAATCTATAAATCTTAAACTTCTGTTTCAGTAACCTTGACCAAATGACCTTTGGAAGAATCAAGATAAACTCTCACATCCTAAAAAATGTTTGAGTCTATTATCAGCATCTTATTTTTCTTGTTCATGAGTTAAAGACTTCAACCAAAAATTAAATTTAGCTATCAGTGACCTTTCCTTTTTCCGCAAGATTTTGGATTGGGTAAATGACACATCCTCAGGTCAAAGGCAGTAAACGAGCCAAATACGAACACCTAATCTTGCTTTCTTACAAAGCAAGACACAAATTACAAATTTTACCTCCAAAGTGATCTTGATCCTTTCAAATGATCATGGGCCTGGGTCACTTCCTCACGTCATAAGTAATTACTATGTTCAAACATGAACATTAAAGGATGCTGTTTTTGCAAAGTTATGACCCAGTCATGATTAAACAGTCAGGGACAGAATAGACAAGAGCGATTCCGATATTAACAGCTAAACTTCGTTTATGGATCGTATATTAATTACAATGTATTGCATTTGCAGGACATTATATTTTCTCCATAATAAAGACTTTGACTACAAGAGACTGTACCTGCAGAAATTTCTTTGTGCTGGGTTGGTCCATATGGAATGACAGAATGTTTTTATACTGTCCTGCCATTACAGTTTCTGCTGCATCGTTTGCCATCTGAGTCGAGAACACAAAAATTTGGCTCTGCTGCTGCATGAACTGGGAATCTCCACTCGTGGGTGGGGCCTGCTGGGGATGAGGTACCATGTGACTGGTTGGAGGAGTTCCCTGTGATGAGATGGGTGGGGCTGCTATAGGGGACTTGGACATTTTGGGAGGCTGAGGCGTCTTATTTGGCCCCAGTGGAGTAGGGACTGGCTTCGCTGGTGAAGATCTTCTCTCATCTGGATCTTCACTGAGTACTTCCGCCAATGTTTGAGCTGACAAATAGAACAAATTTACAACCATTAGAATAAAACAGATCAATTGGCAAGTCCTACTTTCCCTTTACTTCTACATGTTGCTTGATAGTCAATAAATTACATCCTTCTTATCCATTTAATGTCTTCTCTGAATATTTTGACATTTAATAAAGTTCATATTCCATATCTACTTATGTCGTGTACAGAAAGTCTCCCACACGAGTAAAATGATTTGTTCCAGCACCAAAGAACTATGTGCAATTTTAATATAGCAATGGTTTTTATGTCTGTTTTGAGTAAACATTCAAGTCCTAATGATGATTTGAAAGAAAATATTTGAAAGGAAGCAAAGTTTATTACACAAGAAGTCCATCTGCTGCCACCATATGACTTAAATTTATTAAACTTTAAATACAAAGACACTACTTACGAGGCAGTTTCTCCTCTTTTAATTTTGGTTTCTCAATGGCATGATTGTTGTTGTCTAAAGATAAAAATAATTCAAATTTTAATAAAGGTTCATGGGCTACAATGCTTACATGTGTTAGCTCCAGGTTACTAATCAAAACCAATAAACCCTAGACTTCTACAAGTGATCTCAGTAGTTTGTATACCAACATCCATTCACATTCAACTAACTACATGGATGATTGCCTTGCATAATATATCATCTTGAATCCCTCCTCTCCCAACCAACCAAAATAAAAAAAACAAAAAAAAAAAAAAACATCAAGAAAAATATCTTACTTGGATTCTGAAATTATTTTATTTACAAAACTATCATAAAAAGTCAAGAGTCACAACTAATTAACAATAATAATTTCAAATTAGGTTAGTCTCAAATAATGCAGCAACACTATTTCACTAAAAAAAAATAATAATGACTTTTTCCAACAGTTTTGTAAATTCCAAGAATTAAAAATAATTCCAGAAGTCAGAAATACTCTCTTTACAGTTTACACACTTTACAGTTTACACATTCTTATTCAAATCTCCTGACAACAACTGTGATCTCATCCTGGTTCTAGAAACCATTTCTAAAGTTTTGTCTTCTCTGGTTCCAGAGGAAAACAAATTCCATGCTTTGTGCCAAATCTGTTTGAATATAACCCAATAATTCTAAGAGAAGTATGTGAAAGGTGAACAGATATAGACACCTTGACAACAAGCATTTATCATAGAATCATTTTAATTTTCTTTTTGGCTGCTAACCCCCCCCCCCCCCTCCTTTTTCATCAAACTATCCATATTCAATAAAATACATATTGAAGATGTACTTGACTCAGATACAGACCTGTTTCTCCATTGGTCAGTTTATTGCTGGGTGGTCCTGAGGGGTTAGTGGATTCCATGTTGCGGTTCTCCTCCATAGGTTCCTCTTTGACTTCGACCTTGACCTCTGACTTGACTGCAGTGCCATTTAGTTCAGTGCCCATTTTCTCGGCGGACTCAGGCAGCATGTTCGTGTCCACACCTTCCCCCGACTCCCGATTCTGTTTTGCTTCACTCTCCAGTTTCCTGTTTTATATCAAGTTCTCTATTTTCCTGTAATTCAACAATAGAGAGGAATTTTAACAGTTTACAAAATGTATGTATGAGCATGGTTATTTTTTTTCTTTTAGCATTCAAGATGAAATTGAAGTAGTGTCACTGCATAAGAAAAATCAATAACACCATCAGGTCTCTACAAATATTAATAAAGGGAAAAAAAGTGTTGGTCTCTCATTGGATCATTATTTCATTTGTCATAGAAAATCTAACAAAATTGACTACACATGAGATCGCCAGTTTCCTTCAGCTTTACATATATTTCTCACATTTAAATGGCCAGCATTGCAATTAGCATTAACATGGATGTATAGTATATGAACCATGACTTCATAGGACCTTTAAAACTGACATAGATGCTCAATTTAATACAACACATAATACTTTAAACCAAAAAGGCTTGCGGGTCAACAGAAGTAAATTATTTACGTATGTTGATAGCGCGTGATCTGCCTTTACAACATGATAGCAGATTCCGCAACACACTACATTAGAAATCAATAGATACAGGATTACTACTATAAAAGTTAAATAATCACACCATCACTTCCCTCTTCATTGCTAGCTAGAGACTATATGAACCTTTAATTATGTTACATTCTAATATTAATTTTCTCCCTATTTTTCATAGTTTGCAGTATGAACTGCAATTTAAGTTGGTGATGATGGCCCTGGTGCACAGGAAGATCAATATAACTAAGGTCAATTAATCACAAAACCACTGATCATGTTAAAAAGCCAATTCACACCTGCTTCGTGATTTTCCTCTAAATTATGTCAATCTCCAATTTCAAACCAGGTTATAAAAACTCTCTACAGTACAAAAACAGTCAATTGGAAAAGAAAGAAATTTTTTTTTTAAGTAAACGTGAATTTCCACTGTGTAACAGTGCAACATCTTGTCTGATTCTTCAGTTATCAGGTATTCATCATTCATCAGATGTTGCAGTGCTGTATATATATATATATATATATATATATATATATATATATATATATATATAAAAGAATAAAAAAAAAACCCAGAAAATATTTAAAATTCAACATACTAAAATTACTGAAAAAAGGTTCGATACTTTTTAAAGCTGATGATGTTTTTCTCCCAGCAGGTGCCATACAGCTAGACTCATAAGTAAAATGGGTTTAAATAAGTGTTGATGATATGAAAATAAGAATTAACACCTCCCCCTTTTTAAAATAAAAAGCACAAGCTTTTTTGATAAAAGTCTATCTGTCATTTGAAAACTTTCACATTTTCAATGTCTTCTCCAAAAGATTTAGATTGATTGATTGTTTGTTTTACATCCCGTCAAGAATATTTCACTCATACTGAGACGTCACCAGTCGTAGGTGAAGTACCGCTTTAAACCTATGCTTAGCACTCAGGGTCATAGCAATGAGGGTTCTTTGACATGCCAATGCCTGCCGCAACATGGGAACTCTGTTCCTCGGTCATATCTGAAAGACCCATGATTCTCACTACCCATGTTTACGTGTTAGGTTTAACATGGCCATGGCACAAACATGACTCAAACTCATGACCTCCTGGTTACGATGCAAACACTCCAACCACTGAGCTACTGTGACCAGTAGAAGATTTAGATGCAGCCACTTCAAAACAACAAAACTAGACTTCAGCAGAACATACTTCTTTGGTTGGTTCTGCCTCTAAAATTGTAAACACCCAACAATAAACACCTTTATTGGTCCAAAAGTCTACTGTGTAAAAATAGTAACATATATTTAAATCCACTCTGTTCTGACTCTATGACCATGAACTCAGAATGTACTCAGTCAAATTTTCAAATTTATCTTATCTACGAAATATTGATCTTTATAAAAGTCTGACAAGAAATTCATTTTAAAATGATATTTTAAATCTAAATAAAAATGATGATACAGTATTTGTGTGATTTTAACACTGCATGCACATAATATGCATATATTCTTAATTCTAAACTAAGTCTATTCTCAGTTTATGGTTAATTCTAACTTTCAGTTTATGGTTAATTTTAACTTAAGTCTATTCTCAGTTTATAGTTAATTTTAACTTAAGTCTATTCTCAGTTTATAGTTAATTTTAACTTAAGTCTATTCTCAGTTTATAGTTAATTTTAACTTAAGTCTATTCTCAGTTTATAGTTAATTTTAATTTAAGTCTATTCTCAGTTTATGGTTATGAGGCCTGGTGTTTTACTTTTAAATGTAGAGTTATAGATTGCTGGTCTCGAGACCAAAAAGTTCCATATAAAGAGAAATTAAAATACAACATGTTTTCTGGAGAACATACGAAATAAATTGTACACAAACAAATTTGAAGTGGTTTACAAACACTACAGCTGACTTTGCCTTATTTCATATCAAATTGAACGTCATTTTCATATATTGTTCGGAGTAGATGGAAATGTGTTATGTCTAATAAAATGTTAGGTGATGCTAGTCCCAATCCTTGACAGATAAAAATATACAACAGAATTTCAAAGTTTCGCTGTATTGTACATATATGGTCCTATTTCTAAAATATTAAACAACTTGATAAATTGCACTTTCTACATCATATTGGGAACACTGCATTTTGTGATGTCATAAAGAACAATATAGAATGGACGCTCTTTTGTTCTGTTCAGTAGTTGTTACACTACAACCATTGAGAAAAAACTTGACTTAAAATGTTTGGTAAATAATATTGATCAACAACTGGGGCTAAAAAAAAAGTGGGGTGGGGGGTGTAATGTTCCCAGCTACAACACACAAAATGAATTATCTACAAATTTGAGCCTTACCACGTTAATATCCCCTGATCATGTACACATGGTGTGTTTGGCTTTTTACCACCTGAAAGGGAAAATATAATGATCATCAGCCAGAACAGAGGTACATAATCCACTTCAATGTTCTAATTATACACTGACAGCACATGTACTCAGCTATGAGGACGGACACCACATATACCCCATTTACTTATTGACATCTATTTCTTCATAAACAATACTAGCTTCACTTCTTATGTGTACTTATATTACCTTTAAACTTCGCATACAAAATACATTTGCATACATGTTTTTAACACAGGAGAGTGTTCTCTCTCTCTCTCAACAAATACAATATAGTCTCAGGTGACAGGAAGGTCAATATTTTCTGTTTATCTGGTGTTTCTTTCTGTCTCTGAAACACCGCTTAAAAGCATCACACCACACTGACACACGACCTTTCTTCTCAGTGACTGCTGTTAAACATACTATACATGCTGTCACTTTCTCCGTTTCTTATTTTTCACCATCATTTCTCCGGTTTTTATTTTTCACCATCATTTCTGTCTTTACCTTGCATCTTTTCCTTCAGTATTACTTCACCATGTTGAACTTTTTTTCTCCTCAATTCCTTTCACATTATATCTAAAATAATCATGAAACAATGATTACAATTCCATCAGTAGCATGACAATACCTAACATATATGTATACATGAATTTCTTATAATTTCGGGTTAGTATAATCCTTTTGCCGATTCTTTTCCTCATTTATAATTTGCCCTATTTTGTCCTGATTAAGCTCCGAGTTCTGAATTAAAGAAAAACCAAAACATTTGATTCTATTCAGAGATACTCAAGACATTATTTTACTATCTCTTCACCTTAAATTACTCTTTCACCAAAGATACTTCTGCAGTTGCTATCTATTGATTAAAGATACATATATTTAGTGACATTATATGACAACATACAAGGATCTAAAATGGAAACAACTTCTACACAGTGCTTACTTTCACACCTATCATACTGACTTATATGTCTGGAATTTGACTATACATGAATGAGACTTTCCATACAAGTCTAAGTGCATTGCTGAAAAAAAAAAAAAAGCTGACAAATGCTTACATGCACTCTTTCCCTGTAAAAATAACTGCTCATCAACAAACTAACCCTCCACATTAACCAAGTGTCACTCCAACAAGTGAGAGCCCTTTATCTTTAGACACACTCTAAAAAATGTAAACATCGAACAAGCATTGTGTGTGTATGGAGGCACTTCATTATAAAGCACAACCCATGCAGTGCCCCGCTGACGTTTTCCATGTATCACTGTTAAATTTGTCATAAACACTATTTATCAATGAAATCATCTTTTTCTCAGCAGACTGACCTGAACCTGAGAGAGTAGCCTCCCTTGGTGCTGGATGACAAACACTGCTAAACGATACCTTTCCAGTTTGATAAATTCATGTGTGACCTTCCAACTGAAATCTCTTTATCACTAAACATGCTGTACACAATATAATCGGACTACATTCCTTTAATTGTAGCTCGAACATTTAAACTACCTGAGCATTCCTCACTGACCCTTCGACCTTATCCAATATAAAAAGCCAACTTAAATATCTACAGAGAAATTGAACTTCCCACTGATTAATGAGATGTAAAGATAGAAAATTTGCATTATGACCTAATAATCCCACAGCCTTCATTGTTATGATCTAAAGACAACACACACACGTACAGAATTTAAAGTTCACCTAGTGTGAAAATGAAACCCGAGCCGATGAGTTTTGGGGAAGTTTGTTGGCTTGGGGAGGGGAGATAGAGCTCTCCTCTGATTCATCTACTGAAAGGTGACCTTACACATTCACTGATAAAAATATCTTCCACAGGTAAATCTAGACCTCCAAAGAAAATTTTACTTCATGCTTAGCATATACTCCATACTAATGGTACATGCATCAGTGAAAGCTATTTCCTTGACCTGTTTAACCTTGTCAATGCAGGTCATTCTTATTTTTACCTGAAAAAGTGCAATGCTTTTTTGAGATACTTAGATTCACAGGTAGCCAGCAAATATGTAAATTGACTCATAGCTAAAGAATTTAAAATCTTATAAAGCTTTTTATCGTTGTCATGAGAACCCAGAGTGACAGTGCAACACATATAAAGTTTCTTACAGTAATGCTAAGCAAATACACTTTCACTGACAATGTAAAATGTCCAACCATATCTATTTTATGCACAATCACATTTCCTTAATGAATTAATTTCTAGAAAGTTTAATATACTAATTATGTGCATTTGATATTAAAATTGCATTCTACAGACTTCTTGTTTCAAATGTTCTCAGAATGAAAATGGAATATGAAATTAATTTCACCTCCAGTTAAGAAGAGGCCCATGGGTCAAAAAGCTCACCCAAAACAACTACTCAGAATATCTAGCTCTGTTAATCTGGGATGAAAGAAATCTAAGTCAATAATTGCTTATTAATTGGCCATTAATGCAATAGCACCTTTATGTTACCCCTGTGAGTGAAACTATGGTTTGACATGAAGCAGAGCTGAGCCTAGAGTCAGGAACTTGCAGGTAACATAAATTACTAGTTATTAATTGTTTTATTACACCAAACAATTTAAAGTTAATCAATAGCTTTAAATATAACAGTCACAGAGCATTCCTCATTCTGTGAAGTTTTTTCACTTGTATTACTCAACAATTGAAATCATTATAAATCACTAAAATGTTTCAGATTTATGAATTAAGACATTTCTTTTAAAAAAAAAAATTCTTTAAAAAAAAATAAAACACAAACAAAACACACACACACACACAATGAAAAATCTCCATGCCATTTTTACAGAATTTGTTGCTTGTTATGTGAATGACAAGTAACATGGCATCTAAAGGGACATACACATGATTTGAGCTGTACAAAATTTTCAGCTCATATCGTGTCCATGCCCTTTTAAGACAACTGCAAATCACATTTGAGAATTTTAAAAATTGATATGCCAAAAGTTCAATCAAAGCAATATTACTTCAGAACACTTACCCAGTTAAAAGGCAGTGTCCAATTCTAAATAGTCAATTTATCAAAGAATCTAAGAAAAATCTACTAACTTATACATGGTTATAAGACACACACACACCTTTTGAAGATTTGATACGAATGTGCTAAAGCTTTACTAAACGTTTTTATGTCTTTATTTTTTATATCTAATTTACTAACCACAGTGGATTTTATTGTATTTCAATATATATATATATATATATATATATATATATATAAAAATGTGGTCTTTCTAGAGAAAAAATTATCTTTCCTCAGCCAAGGAAATATGATAGAGATCATTTTGAAATTCTGATTGGTCCAAAAGTCAATAAAGACTCATGTGCTCCAAATCTGATTACTTGAAAGATGAAAAAAAAAAGAAAAAAAAAAAGTGTCAGCCAAACTTACAGACACAAATATGACAGATGAGCATGAATTAGAAAGACTCCCTTGCATCTTTGGCTCTGGTGCGCTAAAACTCTTGAATACATTGGCGAATTAAATATGATTTAGGTCAGGGTTGTGTCTTTATATGATGTGGAATGAAAGAGGTCCTTATAAAACAGCACTTTTTCCATAAGTTAATCAGGGCAATGAACTATCAGCACAGGTAAGTTAGATGTAGGTATAACACAAGAACTACAGATAAACATCCCACTCTCATTAGTGTGTCACCTTACGGATTTTCTACATATTTAACTTATTCAATCAGAACAAGCCTTGTTCATCAGCCAAAGAAATGTATGAGGAAGGACTGAATCATTTTGGAACACATTTCTGAATCAGAAGTAAACTTAATAACATAACACCGAAATTCATTCTTTGATAAACTGCTTTAGCTCGTATTCCATTTTGTGAAGTTTATACACTTCCTAGGAAATCAATACACATCTTTCTGCACAAGGGGTAACTTAAAATACTGTACTGAATAATAATGCCAGGGCCTTGAAGTGTCTTACTGAAAACATACGGTGTCTGAACTAATAGTATCACTCCGTTAAATGGGGACGTTTTATTAACCCAGTTCCTTTTTTGTGATGATGACGGAAACTATCATGTCTTTGCTATTTTTTTCTTAGTACCTACTCAAATTTATTACCAACAGAAAACATATCTCCCCTATTAAGAGTGAACAACTGGTAATTTTATTTCAAATATTATGTCAGAAAAATTACATGTCAGTGCCTGATCTTAAGAAAATAAAATTACAAGTGCTTTAATTTCGATGATTATTTCATCATTTACATTTTATCAGTGACCAATTTCCCCCCCCCCCCCCCCCCCATTAATAAACCTAGATACTAATTCACTGTATTTTAAGGACATAAGTGACATTTTTCAATAATATATAATCTGTCGTGATATTTCACTTACAATTCACTGGCATTCTATCTTGTTTCTACAAAAAAAACCAAACTTAAGCAATATTATTATTACCATGCCTGTTTACAGTTACCATATTTTGATAGTACCTGATTGATGTAAAGCTGTATCACAGTTAGTAGTATAAATGGACTTTGGAACAATCCGGTATTGAACCCGAGACCTTTGCATTACTAGTGAAATGATCTAACCACTGAGCTACCCTCATATATGAAACATAGCCAAATTAATAAAATATAAAATTTAAACCTATTTTGGAAATTATACAATTTGAACATCTAGATGGAAAAATAATTGTAGAGAAAATGTCAGAAACGCCATTTATGTCCTCAATTCTAAATTAAAACTGGCCATTTAACCCGAGATAAAAACCTCCATAGTCATAATTTAGAAACCTCTATAATTATGAATAGATGTAAAGAATAAATGTCTACCACTAATAGACTAAGGATGTTTGTGTTACCACTATACAGAGGAGGAAGCAGATGGTTACTTCATTTTCACTGTTTTTACACCCTAATAAATACAATCTTTGACATTTATTTCTTAAATAATTCAGTGATAAAGATGTAAATGAGAGAGAGAGAGAGAGAGAGAGAGAGAGAGAGAGAGAGAGAGAGAGAGAGAGAGAGAGAGAGAGAGAGAGAGATATTAATTCTTGTGAAGTGATCTTAGCATGTGATAAGAGAACCTTGACCTAGGGGCATCTGTGGCCGAGTGGTTAGAGCATTGCACTCAAAATCACAAAGCCTCTCACCTCTAGTCGGCATGGGTTCGAATCCCACTCGTACCGATATATGTGAGAAAGTTTGCCAGTTTACTTTCGGAAGGTCGGTGGTCTCTTCCCGGGTACATTGTATCTGGGTTCTCTCCTTCACCTACAAAAACTGGATGCCACCAGATAACTGAAAAATTGTTGAGTGTGGCGGAAAACAAACATACAATCAATCAGAACCTTGACCCATTTGGAAGACAGTCAAGGCCAAATGGATCTTGTTAGTAAACCATATAATGTATATTTTTCAAATTGACAAGAACAAGCATCCCCATTTTCCGTGCCCTAATATTTAGTCAATATTCCAGCAGAGAACAGTACCTAGTGCTATTGAAATATTTCAATGTACAGCGTTAAAATTAACTGCAATGTAAAAACAGTATCAGTGAAAGAACTCCCCCTTGCTTTAAACTTACACAACTTGAATTAAAAAAATTTGTTGTACAGCAGTTTGCCTGCAATTCAACAGATTGATTTGATGATCCAGGGCTGCTTGTATGCAGTTACCCACTGTCAATTGATATCACAGATAATATCTTCCTTTTTTCAGAATATTATTGGTAGTCCATAAAACATGACCTCTTTTCAGTGTCTTATCAATTATTCAACATTACTTAAAAGCATCATTCCAATGTGTGGCATGCAATCAGAAATAGTATTCTTACAACTTGGGAGGCAATTTCAGCATTCAAGATTTTTGTGATGAGTAACTTCATTGTTTATTTTTACAAATATAGCATTGTTCAGGCAAGTTACAATCACTGAGATACACATGGATTTCATAAACTTTCAATTTGAGATCTTCAGTGAAACAATATTCGATTTCCTCTCTTCCTTCATTGTAGAACTACTGTACTTCAACACAATCTTGTTCAGAAGATGGGAAGCATTGCTTGCCTATCTGTACTGAAGTGCTGCATGCCAGTACTATGTGCCTAACCTAATCTGTTTTATTTTTATTCAGAATTTCCTTTCTAAACTTACCGTCTTCATTTCCTGATATACTTAGTTCCTCTCACTACAGCAAGCAATGTGAGGTGCACGTGGGAACAAAACACAGAAGTCAAAGTATGTATTTTGAAAGGCGCCACACACAATACCACACTGAATGAAACTGGGGGATGATATGCTCTTCACTGAGGGATATTGTATTTGTTAAAATGTTTAACATGGTGGTCTGGGCTGGTGACATCTAAGGAGAGTCATTGCCATGATTTTAGAGAGTGAATGCCTTGAATAACATTACAAAAAGAAAAATGAGATAGGGAACATCTCAAATAACACTATATACAGAATACTAAAATCTAGTGAATGAGATAGGGAACATCTCAAATAACACTATATAGAGAATACTAAAATCTAGTGAATGAGATAGAACATCTCATATAACAGTACAGAGAGAAAATCTAGTGAATGAGATAGAGAACATCTCAAATAACAGTACAGAAAGAAGATCCAGTGAATGAGATAGAGAACATCTCAAATAACAGCAAATAGAGAATACTTAAATCTAGTGAATGAGATAAAATATTTCCAATAACTAAAATGTCCTCGACACATCTTAATGTCAAGTTGAAAGCCACATCAAGTGATTTTTTCTCATGTAGAAGTTATTGAATTCTACCTCTTAAGGATACAACCCCCCCCCCAAAAAAACCCCAAAACAAAACAAAAAAACCCCCCAAAACAAAACAAAAAAACCCCCCAAAACTATAAAAAAACAAAAAACAAAACCAAAAACAAAACAAACACCAGGTCTTGGCAAATAAAGGAGCCCAATTCATGCCCATAGGTTGTCCCAGCTTGTGGTCTAATTTTGTTGTATCATCTTTTACATGTTTTTTTCTTGTAGTTGATGTACATTTTTATGGTATGTTTTAGGACATTACACAATGCATAATTTTGTTATGTAATCTTTCTGTCCAGATTACTTGATGTCTTAAATCCCTTTGTACTTTAGTTGTATGTTCTTTCATGTCATTTATAATAAATGACAATTTCATCTCAGAAAGAGTTCAGTTTTATGTTATCATCTAATTGATCACAAACTAGCATCAATATGCTTGCGAGGCATTTCGAGACATCAAATATTTTGTGACCACCAGTATATATGTAATTTGTACACAATACCTAAACAGGTACAGAGTTTGACTAATCTAATATTCATTAAATCAAATTCTTTATCATTGCATATCATTCTTTAACATTGCATATTATTTACAGATATTATTTTGATTATAGTTAAATCTGTAATAAGAACTGTCAAGATTAATTTTATCCTGACTATTAAATCAGAATTCATATTTACATGTACACAGTGACATACCGATGCGAGAAACAGAGATTTACTCCATCAAAATCACTCCACCATTGGAGCAATTTGATATATCCACTTAAAATTCCATGAAGTTTCTTGGTGAATGAAAATCTCTTGTGTTTTTATCAAAACAATCAATACATGCGTGTTTATCATTGCATCACGTTTTTATGGGAAATCTAAAGTTGTAAATAATATAATATTATTATTTGTACAATAATTTTCACTTTTAAATCAACTAATGAATATATTGAACAATGAGGAATTTACTCTCCTTCATTTAAGCCACAGTAATCTCCCCTCCCCCACTAATTCAATGTTTATATATTAAAGATTGTATATATATATATATATATATATACTCCCTGCCTGACTGCAAGCTTTTCAATGCTTTACAAACGGAGTACACATGCTTACTGTGTTGTGTGCTGTGAAATCCATACTTGTTGTTTTTTTCAAATTAGCAAGAAAAATTGTATCTTTGGGGTTTATAATTAATGATTATAAGTTGTTGATAAGCATGTCTGTTTTTCTACATAACAAACCCCTCATAAACAAAACTAGAGAGCAGGTGATTGAACAGAATGGAAAAAAAAGATACAGCAAAATATAAATCTAGCTGAATATATAAACATTATCAGAATCTGACAAAACATTTCAACACAGTGAAGCTGAACTACTGGTTCGAGGAGACCTTGAAGAGGGGAATTGTTACACAATCAGGCAATGTGGTTCTGTTTGTACTGAAGCCAACATTTAATGTGCTGTGTTCTTAGAATGTACCTCTCTCAACAAAACTTCTCTCCACAACACATGGTATGCTACACATCCTAAAAACGCTATAGATCATACAGGGTTTGATAAGAATTCTCGTGAAATGGTAGAAATTCAAAAATACAATATCATGGGCATCTTTACTGTCCTTCATAAAAGTGTAGTCTGTGATTGTTCTAAATACATCGGCTGCATGTATCAGATAATTACATGAATTCAGACAATGTCCGAAGTCTGTGTTGGTCAGACATAGCTTGTTTTCATTTACTCTGTGCCTGACCTCTAATTTTGATATATATAAATTCAGGATATAGATGACACAGTATGGAGGCTTTTTCTGATATTGACAAACGGCACTGCATGATCACAGACTACCAAATCAATATGTCACTCTAGTAGGTCATCGTATATATCTTTATGTGGAAAAATTTGCAATATCCAAGGCTTCCACCCCCTAAATTTCTCATACAGTTAACTCAGATTACATGAATTATACAAATGGTCAGCTTCCTTTATCCACTAACACACTTAATCAGCAGTACACAAATCATTAAGTCTGGTTTTGGTGTCTGCTTTCTGTTTATCACCTGACCAGCTGTTGATAAATCCATGTACCTATAACAAACCCATACTTAAAATTCTAATATAACTGTAAAATTGTACACTTTCTTTTAATTTCAAATAATATTATACATATACTATACATACAGACCTAACTTGCACCCCCCCCCCACCAAAAAAAAAATTATTTATGCGAGTGTGCACAATTTTCTGGACAAAAAAAGAAGTTGGTAATTTGTTATAATGTCACAAATGTTAAGATTTTTAAGTTCTTCTGTATTTTTCCCTCTTTTCACATATATGTATTAATTTGTATTTCTCACAGAAACAACAATGATAATTAATATTAATCTTGCTAGGGAAGTCACTGAAACACAGTAGTAGATATCATTGTAGCCCCCCCCCCCTTTTTTTTTTACCTTCATGTACATCAAGTTTCACAATATTAAATGACAGTATCTTAAATCACAATCTTTCTCTGTATCACCACTTTTACAAGCAAAATACAATCCATTAGCAAAAGGTTATACATATATATATATATATACACACACACACACACATACCAAATAAAAGGAATTATTATTTCCTCCCTGAGGTCGTGAACACATGAACACGTTCAGTGTTACTTAAGCTAGAGTACATTAATCTTAGTCTGGGGTGTTCTGGAAAGTTCAAAACTTGAACTACACAGTACCTTCGGTAGAAAACTCGCGTTTTTATAATATCATTGCTGATTGGAACATGTGTCTAACCTATATACAGTGACAACACTGGGGAAATGTTGCAGAATTCCAACTCCTGACCATTAATTTGTGGGTTCACTCCTGTACTGCTGAATGTGTCTGTTTCCATCTCACCTGCTTTAAATTTCAATAGTCCTTACAATTTATAATTAAACCTGGGGATTTATCAACTTCAACCCCCCCTTTTTCTCTCTCTTTCTCTCTGTCTCTCTTTCCATTAAACTTACAGTTCACTACTAGGAATCAACATGAAACTTGAACACATATTTTCCTGTATATTCAAGGAAAGATCTTTGATATTATATATTACACTGTGGTACTATCATAGTAAATGTCGGTGGGGGATTTGTGTTTCTAGGAAATAAAACAATACTGTCAGTTTTAGTGAATGGGCATGTTTTGTCAATGAAAACTTTTCTAATTTGCATTCTTCATTCTATCCATATGTCAACGAGCCATAGAATTTACCAATAGAGTGGTCAAGAACATCCTCCTATCTGTAGGAAGGGGCCTCCGTGGCCAAGTGGTTAAAGCATCGCACTCAAAATCACAAGGCCTCTTACCTCTAGTCGGCGCGAGTTCAAATCTCGCTCACGCCGATAAATGTGAGAAAGTTTGCCAGTTTACTTTCGGAAGGTCGGTGGTCTCTTCCCGGGTACATTATATCAGGGTTCTCTCCTCCACCAATAAAAACTGGATGCCACCAGATTACTGAAAAATTGTTGAGTGTGACGTAAAACAACAATCAATCAATCAATCAATCCTATCTGTAGGATGTGTTTATCAGCTATCACTATATTTACATCAACATCACCACTTCACATGTTTCAGTCACTCCTCATTCATTCAACATGTTATAAATATCCCTATAAACTTAATAATTTACAGCAAATGATTGCACAGCTGTGATTAGGAATGCAATTAAACACTACATTCATATTTCCTGCCACTAAAATATTAAAGACAAAAATCAAAAACAAAATTTCCACAAAATACTTGTGAGTCTACCTTCAGGGAAAAAAAAAATCTTGAACCCTCAATACAGGTGTTCGGAAAAATTGCTCAACTTTGAAAATTTTTCTAACAGTACACACACATGTAAAAAATGATGTGAACACAGTATACTTTACGTGCAACAAGAGAACCAGACTCGAAAACACTGAACAAGAACAGAACAATCTTCCAGGTCAGAGAAATGTCCAAAGTACAAAAAAAAAACCAAAAAAAAAAAAACAAACCCAAAATCCCAAACCCTTCCATCTCAGATCTCACAGACACCAAATTCCTCTGAAGGATTTTAAAGATTTCTGTTTATAGCTATAATTCAAAAAATAAAGCATATTAAAAATAGCACATTATACTAATACCTTTGTTTGACGCTCTATGTATCCCCTACGGTATATTTTATGTGTAGGTAATTATATACAAGTATACCTTCAAATTGGATGACAAATTACAAAACACTCAAAAACGGACAGGTGAAAATGCATACTGATTTTACGAGGCCGTCATCAAACTTGTAAAGAGAAATCCTACAACAGAAAGAGCCCTGGACGGCCAAGAATGTGTACAGACTTAATACCTTCTAAATGTGCAATCAGAACAACAATCTGTTCCAGTGCATGCCTGAAACCAGACCAGTTAATAGGATGAACTTTAATGACTTCACATTTCATATTTTGATACAACTCTTTTGTTTCTGGTTATAAGTCAAAGTAAACCATCTCTCATTCCTGCTAAAGACATTGGGGAGTGATCTATAATTAGCTGTTAACATGTCAAGTTTGCAATTCTTCAGTGGTGAAGCTTCATTACTAATATATATATATATATATATATATATATATATATATATAGATAGAGAGATAGATAGAGAGAGATAGATAGATAGAGATAGATAGAGAGAGAGAGAGAGAGAGAGAGAGAGAGGAGAGTCTATATGTCTATATATGATATATACACCTATGGGGCAACAGAAAGTGGGACACCCTCTCCATATAGTGCATCCATAATCTAATTATAACTCACAGTGGTTTGTTCATTTAAATTACTTTCAAATACAAATAGTTCATTACAACAGCATGTCTCAGTTTTAGACTAACACTCACTATAGCGAGTCTACAAATTCTCAATTCCTTTACCATGGACTTGTGACTCTTACGCACAATCTGCCAAAAAAACTACCAAGCTTGGATCTCTTTATGTCTTTTAAATCTTTGTCTGTGGACAGTAAAAGACCAGATTTCTGGGTTTCTCCCTGCACTCAGTACCCTCTGTAAAAATTCCAAGGAAAAACTATCCTTCAAGAAGAAATGCCCATTATTTTGAATACATTGATCATGTATTAATCTCCTAGCAAAACACCAATAGTGCAGTCACATTGATTTGTCTATTAATAGACAAAATAATTCTTTTTAATACAGAACTGAAGATTGATTTTTCAAGGTCCACAAAATGCACATACCACTCACCATGCGAAATCAATCAATAACTGATTTTCATAGTCTAATAACTGATTTTCATACTCTACAGATGATGTGTGCTGGAATGATCGTGTTAAGACCACGACTCCATCAAGTCTTCTTAATCTACCGACCTAAATGTAAGCCTGGACAAACTACACACTTTTGCACAAGTGGGCATTCTGTTCATCTGATATTCATATCCCTTTTCCTAAAAATTTAAAATAATGGTACTACAGCAATACATGCAGCCATGTATATTATATATACAAAGCTACGAACACCTTATCATCCGGTGAAAACTTGCAACAACTGACAGAGATGATATATAATGTATGTAGTGCTTCTGAACACAAAAAAATGATAGCAAAGGCTCATATTCCTTTTTATATTTTTTTCTCTGAATCTGGTTCAGAGGAGAGTTTGGAGGCATTTAAAAATGACCTTCACAACTGAAGGACAAAACATCAATAATTTGGTGACCTTTACAAAATGCTGCAAAGATTGTGTATCATGAAAATAATATCAATTATAGTTCATTATAATACTAATTTTGCCCCCCCCCCCAAAAAAATTGCGATGAAATTTCATAAATTGAAAAAAAAAAAGAAAAAAAAAAGGGAAAGAAAAAAGACAATATATAATATGTGTCCTAAAAATATATGTATGTGGAAATGTCCTGCAGTAGTACCACTGACTATAAAACGTTTTATTGATTATGCCTCAAGTGTCTAAGATTCTTCCCAGCAAAAATTGTTGAAAAATATGTTAAAAACCTGTCAGTGACATATCAACGATATGTGGCGAATGCTGGCTGTTTGGTAATCTCCTAATTCCTTAAATTGACATAGTTCTCCATGAAGAAACTATATGTTACTATAGAGACCCATACAGAGTCTCTACCTACACACACCACAGCATGAAGACCTTAATCAAATGGAAGACTTTAATGATTTACATCAGAAGTAACACTTTGAATTCTTTTTTAATTTAGTACACTAAAGCACAAAAATTTGTCTTTAAAAAGGTTTACCGAAATTCATCCTATTGAGAATCTTGGGTGCTTAGAAAATTGGGAAAAAAATAGGGGGGGGGGGGTGTTATTCAGAACATTTCCAGTGAAATTTTAACTTTGAGAAATGTTTAGATATTAAATTCAAAATATTTTCATTTATGATAATGTAATCACCTCAGGTCTTATTCACTGATTTATTATTTCAAATCAAAACAACATAATAAATTTTTATATAAAAGAATTAAGAAATAATATAGTTATTATTGGTATAAGGTATGTTGTAGTATATCAAAATGAACAGTTGGAGGGGAAGGGGGTAAAATTTTGGTATGCTGAAAGGTCCCTTGGGGCACTTATATGGGTAGGGACACTCAATGGGATGAATATGGTATTCCAAAAGGTTGATCCTATCAAAATAAACCTTAACTATATTAATATGATTAAGGCACCTCTAATGGCAGACAATTTCCACTTTCCCATCCAAATTCACTGTTCAACTTCTAAGGTAGACAGTGGCTGATGACTTTATAAACACTACATTATAAATTTACTGAAAATGTTCAGACACAACACTACCTTTGTTCTGTCACCCAGAACTTGCAAATACTTTCTTGGTGTGCTAGATTTGTTTAAATAGTCTGTATTTTGTGTTCTGGTTCTACACAGTTATGATAACTGATCAAAGCTGTTTTAATAGATTGTCAAACATATTTGTGTTTTGAGCACCTTCAACCAACCATCATGCAAGAACAATAAATCACTTCAGACAAGAGTCAGGCTACAGACAAAACAGGGTAGGAGAGTGCCTGTCTACTTCTCGTACCTGAAAACTTAAATATATCTACCTGAACCATGGCTAACCTTTGTGTGTACTCAACTATCTTAAGTCAAACAATTTTGCAGGTAAATTAACAGCAAAGAAAACCAACCAGCTGATTTGCTTCTACATTATTTACAACTTCCTTTTTCAGAAGTGCAATTAATATGTACCATAGAGGTAGATCTAGATAGAAAACTTTAAAGATCATTAATATACATTTCTTACACATTTTCACATAAACCCAATCTCCAGAAACACCTTGGTGATTTTCAGCAAGTAAAGTAAATTTGGCATTACTTTATACAGTGATAAACACTTAAAAGTATGTCAATAAAGAGATACGTAGGTCAACAGAAAGCCCCAATATCTTGTTATCACAGGCCATAAGAATAGAGATAGCGAGATATTGATCTTTACATAGTATCTACATTTCTAACACAGTAAATCCAACAACATGCCACAGACACTTCAAGCTCACCCGATCCATCTGACCGCTTTATACAATTTCATTTGATGCTCAATGCGAATAAACCCGATCCATCTAACTGCTTTATACAATTTCATTTGATGCTCAATGCGAATAAAAACAAATAATGTTTACAAATATTACACATCATAAAAATTTCATTTCATCATGCCTACATTCACAGATATTTCAAAATTCTTTTTTGCTTAAATTTTTGAATGATTTTTTTTTTTTTTGCATTAACCAAAATCAATCATTATTCCAATCATTAAAATTCACATTCCTTTCCAAGAAAACATCTTTGATCAAGGTTCCCAATGGAACAGCAGTAAATGAGTAAATGCTCTTTCCATCACAGGCTGTAGATCAATGTGTTCATTCTCATTGTGAGAAATTTTAAAAACATTTTAATAAAAGTAAGCAAAAGAACAATGCTATCTTATTAAAATCAGTGGATAGTAAATGAATTAATAATAATAATACGAAAATAAAAATGTTAATAATCTGGAGAAAGATGAAATCAATGTAAATTGATTATAAATTTACAAAGTATATCAGATTCATGAAAATCTATATGGAAGTTTGGTAACGGATTCAATTTTATCATGTTACTTGCATTAAATTTCAACATGATTATCAAGGCATGATAAATTCAGCATTTAGCAATAATAAACCCTTTACAAACTATTTCACAAATTTCTGTAACAATTTTTTTTCTCTTCAGTTTCTCCTATTCTTAGTACAAGTCTCAATGACTCTAAACGGTAGATTAGTGACGCTGAGGAGAATGGTTATTGTACGCGTTTGTTTACAAAAATGGATACTGTTGTGTCTCAGTCAGAAAGTCCAGTTCATTACACAACAACAGTCTACAGTACTTTGTTTCAGTCAGAAAGTCCAGTTAATGGCCCATTTTCGAGTTAACAGTATTCCGGTGGGATTCTAACATTTACTTTATACTTGACTCACGTGATTTTTGTAAAATTGAGGGGTGCATCACTTCCAGTAAATTTGTTTTTGTTAGAAACGAGTTTGTCTGCTGCAAAACGCCCAAGTTTTTTTTGTGTTGTGGAAGGATTTCCCACATTTAAACAGCCCAAAATCTACCGAAAATGGCATGAAGTGTTAAGGCCGCACAAGTCACAGCAGATTATGCTCCAAACATTTTGTCGATTGTGAACCAACACCACATCATCTTTACCCCATGCTTTTTCAGTATAATAACCACACATTTTTCCAGGGAACCCGGGGAGCATCATCTGCCTAGAAAAGACTAATCTATCACCAAAATGATGACGCCATCGAAGTTGGAGACGCGCCTTTTGCTCATACACTTAAATTCAATTCTGCTGTAAGTTGACATAGTCTTAACATGTTATCTTTTCAATAAAAGTGACATGTAACTCCTTGATCCAGTAAAAATCGCTTTAATTCTGGTATTATAAAACTTGGGGAAATTCATGTTGAAAACCGGATGTTGATGTGCTCGCATCCAGTACAAAGTAAATGTTAGAATCCTGCCGGAATACGGTAACTAGAAAATGGACCATTATACAACAGTCTACAGTATTTTGTTTCAGTCAGGAAGTCTAATTAATTACACAACAGTTTACAACTTGAATACTGAAGTATCGTATCTCAGTCAGAGAGTCCAAATAATTAGACAACAGTCTACAGTCTTGTGTCTTAATCAGAAAGTCCAGTTAATTAGACAACAGTCTACAAAATGAATACAGAAGTATTGTATATCAGTCATAAAGTCCAGTTTAAAAAATCTGCCTCATTAGACACCAGTCTACATACAGTGAGAGAGGAGATGAGACACGTGCTAGCCTTCCTGAAATAATCTGTATATTGGTTCGTACCATCACCTGTAGTTACGCAAGGAAAGCCAAAAATTTGTTAATGAAATTTAATATCATAATTTGCAATGCAAATCAAACAATTTCAGTGTGATCTTCAAATATTCTATGGATTTCTTGGCCCATTTGACTTTTCATGCTGTTGTTACACATCCTGTTACTGATGAAAGGTTTAATAAAGATCTGTAAAGTCATCCTGCTTGATCACATAATTACAACATTATGCTGATAAAAAGGAAAAAATGTACACTACATACTTATATGCAAGACTTCAAGCACACTTAATGTAGATACATTTTACCTTAAATTCTTGAGAAATAAAGAAACTTCAAATTTTCTGTAAGTGATTACTGAATACTCAATGGTTTAAAAAGCAAATTTTATACTAAAAAGACATATACACCTGTGCAGGTGTGAATATAGATAAAATTTGGTGTGTAATGATTAATAACTTTTATCCTTCCTAGGATTATGACAACATGGTGTTCAGTCTGTACTGTGAGAGTTCTTAAGCACACGAATATCAGACAATATCACAAATTTTTTATCTCATATTGCATAAGTTTTTTTTTGTTTGGTTGTTTTGGGGATGACAAAATAAATACAACAGAAGAAATTCTGGTTGGGTATCCGTGTAGAGATGTGAAGTGTGTACTGTACTAATGGGATAATGATAACAGCATGTTGAGGATGCTGGTTCCTCCCTGTTGCATGCTGATCTGGGGGGCTGCTCCCTGTTAGCAGTTACATTACACTTATCACAGCTGCTGGCATTAAAATCCTTCTCCAATTTTTATCCAAACTATTGTTTTCTCTTTTTTCCCCCCAAAACAAACATTTCTTACAGTAATTACTTATTCCATTTATCTCTGATATCAAGACCAACTTTTCCAGTGACACTGTCAGTTCAACTTTTTTTTTTTTTTCATTGAAAACTCTATTGCATAAACATGTTGGATGCATAAATATCGCCCCACTTTCTTTATCTCTAAGTTCTGTCAAGATGGCTGACAAATAAGTATGGTACATTCAACCTATTTTAAAAGCTCAATTTGAAACCAACACTGACAGGGAAAATTCCCCCCCTATTAACAGAGGCCAATGACCTCTAACACGTACAAAACAAAGCAGTATTCCAAGAAAGAATATCACAGCTAATGAATGAGCACATCCATTCCATTTTTACAAAAAACAATCAATCAGTTGGTAAAAGCTGATCAGGAGAGGGTGGGGTATAAATTACAGATAGAGGACACAAGCCTGCAAATTCTCTGGAGTGTGAAACAACAGCATCATATAGCTGTATGTGCTGCTGACAAACTCAATGTTTAGGAGGCATGTTTAAAACCAACTTTATATGTCATAGTACATAGACAGTTATAGCAGAGGGATGGGACGATTTATTGGTTATTTCTTAAAAGAAAAACAACTTGGTGGATTTGTGAATTACAAAGAATATGTGCTTCAGTGATAAAAACCCGTACAGTACTGTGAATCCGACTCTGCTTTATTATAAAAACCCGTACAGTACTGTGAATCCGACTCTGCTTTATTATAAAAACCCGTACAGTACTGTGAATCCGACTCTGCTTTATTATAAAAACCCGTACAGTACTGTGAATCCGACTCTGCTTTATTATAAAAACCCGTACAGTACTGTGAATCCGACTCTGCTTTATTATAAAAACCCGTACAGTACTGTGAATCCGACTCTGCTTTATTATCCGTACAGTACTGTGAATCCGACTCTGCTTTATTATAAAAACCCGTACAGTACTGTGAATCCGACTCTGCTTTATTATAAAAACCCGTACAGTACTGTGAATCCGACTCTGCTTTATTATAAAAACCCGTACAGTACTGTGAATCCGACTCTGATTTATTATAAAAACCCGTACAGTACTGTGAATCAGACTCTGCTTTATTATAAAAACCTGTACAGTACTGTGAATCCGACTCTGCTTTATTATAAAAACCCGTACAGTACTGTGAATCCGACTCTGCTTTATTATAAAAACCCGTACAGTACTGTGAATCCGACTCTGCTTTATTATAAAAACCCGTACAGTACTGTGAATCCGACTCTGCTTTATTATAAAAACCCGTACAGTACTGTGAATCAGACTCTGCTTTATTATAAAAACCCGTACAGTACTGTGAATCAGACTCTGCTTTACTATCGATATCGGACTTCTCAGTGAATAAAGTGTTCAATATCATTTAAAGGACTGGACAAAGAAAACACCAACTATCTATGTACACTCTTTCAATCAATTTCAAAACATTATGGAGAATTTATCATAAAAGTGAGACACAATTAGCCCGATATTGGAAGAAAAGAAATCTCAAATCCCTAGCTACAACTACAAAGGATCCTGTTAGGGGTTTGCTTATCGTGTAGAGTGATTTTTAAGCTTGTAAATAGCAGACTGGGTGCTTGCCAGATTGATCAAATTTAAAGGTCCAAATAAAAAGCTGGGTCTAAACAAACATTCAGAAGTCAAATAGCACCATTATGTTAGTATCGGTGGTAAGATCATTGAAGGATAAGACCAAACTATTGTCATGATGTGCAAAACACTCGATTGCTCAAATGAAGTCATTTGATGCAGGTGCAATTCACAATTTCAACATTTAATATTGCTCAATCATTTTTATTCCATTTAAAACTCTATTCTGAAATGCTATCTCATTCAGCCCATGAATGTGGTGAAACGATTGTATGGTTTAAATCCAAAAAAAAAATTAAAAAAATCAAGGTTATTGAGAAGAAGCTTTCCAGTCTAACAAATGAATATAATTTTTTTGTATAACAGATCTTAAATATCAGCAGATGAATCACTCGTTTTTCAACTTTCTCGGGTTGTTGTGAAGAGACAGAATTACATACATCAGATACACTTGTTACAGAATTTTGCACTCAAAATATTTTTTTAACGGTGTATGTGTAAACTTCAGAAGATTTTTCCACTCATTCTCTGCAATGATACCTAATCCGCTATTAGCTACAAACAAGGTAATAACAAAATGTCAAGCCTCATTGAACAGGGTATACCAGGTACATAACAAATTCACTTATAAAGATGTTCTCCTGTCATCATAGTTAATCAGATATTTAAAGGTTGTTACATGCATTTCATGAGAGAGAGAGAGAGAGCAATTGTTCATTTTTACATCACATATTATTACAGTATTCTGCATTACCACTTTTATGCCTTTAAGCTACCTGATGCAATGAACTCTTATAAACTCTACCTATTAATATTATTGCTTGCACCTTTAATAAATGCTTTAACTTGAAAACACATTTACATCACATATTTACCATAAGAAACAGTAAATAATTTCAAGATTTGTTTTTATTATCAACATTTTTTTTTTGCTTCTTTATCACATTTTCAAAATTTATCGTACTGAAATGAACAGAAGTGCTACACTTGATCCATGTTAGAATAGATGCTCAGTACCCCGTGAGGATCCGGGTAGTCAGAATAGATCCCCAGTACCCCAAGCTTGTCGTAAGAGGCGAATAAATGGGGCAGTCCTTCCGAGGAGACCAAAAAAACTGAGGTCCTGTTTCACAGCAAGTGTGGCAAGATAAAGATCCCTCTCTGCTCAAAGGCCATAAGCGCTGAGCATAGGCCTAAATTTTGCAGCTCTTCACCGGCAATGGTGACGTCTCCATATGAGTGAAAGATTCTAGAGAGGGATGTAAAACAATATACAACCAAACAAATCATTCCACACCCCACCTAACAAAATGAGAAGAGTCCTTACACAGATATTGCACTATCTCAACTAAAAATGAAGTATAAAAAAAAATGCATGCAGCATAAAAAATCATAATGGGCTAGAATATAGTAAGTAATGGGTAAGTTCAACATAATAGTGCCAAGTTTTTGAGATATTTTTATATCAGGGATGAAAACTTGTTTTATTTAAATCTACCAGAACCCACAAATGTTTACTTAACATAGAGTTCAGATGGTATCAATCAATGGTTACTTATTATATGCCAGCAATATTTAACATACAAATATAATTTTATTTTTCTTAATCCAAAGTAAAATTCTAAAATTTAAACCCAAGCTTGTACATGCATAGATGGAGCAATTTAAGTATGATAGCTACAATAAGATTGTTAGCCTTAGTAAAAAATCACCTGACCTTTAAACTAGTTATATCATCATATACATTGCTATATTAAGACACCTGATGATCCATTTTGTTGCGTTTAAGACGCCAAGGAATCTCGACCCTCTTTTTCACAAGCTGTTTGAACAACAATAAAAAAACATAAGAAAAACAGAACCAAAGGGAGGTAACTCAAACAACTACCACAACGACTACAAAACATGATCTATGACCTGTTTGTGTTTGTAAATATTCACTAATAAGTAGAAATAAACCCTTCAGAATAATAATTTTCAAATGGTTAAAACACTTCAAAAACACACGATGGTTAACTTGTCCCAAGGAGTCCGCGGCTCGTCATGTAAACAACATTCCTTCGCTTTGTCTTCAAAGACTGAACTTCTATCTATCCTCATTCCTGGAGCAAAGTAAAAACTGTGTACAGAAAACCCCTCATAAAAATACTTTATGTCAGGCTGAATGCATCAATCAATCCATCGGACTCCTTAAAGTTTATAATGAGGACTCATATACTTCATACCAATCCTTCCATATCTAACTTTCATTCACAAATATTGATACGAGTTTACGTTTCGAGACCAAACGAGAATGCTAAGAGGAGTGAGTTATTACTAATGACTTATACATAATCCTCCGAGTTCGTTTTACTCACCTGAATCTAAACCAATTAGTAGAAATCGTGTCACTCAAATTGCACTCTGTGCACACCACTGTCTCAAATCATTTCTTGACCTCCATATTGAATGCGATCACGTGATTAAATCAGGTTCATTGATTGGACTGTGTCTAAAATCGAATTTCGCGCAAAAAAGCAAACAACAATATAAAGAATACAGGTATTTTATAGGAAAACAATTTAATTGATTTTCTTCACGATAACATGACTTGTGGGTAAACATTTAAAAATGAATCTTGATTCTCTTGATTATCGATTTTATGTTCAACAATGTGACGCTAAACGGGAATCTCTAGGCCAAGCCTTTTAAGGTTATTGTCTTAAATAAAAACGATGAATATAAAGATATAGATTTATCAATAATAATAATAATGAAAAAAAAATAGAATCATTTAATTTTGAATGAAATAATCATAATTATTTCAAATACATCAATGCATCTAAAAGGGTGGTGACGATAATATGGTACACGCTGAAACTGAGGGGGAACATTCTGATATAATAGCACCCCCCCCCCCCCCCCCTATAAAAGTACGAAAAAAAGTACTTAACAAAAGAGGTAAGAGAGAGAGAGAGAGAGAGAGAGAGATATGAAATTTCTAAGTGCAATAACAAGAAATATATAAATGTCATATATGTCAATAATAACAATAATCATATTTTTGAAAAATGAAAGAAAGTAAAGAATTAAAAGAAAATATTCAGATATCTTGAAATTGGTAACATTGATTAGAAAATGTAGATAACAGTTTTTCCTCTATTTAAATCTATGTACATTTCAATATAGAATTTCAACAAAAATGAATTATTAATTTTTTATTTTTTTTTTTGTACTAAGTTTCGAATTTCTTCCAATAAACTAATGATTGAGAAGGGCAAAGATTTTTGGAATAAGTGAGAGGAGAGATTAGGTCCTAATGTGAGATAAAAGTAGTAGAAGGTGAATACATTTTCTTTTAGGATGTCCATTCCATGCTGTGGCTATTTCTTTACCATTAACAATTCAATATGTTTATCAACAACCAATTTTTATCGTGAATGAACTTGGGCGATACTTACGTATTATGCAAATTATGTAATTTTTTTTTAAATTTATTGTAGGCACATTACGTACTTTTACTGCCCCGTGGAGATCCGGGTTAGAATAAGTCCTCAGTACCCCTTGCTTGTCGTAAGAGACGACTACATAGGGCGGTATTTCGGATGAGACCGCAAAAACTGAGGTCCCGTGTCACAGCAGGTGTGACACAATAAAGATCTCTCCCTGCTCAAAGGCCGTAAAGCGCTGAGTATAGTCCTAAATTTTGCAGCCCTTCACCGGCAATGGTGACATCTCCATATGAATGAAAGATTTTCGAGAGGGACGTTAAACAATATACCTAACTGCTATCGTACTTGTGTTCTTAGTGAGTTGTATTTGTTGGTACTCGGTCTGGACAAAGTCATCCTTTAGCATCGTCTCTTGCTGTAATTTACACCCACAGTACTAGTATTCAATACATTTTTCATCATATCATTTCAATTACACTTCTGGCTGAGCTGTAAGTACCACATCTGACAATGCTGCAATTTCTAATGTTGAGGACAGTCACTCGAGTTTACCATAATTCATCTCTTTATGCAATGATGTTCTGCAAAATATACATATTGCTGAACAAGATATTTTTGACATAATTTTCATTTTACTAGTCAATAAAGCAATAGGTCCTGACAATATTAGTCATAAAATGTTAAAGAATACTATTCCGACAATTGTAAGACCTCTTTGTTTGTTATTTAATAGATCCTTGAATGATTGTACTTTCCCAAATTGTTGGAAAATTGCTCATGTACTGCCATTGTATAAAAAGATGATCCAACAGTTATGTCAAATTATAGACCCGTGTCATTGTAGAGTTGTGTAGGAAAAATTATGGAACGCATTGTTTTCAAACACATTTATAACCATTTTTATTTTCACAATATGTTTTATAAATATCAAGCTTGTTTCTTACCAGGTCACTTCACAGTTTATCAATTAATAGAAACATATGATAAAATTCTGAAATCTATAGAGGAGGGTAAATCTTGCAGTATGATATTTTGTGATTTGCTCAAGGCTTTTGATCGTGTCTGGCACACAGGTTTACTTTTTAAAATGAAATCATATGGTATAGATGATAATCTTCATACCTGGTTCAAAAGTTACCTTAACAACAGAACTTAAAGATTATTATGTAGAGATGCTCTTTCAAGCACAAAACCACTATATGCTGGGGGCCTCCGTGGCCGAGTGGTTAGAGCATCGGGCTCAAAATCACAAAGCCTCTCACCTCTGTCGGCGCGTGTTCGAATCTCGGCCGCGGCGTTATGTGAGCAAGTTTGCCAGTTTACTTGCGGAAGGTCGGTGGTCTCTTCCCAGGTACATTGTATCTGGGTTCTCTCCTCCACCAACAAAAACTGGACGCCACCAGATAACTGAAAAATTGTTGAGTGTGGCGTAAAGCAATAAATAATCAATCAATCAATCACTATATGCTGGTGTCCCTCAAAGATCTCTGTTAGGACCTTTGCTATTTTTAATATATGTCAATGTTATTGCAGATAGTACTTATCATTCTGTAGATTATTTACAGATGACAATTCTTTACAAAGCTCATGTACTAATTCACAAACTATAGGAAACAATCTTCTAAATCATGATTTACATCAATTAGAAATTTGGCTCCAAATATGGTTAATGCAATTCAATCCACAAAAAAACAACAACAAAAAAACCAAAAAAAAAAAACCAAAAAAAACCCAACAAAAAACAAAACAAAAAAACAACAACAACAACAAAAAAACAAAACAAAAACCAACTAAAGCAATATCCTTCATAATCCCAAAAATGCAAACACGTATAATCAATTCTTTCAGCGATGTCCTTTACCATTTGTTATGCATCATAAACATTTGGGAGTCATTTTCTCTCAAGATCTCAACTGGTCTTACCATATTGACACAATACTAATAAAAGCCAATCACAAATCGGGGTTAATGAAAAAGTTAAAATTTAGGCTTAGCCGAAATACTTTATTACTAATGTACACCACATTTGTTAGACTTTTACTAGAATATGCTTCAGAAGTATGGGGAAGGTGTAGTCAAACTGACGCAGAAAAGTTGGAAAAATTTCAACTAAGTGCTGCTAGAATAGTTACTGGCTTAACATTACTGGCATCATGGGACTCTCTGTATTATGAAACCGGGTGGGAACCACTATGCAGTAGAAGAAAACCAAGACTAAAACCCATGCGTAAAGTAAACCACAGTTTAGCTCCTGGTTATCTGTTAGATATATTTCCAACTATTAGATCCCGTTCCTCAAATTATAACACACGAAATTTCCAAGACTATAGTACTCCAAAATGTAGACTACAAACTTACAATTCCTGTGTTCCAACAGCCATACAGGGATGGAATTCCTTACCTTTGGAGATGAGGAAATCTGAATCTTTATCAAAATTTATGAAATGCATTAGTAATATAAAAAGAACCCACCCCCTCTTATTTTTCATTTAGAGAAAGACGTTTAAGTATTGTACATACAAGGCTTCGTCATCACTGCATTCTTAATACAGATTTATTCCGCTGCCATATCATTGATAATCCTTTATGTACATGTGGATTACAAGAGGATGATTATCATTATTTCTTTTCATGTAATAAGTACAGAAATGCCAGACATGAATTATTTAACAAGATATTTAATACTGACAAACTTAAGATATTGAATACACATGTTCTACTGTGGGGTGACGCTTCTCTCAGTAATGACGAAAATGAATATCTTTTCTCTCTTATTCACAGATTTATTAAACAAGGTGATCGATTTAACTAATAATCTAGTAATATGCACTCCATGGACCATACATATGTTATGAGATGTCATGTATATTATTGAATACATCCTTGAATGCTCATATTTTAATATCAGTTAACAATCATGCATATTATGAAACACTTTATTTATGTCCACACATGTATATAGGGAGAGGGCGGTCTACGTTTTTAGAACTTGTGCCTGATCCCTTTGTAATTATATTATAATAAAATACGTTCAAATCAAATAATCATATCATATATACCTGCTGATTCTACGCAGGCAAAATGAAGTGGATTGAAATGTATACACATTAAGACAAAATCCTGTCGCACCGTCTCTTACTGCCTTTTGATTAATTGTATATATGTGAAGTGTTGTAAAACAAACATATAACAATTATATATATACCTAATACCAACATATCGGCTAGTGCGATGTGTATACATATTTATGATCAATAATATACACACATAACATTGAATATAAATGAGGTGACACCTGTGACAGACTCTTGATTTGTTTGTTGTTGTTTTCTGCCACACTCAACAATTTTGCAGTTATCTGGTGGCGTCCAGTTTTTATTGGTGGAGGAGAGAACCCAGATACAATGTACCCGGGAAGAGACCAGCGACCTTCTGAAAGTAAACTGGCAAACTTTCTCACATATATCGCCGCGAGCGAGAATTGAACCCGCGCCGACTAGAGGTGAGAGGCCTTGTGATTTTGAGCGCGATGCTCTAACCACTCGGCCACGGAGGCCGCTAACAGACTCTTGTACTATTTATTTTGCATGTGATGTTCAATCACAATTGCTATGTATTATGCTCATTTGTTAGACTCTAATATTTCAAGGACGAAAGTACACGAATAACTTTTATATTAAGAACACATAAACATTGATATTGAACAAAGGAAAGGTAACAGATTCAGGAAAAGTCAGTCGTTAAAACATTTATCGCGGGCTGAGTTTAGTACTGCGTAATTTTGCAGCCTGGTGTAGGATAGAAAACTATCCTATTTCTGGTCTACAAGAATTTTAAGAATATAGTGGATGAACTTCCCGTCCGAAGTGATATGATTCTTTTTTTTATCATAGTATACAATAAATAGGGATAGATATTTTAACGCGCTTCATGAAATGTGCTGGCGTGAAGCGTCGCTGTTCATACCCTCATGTATTTTTGAAAATGAAATTGATTTCTTAAATGTTCGTTGCATGCTTTTAAAACAAACTTTTGATACTGATGGGGGGAGCTATGCCTAATAAGGTCTAGATCTGATACAACGCTCATCATTGTAGGTAGAGATAAAAAAAAAAAATCGCGTATGCAGGATATTGTGTATAATCTATATACATGTATTTATTTTATTTAATCTTCTAATCTTATATTAAATTGCATCATCATACTTAATATGGATGCATTTATATTACATTGTTTCTTGTCAGGTCATAAGTATTGTATATCACCCTGTGTCATTCATTGATTTTAACCTGAATAAATCTACTACTACTAAAAACCTCAAAACTTTCGGCTTTCGTGCTATAATGCGTAGAGTTCGCATATATCGCATAAAATTCGCGAATAAAAAGCGTAACATTCGCGAATTAAATAGTAACCTTTGCATTGCATTCATTTGATAAGCTTCATTTGATCAGAATGTCTTTGGAAAGAACTTGGTGACCGCAAGTCATTTTGATGAATCCACATTTCAAAAGTTATGTCCCTTGGCTGCCATCTTTGGGAGAAACCCATAAAAACTCACAGCAACCTTTGTAACTTACTGTGTTATAAATTTGTTATTTGATACACTTTACACACACACACACACACGCACGCACGCACGCACGCACACACACACACGCACGCACGCAGGCACGCACGCACACACACACACACACACACACACACACACACACACACACACACACACACACACACACACACACACACACACACACACACACACACAACAACAACAACAACAACAACAACAACAACAACAAATACAGCTGGACAAGTCTATCGACATTCTTCTTTATTGCAATGAAAGTTTTTTCCCCATGCAACTGTTATAATATAATGGTCGCATTTAATCGAAGTATTGGGTTTTATGCCAATTGCGTTTATAAGCAACATTTACGCGTTATAACGTAACAGTTTCACGTAAGAACGTTCATATTTCGCGCTATAACACCAGCTAAGAAAATGACCTTGATTTTTAGATAATGACAACTGTGGAAACTTTATATATATGTAAAATGTGATAAAAGAAATTTAAAAATGCACGTATTCTTGCTCTAATGGTCAGAGAACAACATTATAAGCTTGTTATTTGTTTTCCTTTAATGGGGATAAAATATCTTGTATTATTGATGAAAGGTATAGTATAACCTTTTAATTTTGCTATTTAAACTTCAAAGCCTTCAGAAATGAACACTTCATATCAAAAGGATGCGTGATTTTACCCCTATGTATTTGCCCAACAAGAATATTCCTACCCAAACCAGTTTTTTATATCAAAAATTGACACGGGGCATTATTCTAAGGGGTCATTTTTCTACAATCCACAAGGAGAAAAATGACCCCAAGGCCATGATTTCTACAGAAAGTGGGTCATTTTTCTGCGTAGAATATTTCCCAGACGGTCAAATTTCTAGGTAGAAAAATGATCCCTGGTCAATATTCTACGGGGGTGACTTTTCGTCGTTACACCAGATCTATATTGAATACATTTCTTTGCAATTTAAAACTCTCCAAACTCACCGCAGAAACAGAAACTGCAGTCTGTATCGCATGCTGAGAAACGTTGTGCCCTCCAATTTTCATTTATCAAAACTTTCCTAACACCTTCAAACAAACCACCTCTAGAAATTTTAAAATGGACAAAATGAAGTGGAATAAAGAATGGTGGAAAATACATTGTCGAGAAATTGGAAATGTAGTAACTGCGTATTTTAGATAATTTTGTTTTTGAAAATCTACCAACGTTAAACCTAAAATACGCGTATCTTCCTAATTATGGTATAAATGTATTACTGACAAGGAGTGTCTAGGTTCTTAGCATTACTTGGGGTGAGGTGGACGGATTGTGGCATAAGACGCAGAAGCATTGTATAATTTGCATGAAAGCATGAGATCGTTTGCATAATAGGCTTAAAGTGCCCAAGTGCATTTATTGTTTTTATTTTATATGACCGTAACGCGAACAACATACATATTATTTCAAAAACTGTATGCGTAATACAGCATATCGTTTCCTATTCCGTCGTGGTTTTAATGTTTAGTTTGACCGACGAGATCTCGTTTTCTGCGTTAACTCGGGCAACTTGTCAGTAAATAAGCACACTACATGTATCAGGGAAAAGAGTACCAATTCATTTCCCATAGACCTCAATACTAACATTTGGTCCTCTCACTAATTAACGAAATTAATTTTAGATAAATGACCGCCAAGATTTCAAAGTTCATTCCAAGTGCTAATAAAAAACGACAAATCATATATATAGGGTCCCGTTGCTTTTATAGGTCATATTTGTACTTTTTTACAACACATAGCAATCTGCAGTAAATTACACCTTTCATTTCAAACACACCCCTACCATGACAATTTCCTCAGTCATTTCTCGATTTTGTCCCATAATTTTTCATCCCGACAATTAATTTTAACTTCTATATTATTTCTCTCAATTTCAAATAATTTCACTCTTGATATTAGCCAATCACACCACACCTAAACATTTATACCTCCGCTCAATCTTGGGGTAAACTGTGTCCGGGTTACGCATCCGAGGGTTTGGTACTCTCATTCCATCAGATATAACGAGCTCAGGCATTAAGTGTCGTTTTTGGTTGTGGAAAGGGGAGGTGCAAACGGAGATTAAAGTTGCTTTCATGTTTGTGTGAAATTTCTTAGTTAGCAAGATAAATAGTTCTGTCCAAAGCCCAAAATTGGGTGGTGTGGAGGTATCCTTAAGTACACGAGTTCAATTCATTGATTCATCTTGCATTTCATTACCATTTATCACAACTATAAAAAAAATGAACAGCTAATAAAACATTATGATGTTTGCATTTAAAAATAACTCAAGAAAATCTAACAAACTGAGTAAATGTTCACATACCATACTCCGTTGATGCTGCGAATTATTGAATCGTCTTCCGCAACCAAACATCAGAAATTTAATCTAATAGCTTTATTTTCGGTACTAAGATATTTGCTTACTTCATTTCTGAAAAATAATCTTTAAATCGGGCGGATATTTTTGTATCAGAAATGAATCGACTTTAGCCCTCACTTTTAAATACAAGAGTTGCCCAAGTGAAGCATAATTTTTGTAACTTCTTTCTCTGAAGAGTTCCAATTTTTCTTCGTTCCGACATCTCGTTATTATTGCAATATAATATTACTTTAAAACACTCCTTTGGAAATCCCCATCGTGCACGCCTGAGCATGTCTCCATACAAACACAAAATGCTGTTCGTATGAGACAGTCTACTTCAACTTAACTACTAATTTGGATGTTGTTTTGTTTAACAACGAAAACGCTTTGGGTATTACCAGTAGTGTAGAGCAAAACGATATTTATCTACCCCAATCACATCACCAAATAATTATTTCATTAGACATCATAAATGAGGCAAAATGAAGGTAATTGTACACAACATCACACTTTAAATACTACTATAGGAATGACGGCCCGCCGTCAGTCCGTCGGATGAGACGTAAACTGGTCCCCCTTGTCAGGGGTCAAAACCCCTTTGGCACTCCAAAGACCGTTTCCGTGGTGTTTGATGAAAGAGCAGCAGTCTCGACGACGTAAAAACTTCCAAACCGGACAATCATCCACGCTTAGAGAAATATATGGCTAAAATGTCGCCACTTTGGATTAACACCTTAGACCCCCCCCCCCCCCCCCCCCCCCCCCCCCATGATAATAAACAAATAAAATGAAATAAAATCTATTCGACTGGGACTCAGAACTTAAAAGTTATACTTGAAACAAATTCAAATAATTTCCCAGGAATGTAATATCGTGACTTTTTTTGGTAAAATTTACTTTTTAAAGGTTATACATTTTGAGGGGGGAAATGGGAGATGGCAAGGACAGTATTTTTGTCCCAAATTTGAAAGGAGATGTGAGGCACGTCCGCTTTAGCCATCGACTGGCCATCATTTGGCCTTTTAGAGAGAAAAAAAATCGATATATAGGACGAGCAAAATACAAACCTCGGAAAAGACTAAATGTTGAGTGAAGTGACTTTGGAAGGTTTAATTTGTGTAGGAGCGATTCACATGGGGCACGGCTCTACTGTGGTGATTTTTCTCTCTTATGTAAAAGCTTTTGAATAATTTAATTCTGCCGCAGAAGAACACAAAAACAGGTCAGCTAATAAAGGAGCACAGTTTGTGCCAGTTGGGATTCCAACAGACAGTGGAACACCTCAGAGTACTTGTAAGTAGAATCAGAATGGTGTTTAACAATTAATACTTCGGATGACTGATCACAAGGTATGGATATGTAGTTCATTTTTATTGACGAAACTCTGTCAATGATGTTCAAAAGTCTAGCGTTTAACTTATCGTAAGGAACGGTGGTGTAAAGTGCTGAAAAGTCATTTTGATGCTGTTGATTTTGGATGTTTTACTAATAGGGCTTTAATTGGAATTTCTGAGAATCCACGGTTGATTAAAACCACTTCTGACATATTCAATGGATACATGCCGAATTCTGTTCTATTTGTAAAATTATCGGACTGTTTGAGGCCCGTTAGGGGACGTTAGGGCCTCAACCAGTCCGAAAATTTTACATATACAATTGTATGAGGCATATATATTACTTAAAACATTGCCATTTAAATGTCCAAAACTTACCGATCAGAACACAACAGGAACTCGGGCATGAATGATTTTCTACCTGACACTGTCTAAAACGTGGGCAAAAGGAAAGAGAAAGATTTTTTCTTGCTTTTCAATGTAATGATTTTATTTCATTCAAATAAAGAAAGTTCAGTATGACAGTTGTGATGGGAAGTGGTGAAGAAATATTCTTAACACAGGACACTTTCAGAGAGAGAGATGAATGCTATGCGAAACCACTATGCCAAGCCATTCCTTTCAATATGAAAGATACTGGTATTTAAATTTTTCGCAATACTTTGACTGACATGAACTCATGTCAAGGGCATGAATAAAAAATTCTGAATAATCTTTTTTCGGAAACAAGATAAACCGGTTTCAATTCATGTGTGCGGATGATCATGTGTGCGGATGATCATGAGTAAGAAGAGGAATCCAAATTTTTCAACGGGAGAAATTCACATTCAATGTGAGATATTTGTAGCTGGCATTCATTCATGTAGGCAATGACACGACTCACACTAGATCTAGATATATTGTGCACGTCCCCTATCACTGCCTGAAAGCTACCGGTTGCATAAAATCTTAAAGCTACCATAACTTGCAGAGTTACTGGCAATGCACGTGATCGTGCAGTTGGTCTTTGCAGTCTATAGCCAACAATATTGCAGAGATTAATGATCAAAGGTCGCGGAAGTCTGTATCTACTCACTATATCGTCGTCGTTTGAATAATCCAGGGGGTTATCAATGTCTCTAAATAACCTTTCACGATTTCTTTGAGCTCTTCTCCTCAATATTATGGCTGCCGCCATGTCTATACCGACTTAGGATGATCTTAGGACAAGGGTTATGCTGTCCTAAAGTTAGGACGAACTTAGGAAAGCTTCGAGAAACATACTTAAGACTAAGACGTGTCTTAAGACATACTTAGGACACGTCTTAGTCCTAAGATAGCTTCGTGAACATGCTTACTGGATTTGGTTTAAACTTTGGATTGGATGATACCATCACCACGAAGTATGAAAATTCGGGTTTAGATTCCAGATGTCAGCCCTAGGAGATCAAACTCAAAGAGACGAAAAGATTCTCCGACCCTCTGTCAGAATCGGACATAAACTCGCTTATCAAAAGTGTCATGCCAAAAAAAAAACGATGAACGGAAAAGTCTCTGGGCAATGAACATATTTAAAACTTGGAATTTTCCGTTTTGCATTCGTATTTTGATTAGTAAACCTTGAATCACTCAACAATTTATTCCTTTTTTAAAATGCTGTCCGATTTTTTTTTACAAAACAGGCTTCAAATGTGAGGTCATGTTTGGACAAAATGTTATAATGAAAATGAAATTTGTGTAATAAAAACCTAGTTACCTTTCAATATACATCAGTGGAATACATGAAAAAAAAATCTTTATGTAACCAACCCAGCTCAGTGCTGCCTAGTGGCAGTTTTTAGCTATGCCTTTCAATGACAACTGACATCAAAATCTATGGAAAGAATTTCAGCTTCTGTATAGTGGAAATGGGAAACTGCAGGTAAATGAGTAATGTATATAAAATCAGTGTGCTATTATACTTCATTTTGTGATCACAATTTCCTAATTAATTCGTAATTTCAAATCAATGATTTGATAACACAATTTTTAAATTAGAAATTAATTCGTTGTCACAAGTTATAAAAAAGAGGCTCATCGGTCATAACACTCACCTTAGACAAACATACATTTCTACTTAAGGAAATTAAATCTATATGTCGCTACACAAAAATTTAATTGCGGGATGGGGTGTCCTTGGGAAAGCTGAAATTACACTATAAGCTATCTAGATGTTGTGTGAGAGTGCTTTTAAATTACTTAGCAATCTACAGTATTCTGTACTAATGTGCTGCTCTAAGATTACTCGGCTTTTTTCTTGTATTTTTATGAATATGTTTTACCGCCTACCTGATAGAGAAGGAGTTCAGTTTATAGGATCG
Organism: Ostrea denselamellosa; assembly: GCA_024699665.1. Lineage (NCBI taxonomy): Eukaryota > Metazoa > Mollusca > Bivalvia > Ostreida > Ostreidae > Ostrea > Ostrea denselamellosa. The sequence continues at coordinate 5,157,832 of JAMZEH010000044.1, read as the reverse complement.
TATTTTTATTGTAGCCCCCTCCCCCTCTTCTGACGACAGGAACCAATGTTTGTGCACTCTTCACTGCATTACAACATTTTTCAACTTTTCATTTTGATTTATTTCTTTATGAGCTGATATTTTGATATTTTGAAAATCATTTACCTCTAATTCCTTCTTCTCTCGATATTGAATAATGTAATTTTCCCGCGTTTCGAAGAATTGTGGGAAAACGCTTTATGACAGTAACGTGTTCGAATGTTTATCCATTGAAATATAAGGCGAAGTCATAGGAATGCCTATATATGAAGTGGGTAAGGTCATTCGAAACCAGTCTCACGAAGTGCACTAAGCACTAATCTTCTTACATTTATATTTTGCAATTTCATAATATTCACTTTGTGTTTGAAATTTAAAATCAATTCGCTCTCTCATCCTTCTGAAAAAGAACACGTCTATGTAAACATATCATTGACCTATAGGGCTGGTATTGGTTTCAGTCTTTACAAAAATCTTATTGATTTCCGTTCAGGTCAATGAATTTAGGCCACATGCGTGTAGTTATTTGTTTCTCATGCATCGCTTTATTTCTAGTCAATACACGTAACTTGCAGAGATAGAAGAAACCATTTCACAGTCGTTATCTTAGCAGCATGAATTGTGGACGCATTTTTAATTCCTTATCTTGAAATTTCGTTTCGTATTTCTCAGTTTAATTTTAGCAATGCAATTACTTCACACATGGATGCGTTTACTTACAACTCATTTCTTTGGAAATAATATTTCAAAAAGTCATTGGTGTCAGAAATACAAATTAGGAAAATGAACTTCAAATTCAAAGTAGAATAAAAATTGCTAATACGTAATTTTAAGTTCAAAATGCAGATTAATATATACGGTAAAAAATAATGAATGAACATTAATTTTGAAAAGTGACTTTTTCCGGGAAATCGTTCTCTTCTATAGCATTCTCTTACATATAGGTGTCGCTGCGCTACTCTCCGCATTCACCTCTGTCAACGCTTGAAAATGTTTTTTGCCAAGATTCTTGGCAAAGTTTTAAACAGTGAATCTATGGACATTTAAAATCCTTCATTATTGTAATTATTAATAAAGACTATAAATGATAATTTAGTTGATGTAATTAATCTCTTGAACACATTTTATCCACAAAGATTTCAGGGAACTATTTCGCGGAGGAAAAAATCAAAATGATCACGTGTTAGTCAAAATGGATAACCCTACCAATATAGCTGGGCATAGGGGCGGTTACACTGACCCTAGTCTTGAGATGAGTTGAAACTAGAAACTCGACGTGAGTAGTTGTTATTTTTAAATTAGAAGAAACCATAGGTTTACACAAAACACTCTCCGGCACTCTTCATTTGCATTACGACGTCATAACATCAATAATTTTCTTGTTCTTGTCTGACAACGATCGTTGACACGTGGCGCACTGTATTGTGCAGTGAAACAAAAGGCTAGGATGAAAATGAGATAAGCCACGCCTCAGTGAACGAGATGTGACTTTGCGAGATGAAAAAGGACGGTCTTTGGGATTATGGGACTTTTATAATGCAGAAAATATGTAAACTCGAATTTTCCCTGTATTAATCTATATGTTGACGGCGCTAATCTCAGGCAAGCCAGTCTTTGTCTGACATGTCAACTGTTTAATTTTTTGGACTTAAGTCATTCTCTGTAAGCATAAAAATTTCGAAATAGTAATGGAAAGGTCACCCCAATGATTTTGCTGAAGTTGACATGCAGTGATTATTTGATACCCTCTCATAGAATTTGGTACCAAAATTTGTTGTTGAGCTACCGTTGACAAGAACACCTTGGAAATGGCTCCAAAGATGTTTACAAAGGTGCCATTTCTGCCGTTTTTCTATCAAATAAAACAAATTTATTTTACTTAATTGCTCACTAAAAGATTAGGTTAATTGTAACAAATACAAAATAAAACATTAAACTAATATTGGATTATCTATTGTTTTGAGGTTGAAAAATAGATGTTTTGACTAGTTTTGGAAAAAAATCAATTTTAGGTCATTTTATGACATCATTTACAGACAAATGCGCCAGCAGAAATCTGTGATTATGTATGATTTAATTCATCCCCTAATGTGTAAAATATTAAAAAATAAAAACAAAAATGTCATATTTTGCGAAATAGAATTATACAGTTTCAAAATTGGTTGCCATGGTAACATAAAAATCTTAGAATCTGAGTATATGAGTCAAATTGTTTTTGATGTAAAATCCTTAATCTACTAAATTTGGCATAGATATAATGCACTCTTATGTTTCAGATATATTTTAGTTGCCATAGCAACTAGTTCCAGTATTTTACATCATGAAATTGTTATGGATTAACTAGTACGCTATTTGAACCGTATTACAGGTTTGCTTAGTACCATGTGACAGCGAAAATTGTATCTCATTGTCGCATCATCTGAACAGTGTTTCAAATGTACTATAACTTTTCTTATATTTCTTTTCCATCAACTAAAGCTGCAAGGTACCAGAAACGGTAATGTTAATTTGTCATAATCTCCTTACACTACCTCAATTTCATTTTTCTTTTCTTGATTAATCCCACTTTGGTGAAAAAACCCAGTACTCTCCCCATAGATACCATGGATACCAAAGTGCACTATTCTACCTGTTTTAAATAATTTTTAGCAAATCATTGTATTTCCATGGATATCAGATTCTGTGATAAAGGCATCAAGGAAAATTACAAGCATTAGATATGCGATGCAAAATCGATGCCTCATAAAATCTGTTGTTGTTAATTATGAAAACAAGTTTACGTTTTGTATCAAAATAAGAAAATGGATTTATCTACTATATATAAATGCCTTAATAGATGCATAGGAGAGAGGTGATATTCAAAATATCACTCACTTTCCAATCCGGGGGAGGGGGGGGGGGGGGGGCAAGGGATAGACCACAACATTATAAAATATAACGGAGGACAAAACATTAAATACCGATACCTGGATTCGAATGAGAGCCCGTAGATCCCAGGTGTTTTACCATATAGAATGAGAGCCCGTAGATCTCTAGACAGGTGTTTTACCATATAGAATGAGAACTCGCAGATCTCTAGACAGGTGTTTTACCATATAGAATGAGAGACCGTGGATCTCTAGACAGGTGTTTTACCATATAGAATGAGAGACCGTGGATCTCTAGACAGGTGTTTTACCATATAGAATGAGAACTCGCAGATCTCTAGACAGGTGTTTTACCATATAGAATGAGAAACCGTGGATCTCTAGACAGGTGTTTTACCATATAGAATGAGAGACCGTGGATCTCTAGACAGTGTTTTACCATATAGAATGAGAGACCGTGGATCTCTAGACAGGTGTTTTACCATATAGAATGAGAGACCGTGGATCTCTAGACAGGTGTTTTACCATATAGAATGAGAGACCGTGGATTTCTAGACAGGTGTTTTACCATATTGAATGAGAGCCCACAGATCTCCAGACAGGTGTTTTACCATAGGGTACTGAGCTACTAGTACCCTCCGATCCTCGATAAATCCGGTATGACGATGCTACATATATTATGACCAGAACTGGTTTCATTCATCCAACTGATAATCAAATCAACATTAGATGTTTCTGGAATCCCTCAGCGTAGTACTCGTATGTCATCTTTATTGCTGATTTCGACTAAATTTCTCTTAGAAATGCGTTACCATAGGAGCTCACTGTGCCAATATGATATTTTGAACTTGAACAGTTTCAGAGTTTGTGAAATTTTTTTTTATAACTTTTCATTAAAGAAACAAAAACAATATTTAGTCAAGTGCGGGAAATATTAAACCCAATGTCCTTGTTCACAAGTCTCGTTGCCATGACTGCCATTAACGATTGTATTTTGAAATTGATTGACCATCCACCTAATCTCTTTCCCTCAGACTTTCATCTATTTCCAAAATTGAAATAGGTCATATCTGGTACTCACTTTCAGTCAGAGGATGACGTCATACATGCAGTGGAAAACTTTCTGAACGGTCAAGGGACAAGTGGCATTGAGGCCTTGAACATCGCTGACAAAAGTGTATAGATACTGAACTGTATTATGTAGAAAAAATAACGCAATATGTCCGCCAAAAGTCAAACCCTTACATATGAGGATCACAACATATATCAATCACCCATCGTAGATTCAGGGGCCTCCGTGGCCGAGTGGTTAGAGCATCGGGCTCAAAATCACAAAGCCTCTCACCTCTGTCGGCGCGCGTTCGAATCTCGACCGCGGCGTTATGTGAGCAAGTTTGCCAGTTTACTTACGGAAGGTCGGTGGTCTCTTCCCAGGTACATTGTATCTGGGTTCTCTCCTCCACCAACAAAAACTGGACGCCACCAGATAACTGAAAAATTGTTGAGTGTGGCGGAAAGCAATAAATAATCAATCAATCAATCATCGTAGATTCAGACGCTAATTATTCAAAAAAATAAATCAACTCGGATTGATTGATTGATTATTTATTTTTTTCCGCCACACTCAACAATTTTTCAGTTATCTGGTGGCGTCCAGTATTTGTTGGTGGAGGAGAGAACCCAGATACAATGTACCTGGGAAGAAACCATCGACCTTCCGCAAGTAAACTGGCAAACTTGTTCACATAACGCCGCGGCCGAGATTCGAACACGCGCCGACAGAGTGTTCGAATCTCGGCCGCGGCGTTATGTGAACAAGTTTGCCAGTTTACTTGCGGAAGGTCGATGGTTTCTTCCCAGGTACATTGTATCTGGGTTCTCTCCTCCACCAACAAAAACTGGACGCCACCAGATCACTGAAAAATTGTTGAGTGTTGAGTGTGGCGGAAAAAAAAATCAATCAATCAATCCGAGTTGATTTATTTTTTTGAAAAATTAGCGTCTGAATCTACGATGGGTGATTGATATATGTTGTGATCAACTCGGAAGTTTGTTCGACAAAAAGTGCAGTGATATGAACAGTGTTGCAAATGCTGATGAAAAAGTGAAGATAACAAACATCACAAATGCTTTAAAGATGTTAAAATCAAGACTAGGGCAAGCACGAACCCCTGGACACACCAGTGGATGTCATGTCTTCAGTAAGACTCTCACTATGTCATTAAAGCGAAAACGACTCACCATTACGAATGTGTCCTGTTTATGGTATATCATGGTGCAGGCAGATATCTGAGTGTCACACATGTTAATCCAATCAGTTATTACCCAGCAACAGACAGTGCACACGTGAACGTAAATTAGTCCATCGATAGTATAAGTACTTTTAGTACTTCGATTTTGTAATGTATTGCATTAATAGTCTTTACATGGAAGATTTTGAATAGATTTTGGCTCGTAAAAAGATAAAAAAAAAACACCCCCAGATCAACTAATAAAGGAGCACAATTCGTGCCCACTTGAATTCCAGAAGACTGTTGGAAGACCTTATAACCAAAGACTACGAAGATACTGTCCATGAAGAGCTTTAACCCTCACCCTGATATTAAACATACTAGCTTTCAATTACTCATTTTGTTTTGATAAACTAGATGATAAAAATACTGACTTTCAATTTGTTAGCTGACTTGTTTTTATATTTATATGAAGCAGAATTCATTCAAAAGCTTCTACATGAGAAGAAAAAATCTCTTGTTGTGGCCTTCAATTCGATATTTAGATATATTGACGACGTTTTGTCTATTAACAATGATCATTTTCATTTATATGCAAGAGCTTGTTTTGCACATGACCGGTTTCTAAGTCGAGAAAGGCTACTGACAAACAGGTTGATTTTGCAGGGGTTTGTACAGTCTGGTCTAAAGTCAACATTTCGCAAATTTTATGGTTTTTATAACAATCTAATTTGTCAGTACAACCTTCCATTTGGTCAAATGCTGTCTGATGTGTTTCATACCAATTGTTAGGCCTTTCTTGGCACACTGACTCTGACTGCGGATTGCTTCTTTTACCTGATGTAGGGTTGACGGCGAGTGTGACAGGTCGACTGGGGATGCTTACTCCTCCTAGGCACCTGATCCCATCTCTGGTATATCCAGGAGTCTGTGTTTGCCCATCTCTCTGATTTGTATGTTCTATAGGAATTACGAGATTGAATACTGTTCGTTATTTTACCCGTTTTCTAACGTTTTTCTTCTAAATGCCGATCGTTCGGCGATAGAGCAGTCACTGCAGATATTAACGTTAAAGATTTGACTCGGTCATGCAAATATGAACGAACCCAGTTGAAGATCAACTTTGCCGTTTCATTCTTGTATCTCAAATGCAGATATGACAATTCAATGTTATGGCAAAGACTGACTAAACTGTAGAAACAAATCATGGATGAAGATAAATGCCTGTTAGGGAGTGAAATCAGCCATATGAGTGTCCTCCAACACATGGGAGATCTACGGTGTCGTAACTGCTCAGAAGACAGATCGAGTTCTGAGACCCACTTTAATGTGTACCATACTGTATAAGTCACCAGAACATGTGGACTGGCACTGTAAATAGATCCAGTGATTGAAATCCCCATTTTGATATTTGGAATAGCAGTAGATAAAATACCTCTACTGAACTTTGCAAAAACAAATCTCTGGTGGATATTCACATTATGATGTTCTTGCTGGGAAAAAATATACAGGAAACCATTAAATCTCTGTTGTATCTAGGTCATAACCAGATCTAATTATTATTTAAATAGAAGTCTCGTCGATTTAATGTATTTTTTCTATCGATAGAATGATGACCTCCAACGTGACATATTTATAAAAAGAGATTAAGCAAAAAATGAAACAGCACATACCTTTTTTAATTCTTAGTCCTGCTTTACTCACTTCATCTGAAGAAAGGGAGATTCTAACCTTGATTTGCTGATTCCTGGAAGTTCAGGCTATTGAATCTATGATACCTTGAATGGTGACCGTTTCCCCTTTGCAACATTTTCAGCGAAACGTCTTGACCTCATTCCTGTATCACCACTCGCCCTTTTCTAAGTAATGTCATATTGTTACCTGATGAATAGTAATGTCATATTGTTATCGAAAGAATAGTAATCTCATATTGTTATCGAATGAAAAGTAATGTTATATTGTTATCTGATGAAAAGTAATGTTATATTGTTATCTAATGAAAAGTAATGTGATATTGTTATCTGATGAAAAGTAATGTCAATAATGTTATCTAATGAAACGTAATGCCATATATTTGTCTGATGAAAAGTAATATCATATTGGTATCGAATGAAAAGTAATGTGATATTGCAATCTAATGAAAAGTAATGTCATATTGTTATCTAATGAAATGTAATGCCATATTGTTGTCTGATGAAAAGTAATGTCAATAATGTTATCTAATGAAAATTAATGTCATGTTGCTATCTAATGAAATGTAATGTCATGATGATAACTGGCGTTTTCTACAGGCATTGTTCTCATATACCAACTTCTTGCATGCTTGTCCTTCGTATTTCGCTAGAAGGCAAACGTAGACCGTAACGTAATATGAAATGTGTCCTCATTCCTTTACTAAAATGTTTGCAAGTGTGTTAAAATGTAAAACAAAATGCAGAAAATATTATGATAAACGTTTTCAGTTATGATAAATGTTTGCAAGCAATCACGATGTGTATAAGCTCAGTCGGATGCATAAGCATCATCGTCTTACTTATAGCATCACTATATGAATCCATTGACTGTAGGGTAATTTATATTTTTCATTTCGAACTATACATGCACTGCTCTTTCCACATGGAGCTCCAAATCCTCAATCGGCTTCTTTGTTCCTTCGATGGACTTTTCCACGTTGAGTTCTACGTAACAAATCCATATTTTACCTCTCTCGTCCGAATTTACTACCGTAAAGTGGACCCTCTTTGTCGTTATCGTCTCTAAATCCTCACTAATTTTCTCCGTTGTATATAATCATGTATGTATTCAGAATTTGTATCAGGACTTGTGCAAGCTAATCATTGAAAAAAAAGAATTTTACAGTTTTATCATGATTACATTTTAGAATTACCCGTTTTCATATTTGGTGATATTTATTACAATCATCAAACGTAGAAAATTGCATTGGTCCGAATTTATTTTAATGTGGCAATGACATACAATGTTGCACTGGAACGGTCCATATCAAAGCTTTGCTATACTTATGAAATTAATGCATCTTACTGTTCATTTTTCAGAGTTACAAATGCCCATATGAAGTTGTATTCAACATTTTATGACGTTTAATTTTATTTTTGGGATGCTTACTCCCCCTAGGCACCTGATCCCACCTCTGGAATATTCAGGGTGTCCGTGTTTGCCCAACTCTCTGTTTTGTATTCCTTATAGGAGTATGAGATTGATCACTGTTCGTTATCTTCACCTTTTTATGTTTAACCTACTATTTATATCTATGCTGGTGCTGTGCTGCCTTTATAAGAGTTTTAATTAAGTATGAAATTTCAACAGTTAATTTTGATTAATTATGGATCTGCAACAGTAAATCGACGTTCACTTATTTCTAGGACACCCTTATTTGTCTCTCAAAACCATTCAATAATATATGAAACAATTCACTTCTCACAGACCGTTCACCTGTTAATCAAAACCATTCAATAATCTCAAAAACCATTTACTTCTCAGAAACCATTCACCTACCTATCAAACCATTCAGTTATATCTTAGAAACAATACATTTTCCACAAACCCTTCACCTGCCAATCAAAACCAATAATAATTGTTATAATTCAGAAATCATTTATTTATTTCTCACAATTTCTTCACTTGTCTCTCAACGCAAGAGCTTGTTCTGCATATGATCAGTTTTTAAATCGAGACAGGCTACTGACAAACAAGTTGATGTTACAGGAGTTTGTACAGTTTGGTCTAAAGTCAACATTTCGCAAATTTTATGGTCATTATAACGATCTAGTTTGCCAGTACAACTTGTTAGGCCGTTCTTGGCACACTAATTCTCACTACGGATTGCTCCGTTTACCTGATCGGAATGTAGGGCTCACGGCGGGTGTGACCGGTCGACAGGGGATGCTTACTCCTCCTAGGCACCTGATCCCACCTATGATCTGACCAGGTATCCGTGTTTGCCCATCTCTCTGATTTGTATTTTCTATAGGAATTACGAGGTTGAATACTGTTAGTTATCTTGGCCTTTTCAGTTATACTTCAGAAATCATTCACGCATATCTAACACCATTCAATTGTCTATCAGAGACCACACTGTTAACTTTCAGAAACCATTCAGTTGCTTCTTAGCGACCACACTGTAAGTTCCCAAAGTTAAGCAATTTATTTTTAGCAATCATCCTGATATCTCTCAATCGCTATACCCAGTTGTCTTTCAGAAATCATCTTTTATATACAATTTCTTTATCTTTCAGGCACCATTTCTTTATATCCCAGCTTCCTTTATATCCCAACTCTTTATTTTGTATTCCTTATACGAGTTATGAGATTGATCAGCGTTTGTTATCTTCACCTTTTCATCTCGGAGACCATTTTTCGATGTATTAGACACTATATCATAAACAGTTGCCTCACCTTTAGGGGGACTATTTCTGTATCTTTCGGGAATCATTTATTTATGTCTAAGACAATATTTTGTTTTTATCGTTCAGGGATTATTTCGTAATCTTTCAAAAATCATCTCACAGAGACCGTTTCTTCATCTTTTAGAAACCGTTTTCTTTATCTGCCAGAGATCATTTAATATATTCTATATATTATTGTAGGACCATTACGTTATCAATCAGTGAGTATTTTTAAAATCATTTTTATCGAACTGTTGGTACACATGTACTTTTTAGTTACATTTTAATTATCACTCATGAATTATGTACATATATTTCTGATTACCATTTATTTAGTGATTATCATTTGTTTAGTCAATTATTTTTCTAAAATTTTAATCAAACATTAAGAAGAGGAATATTCAATCATACAAATAAAATTCCAACCCCAACCACCCAAAAACAAAACAAAAATAAAAAACCCATAGATTGGTATATTGTGCGTTTATGTACATCTGTTCACTTTAGTTCGATATATTTCCGTATAGATGTATCAAATCATGGCGCGAGGGGATGTACTTACTGTAATTCTAATAACTTCCATTTAAAGTTTCCTCACTCTTTGGGTATGACATTTAAAGTCCAAATTGCTTTCCGTTTATTTGTAATTGTAATAGTGCTAGGTTTTATCATATATATATATATATATATATATATATATATATATATATATATAGTATACAGTAATTTGATTTTATTCCTACACATTTAGATCTTGGATCCACCCCCTTTATTTACATTGCAACACAAAACAGGTACCCTACACAAGTTAACATACCGGGTGGGGGGGGGGGGGGGGGGCATTGGTCATGGGCCTGAGTGTGGTCACTTTGTATAGAGGTTTTTTACTGGTCAGAGTTTGTCAAGTGGCAGTTGGTTGGTTCTTGGTTTTGGCTAGAATTTTACCGCCACTTGTGAACTCTTGTTAGGTATTCAGAAGCTAGTCAGAGACTTGACAGTATGCAATTTTGCTGCTCAGATTTTTATAGACAAATTACAGACTTACTGACTGAAAACCCTTGATTTCTGGTAAGTAACTCATCTATACTAATTCCTATTGCTAATAGCAAACTAAAAGTCTATCCTATAGAAATTTGCAGTATAACTTATCTATTGGCACTTTTACTAAATGATTGACAGAGAGAATGAATGAGACAGATATTTTCATTATATTAGTTCTGAAATCAGTACAACTATTTATACATGTATATTGTAAATGATAGATAAATCAGTTTACATAGATTTTATTATATCAAAGGTATTTGATGACTTTGTTCTAAATGAGCAATTTAATACTAATTTAATTCACGTAACTGAGATTTTTATATTCATGTAACTTTATTCGATTATAGAGTCATAGATTGGATAGATTACCTAACTGATACATACAGTTATTTCTAGAAGGATATATTAGGCTATATTGTTCTTTTATCGTATTTAACTGCTTTTATAGCTATCTAAGGGAGAAGCACTATTTTTGTAATGTAATGTCTATCGGAGTTATCTCCCTTAAATGCTTAACCGAATCTCGATGTACATGTGTAAATCATTATACCTAAATATAATGTATCACTGCAAGCTCTGGTTGTTAAACCTATATCATATTGTTATTTATTGTATTTCAGGGCTATTTTCATACCTATTCCTCATTAATAAAATACTGTGTAAAGATCCATCACTGTGTCCGTCTTATCTCATCGACCTGAACCCTACAGGCGTTCCCGTGGGAGGAACACCCCGCCTGTTACATAACGAACGTTGTATCCTGGTAAAACGATAATTTTATCTCATACTTTCACCCGTAGGTTTCAATCCGGTTTTGAAAATGCTCACTAGGCAGGGTCTATTTTTAAATACCAGCAGGCATGTTCACGAAGCTATCTTAGGACTAAGACGTGTCCTAAGTATGTCTTAAGACACGTCTTAGTCTTAAGTGTGTTTCTCGAAGCTTTCTTAAATTTAGGACACGCCGTAAGTTCGTCCTAACTTTAGGACAGCATAACCCTTGTCCTAAGATCATCCTAAGTCTGTATAAACATGGCGCAGCCATAATATTGAAGAGAAGAGCTCAAAGAAATCGTGAAAGGTTAATTAGAGACATTGATAACCCCTGGATTATTTAAACGATATAGTGAGTAGATACAGACTTCCGTGACCTTTGATCATTAATCTCTGCAATATTGTTGGCTATAGACTGCAAAGACCAACTGCACGATCACGTACATTGCCAGTATCTCTGCAAATTAGGGTAGCTTTAAGATTTTATGCAACCTATAGCTTTCAGGCAGTGATAGGGGACGTGCACAATATATCTAGATCTATTGTGAGTCGTGTCATTGCCTACATGAATGAACGCCTGCTACAAATATCTCGAGATCACATTAAACATGAATTTCTCCTGTTGAAAAATTTGGATTCCTCTTCTTACTCATGATCATCCGCACACATGATCATCCGCACACATGAATTGAAACCAGTTTAACTTGGTTTCCGAAAAAAGATTATTCAGAATTTTTTATTCATGCCCTTGACATGAGTTCATGTCAGTCAAAGTATTGCGAAAAATTGAAATACTAGTATCTTACATGTCGAACAGAATGGCTTGGCGCTATAACAGTACGCATATTTGAAAATGCAATTTGATTGTATAGATCCCAAAATTATTGCACAGTAATAAAAGTGTTGTGTGATGGAGACCCGTTGAGGCCGGAAGTGTCCAATTTCAAGCGGAGCCGCAGCACAACGTTAACAACGCCAGAATGGACTCATCGCTGGAGAACAGTGGCCAATAGACAGAATATCAATTATATCATTCCAATATAAAATCAAATATGCATGTAAAAAAGTATAAAAGTACGCTGATGTTAAAAAATAAAATAAATCTGTAAAGTGTAAAGTCATCTGTTGTATTTCTTGACAACAAAACTGTGACATCGGACTCGTGTTGTCCTTTCCTCCATTGTTTTCTATATTTTTAAATACTTTTCAAATCAGTCTTAATATTCTCTTGTAGAGACGTCACCAGTTGTAGGTGTAGTGCAAGAAGATATTAAATCTATGTAGGACACTCAGGGTCATACCCGTGGGGGTTCTTTACCGTGCCAACGCCTACCGTGACACGGGACCTTTTGAGGTCTCCTTCGAAAGACCTACGACTTTCATTTATAGCGCCGGAACAGTATGACAGAGAGTTCAAATGGCAATAGAGCATTGTCATATTTAAACAGTTATGAATTCATTTATAAGAAACATAGTGTTCAGTAATGTGACAACGGTATAATTTTTTTAATAATGTAAATACATAGTAAGAATCATCGCATTTCCATACTGTGTTTCAAAAGCCCATTGTCACTTCACAAATTTTTAAGGAATTCCCAACTTGTCCAATTCAGGAAGTATGAATTGCCATCCATGACCAAGGAAATCCATATTTCAGTTTATTTTCCTAAATGTTGAGTTCATACCAGTTGACACCCAAGACATCTTATGCAATAGGTTGATAGTACCGTCATATTCTTTCCCGAACAAAATTTTTCATTACCAATTTTCGTTCACATACAAGAGACTGAGACATTACACATACTGAGATACCAAAACTATACCCGAAAACCACACCTTCATTCCAAGGGGTGTACTGGCCGCAACGGTTACTTGAGTAGTACAGAACAAAAACCTTATAATAAATGTTGCGTGAGTACATGTTTCACACATTTGCAACGGAATGATGTCGAATTTGTGCTAAAAGTTATGATTTGTACACTTTCAATGTTTTCCCATGACAGAATCATTTTCTGAAAGAACTTTGATAGTTGATCAATGATCTTGAACCAAACTAATGGTATAAGCAAGTTTGTGCCAAGCACGAGTTTCTAACTTCTCTTTAACAACACGTTTTGGACAGGGACAGATATTTCCAACTCAGTTAAAACTGAGAATCACAGGTCTTTCAAATACGACTTTAAGAACGGAAAGGCAGTGTCACGGAGGCGCTGACAAGTTAGATAACTCTTACTGCAACACCTTGAGCTCCAAGTATAAGAGTAAACATGTGGTTCTTCATCTACAGCTGTTGACGTCTCAATATGAGAGAAAAAAATCCACATCTTTCTGAACAAAGTATTTGTCAAAAGACCAAATCGTTTGGCAAAAGACCAAAACATTTGGCAAAAGACCAAAGCATTTGGCAAAAGACCAAAAGACATAACACATGATGAAGAGAGATGACAAGAGACGAAATGAGATGGCAAAAGAATGAGATGACAAAAGAAGAAGAGAGCTGACAAAAACATGATACGACAAATGAATAAACAAAAGACAGAATAGAACTAATGATATGGTAAAAGAAGGTGTCAAAACAAAAGAGATAGCAAAAGAAAACGGAGATGGCGACAGAACAATATGAATAACTGTTTTGCGAAGAATAATATTTACTTTGCCTGTATCAATATTTTCTCAATCTCGGAAGGGAAATATCTTCAAAGAAAATTAACTACTGCTGTCTCACATTTCAGGGAGTAACAGCCTGTCAAACATTATGTTCTTTTCTCTCAATAGTCCTTAACATTTTACACGTACCAGTAGTGATTTTCTACCATATTTATTTCTTATCTACTTAATATGTCTGATTGTTGGATGTAGAGGTAAATACCATAGAACAATTTTTAAAACAGATGATAGTGGGTTAGATAAGATATAAATGAGATGGAAGAAATGAGAAAGGAGGTGGGTAAGAAGAGAATATAGAAATGGGAAAAATGAGAGAGGGAGATAGAGAAACGAATGTGAGGCTCAAGTTGGGAGAGGAATAAACGTGAACCTCGTCCATCCTACCCCCACACAACTCCTACCCTTACAGACTCACAACATGCTATACTCTCGCAATCTGTAATGTATTTGTAAAATAATGAAACAGTAATAAAAAATATACAAGAGTTGTCTTTCGTTATCTGCATAATTGTTTGAGTCCCAAAGTACCGACTAGTTAGATTATATCTAAGGCATTCTCCATCAGAAAAAATACGACTGCGTAATATACAACATATCGACTGCATAATATACAACATATCGACTGCATAATATACAACATATCGACTGCATAATATACAACATATCGACTGCATAATATACATATATCGTCGCCATATGTGGGAAGACTGCCTTGATAAGTACACCTTCAAGGTCACCCCATGTTGTGACTGGATTTCTATAAAACATTTTTGAAAATCATTGAAACTACATTCGTTCCAAGCATCATGTTATGGACTTTGAAACTATAAAAACGAGGTTGTCATCGGATGTTAGTCACAATTGAGATGTTTGGCAACTTCTATAACCTAGGTTTCATATATCAATTTTTGGCATCTCATTTCCGTCAACCATGTTGCCATCTTCCGAACCTAACAACAAAACATTTTGATTTACACAGATCTATTAAACTAAAGGTTATCTAAAGGGTTAGACTTGAAATATAAGTTATTCATAACTATTAGCATTTAGAGCACATCAAATGCTTATGCTTCAAATTTCGTTTCCATTTCTATCACATTGTATTATTTTGATTTTTCTATATGTAACATTTGAATGGGGAAAAAAAAATCCCCACTTCTTTGATATATAATATTTTACTGAAACTACCCAATGGATATGTGATTGATTTGTATTTTAAAAGGACTTCTTTCAGTACTGATTGCTTTAGAAATAGATGAAGATACAAACAGTGACAAATCGCATGGATCCTATAATGTGAATTCTAAAATATAGAAAATTTAGTAAATCAATAACATCAGAACATATGACTTCTCAACGCTTTACACGACCATTCCTAGCCGTGAATTAAAGACTAGAGTTTTCAAAGTTACATCTTCAATAAAAATGGGAGAAGGAAATATTCATACCAAGTGATCAGGTATCCAAAAATTACACCAAACACTACTCCGATTCCACGCACAAGTACTCTGAAGTTGATAATAAGATGATAGAGTTCCTCATTGACGTCTTCGTAGTATTTGGTAATTAGGTCTTCCAACAGTCTTCTGGAATTCCCATGGACACGAATTGTGCTCCTTTGTTAGCTGACCTGCTTTTATATTCTTATGAGGCATAATTCATTCAAAAGCTCCTACATGAGAAGACAAAAACCTTATTGTGGCCTTCAATCGACATTTAAATATATCGACGACGTTTTATCTATTATATTTATATGTCGATTAATAATATCCCAGTGAACTCGAAATAGAAGACACCACAGAATCTTCCACATCTGCTTCTTACTTAGATAAGTTATTGAAAATAGATGC
Source organism: Ostrea denselamellosa (assembly GCA_024699665.1). NCBI lineage: Eukaryota > Metazoa > Mollusca > Bivalvia > Ostreida > Ostreidae > Ostrea > Ostrea denselamellosa. The sequence goes on along the minus strand of JAMZEH010000044.1, from coordinate 5,141,978 downwards.
TGACGGCAGACTTTATGACAAGCTGGATTATTTCAGCATCTCCATCGTCAACATCCGTTATCTGTGTGGCAATATTCCATTATCACCTGCATATGGTGTTTATATCTCCCAACTAATTCGATACGCAAGAGATTGTTCTTCATATGATCATCTTTTAAATCGAGGAAGGCTCTAAACAAACAAGTTGATATTACAGGGGTTTGTACAGTCTCGTCTTAATTCAGCATTTCGCAAATGTTTGGTCGTTATAACAATCTTCCATTAAGTCAAATGCTGTCTGACGTATTTCATACCAATTGTGAGGCCGTTCTTGGAACACTGATTCTGACTGGATCTCCGTTTAGCTGATCAAGATATAAGACTGACGGCAGGTGTGAACGGTCGACTGGGGATGCTTACTCCTCCTAGGCACCTGATCCCACCTCTGGTATGACCAGGGGTCCGTGTTCGCTCATCCATCTTCTTTGATACTTTGACAGGGGATGCTTACTCCTCCTAGACACCTGATCCCTCCTCTGATTTTTATTTTCTATAGGAATTAAGACATCGAATACCGTTTGTTATATTGGTATTTTCAAATATCGATGACACTTTCTATGTTAAAAATGATGATTTTCATTGAGAAGTCGATACGATATATCCCAATGAACTCGAAATAAATAACACCAGTCTTACACATCTTTTTCATTCTTGTATAATTTTTTGATTGATTGATTGATTGATTATTTATTGCTTTCCGCCACACTCAACAATTTTTCAGTTATCTGGTGGCGTCCAGTATTTGTTGGTGGAGGAGAGAACCCAGGTACAATGTACCGGGGAAGAGACCACCGACCTTCCGCAAGTAAACTGCCAAACTTTGTCACATATATCGGCGCGGCCGAGATTCGAACACGCGCCGAGAGATGTGAGAGGCTTTGTGATTTTATCCCGATGCTCTAACCACTCGGACACGGAGGCCTCTATAATGTTTTGAACATAGATGTTAACGGCAAACTAAGAATTCAACTTTATGACGATCGGGATGATTTCAGCATCTCCTTACATAGCAATACACCATTATCAGCTGCAAATGGTGTTCATGTCTCTCAATTGATTCGCAAGAGCTTGTTCTGCGTATGTTCAGTTTTTGAAATATTAATATTTTTTCTAAGAACCCGGATCCCCACGGAGGAATAATAATAATAAACATCATCATCATGATTCTATATAGCTTTATATAGTTTAGATAGAAAGAATATTGTCAATAGGTTTGCGTCTTGTCATCAGCTGTGATCATTTTCTTTTCAAAAAACCTGAAAATTGTAGAAGTTATTGTCACTTATTTTGTGTAAGTATTCCCATGGAATAGTGTATTCTATTCGTACACGACACTTTTTTGATATATACAGAAATGTAATACAGAATAATTAGTTCATTTGTTTTAATTTATTCTTGGTCTTGTTTAATTGGATTTATTACAAAAGATATAATAGGTACCTGTACTATATTATAGTGTTTTTGTTGTATTGCCATCTTTCATCTTTCTCTGTAACTACAAGTTATTAGGAATCTGAAAAAGATACTTGTAAGTTATTTTGAGGACTTCGATTGTCTCATGAAAGATTGAAAATTAGATCAGCAATTTCTGCCACTGGCATCCTTTTGAATTAAATGATGGCAGGTGGTGTTGATCTACAATTTTAATATATTTCCGTGAACTTTGATGAGAGTTGGGCAAACACGGACCCCTGCATATACCAGAGGTGGGATCAGGTGCCTAGGAGGAGTAAGCATCCCCTGTCGACCGGTCATACCCACCGTGAGTCCTATATCAGTATGTAAATAACGGTCTTGCAATAGATATCAGTGTGTAAAGAACGGCCTTGCAATAGATGTGATGTCAGAAGACAGCATTCGAAATAATGCTGCATGTGAAAATTAGATCATTATACAATCACAGAATTTGCGAAATGTGGATATATTTTGCACGAGACTGTTGAAAACCCCATGAAATCAATTTATTTGAGAATGAAGTTTTTTGTTTTATGTGGGAAACAGCTGAGCGATGTGACATTTCGGTTTATTGTTGCATTTTGGTTTTCAAATTGTTTACTTCTTTTTTTTAATCACCAGTTAATCGAAAAATACGTTATCCATATTTCTACGCAGTTTTGAATTTGAATGCTCTTTGAAATACATGTATGGATATTCTAGATTTCAGTAAATACATGTATGAATATTCTTGTAGATTGTAAACCGATTTGAGTACACAGATCGTCTTTGTATTTGATACCTGTATATTTTATAATACAAACGTTAAAGACAGGAAATACTGATAAAAAGATGATTGTTCTAAATAATGTTAATAACTAAAACCAAAAATGTCCACGACGATGTTCTCACTGGCCATATTTGAAATGAAACATATCTATAACAGTAGATTTCCCTGTGGTAAAATATCTTTTTTATCATTTCTGTTTGTGGATTTTGAACATTTTCTGGAGAATGACTCAGATAATATTTTTTTTATTTTTCCGTGTCCTTGTTCATTATTGCAAAAAGATTTGAAATTGGTGTCCTTAATGTCTACTGCGAAGTGTTTGTTTTTTTAATAATTGGACTGACCTAAATTTTAGCACGAATAATTTTTGCCTTGTGGCAACCAGCATTAAATTGTGAATTTGAAAGTATTATAAATGACAATTTGGATTGAAAAATAATTGAGTGAAACGTTATACTCGTAATTCATCCCATCTCTAGACGTAATTAAGAACCTTTACTAGAGATCTTTTTGGGTTTTTGGTGGAGAAAGATTCGCACTTGGAAGAGGTATTTTCTGTTAATTCACACCTTGAATGATATGATATCATGTGATGTCAATATAAGACGTTATAAGTCATCAAAGAAGACCACATTTTTCCATGTATCTAAATGATCATAGTATATAAGTCTCAAAGATATACACGATATGAATTGTTGAACTTAGAGTAACCGCTTTTAAATCGAATTTTCTATTTCTTGATTCGCCGCCTTCGAAAGCTTAATGCGATTATTTCTAACAAAGGAAAATATTTCTTAATGTGTGATAGCGCGCATTAGTGACCTAATAAAGCGACAGAATGGTGTAATGACGTAATAACACAAATTCTAAAAAAAAAGAAAAGATTATAACACTAATGAAAGGCATTAGAAATCGAACGAGTTGCTTGATGTTGCGAAATGAAAAGTAAAGCATAATAACGCAGTGATAAAAACGAAGTGATGAATTTATCTGTAATAAACTGAGGAGTAAAAAATGTTTCAAGATTTAACGTTTTCACAGGATGACCTATTTAGTATACCAACGTATGGCTTTTCAACACTTTACACGACCATTTCTCACGAACAACTAGAGACTATACTTTTTGAGATCGCTGAAAGTTGCTTCAACAAACGTGGAGAAAGGAAATATTCATATTTGGTGATCAGTCAATCCAAAAATACTTTGATGAATACCTATTTAATTCTACGCACAAATATTAAAAAGATGCTGGAGTTCAACGTGTAAAATGTGTGTGTGTGTGTGTGTGTGTGTGTGTGTGTGTGTGTGTGTGTGTGTATGTGTGTGTGTGTGTGTGTGTATGTGTGTGGCTGCTGATAAACAAATTGATGTTACACGGGTTTCAACAGCCTTGTTGAAAATCAGCACTTAGCAAGTTCTGCGGTCGTTATTTAGTTTGCCAATGCAACCTGTCCTTGAGTCTGATGTGTTTCATACCATTTGTTAGGGCTTTCTTGTCACACTGGTTCTGACTACGGATTACTTCGTCTACCTGGTCAAGATACAGAGTTGACGGCGGGTATAAGCGGTCGACAGGGGATGCTTACTCCTCTTAAACACATGATCTCACCTCTGTTATATCCAGGAGTCTCTGATTGCCTAAATGTTCATTTTGTACTTCTTGTGCGAATTATGAGACTGATCACTGTTCGTTTTCTTTACGTTTCCATTGTCATGTGGCCGTTGAAATTCTCAATTTAAATATTTAACAGAGATATCTAAGCTCATTTAAATTAATTATGCAGCCTTCAATTTGATTCAAATTCAGGAGTACTATTCATTACTAAATCTTTCCAACATTTTCCTCAGAATGATCCATTAAGCTAAATGATATTACTTGAAGATTTAGCCCCTGGCACATAAAATTCAAAGTGGTTTCTACATATGTATGTCCATTATCACTCTTTACCCTTATATCTGATACAGGTACAGAAGAAACGAGTTGTGAAGAAATATGCAAAAGTGAAAGAACAAAAGTGACAAAAAAACGAGAAATTACAGACGAACAAGTTAGCAGTTGAACAATGGAAATCTCTACTTTCCTGAAAATAATACTCACTTACTTGTTGAAGTGACGATAACGGTGATCAGTCTCATAATTCCTTTAAAGAATACAAAATTACGTGTAGGGCGCATGCGGACCCCTGGATATTCCGGAGGTGGGATCAGTATCTGTATCAACCTTCTTGTGGAAGACTAATACGAATATAAATACCCTGATCTCCAAAAAGATGAATATGCTTTAAAATTTGTTTGTTCGGTATATCAAACATTATTCTGGGCATCAGATGCGCACTCTGAAAGTAAATTCACACGAAGAATAGATAGATAGATATATTTGACAACTTTGATTTCTTAGTTTTCATAAGCTGCATATCTGTGAATTGTTTTGGACAGATCAGATCAGAGGGATTTTTCTGCGCTATAAATCGAAGGTTTGCATAAGAGATAGATCTGTAGCTCTCTGGTACGTCCCAGGATTTCCCAAGTAACTAAAGATCTGCAGCAACATGTTCATATATCGTTATTTGCACCACTTTCCTGAAAACAATTTGGGCACCTTTTGAACATATAAACAAAGGCTTTTAGATAGATCTACCAAACAGAAATTTTAATATATGTATGTAGATCAATGTTGAGTATTAGTATTTGTACAGATCGTGTTTCATAGTAAAACCTTACAGTTAAGATAATACAGTGTACTTCTGAGAAACCGAGATATACGAAAAGCTAAACCATTCCGGAAATAATGAATAAGCAAGAAATTAAGAAAAATATGCGTCATTCCTGCATTTTGACATCAACAAGCAATATGTAACTTTATTTCTCCACTTAGATTAAAACAAATGAAATCTGAAAAAGCACGTAATGCAAAGGTGTAAATAAGGAACAGTGATGAACCTCATACCGCCTATAAAGCGTACAAAATTCAGAGTATGGCAAATGTTAGGAATACTAAGAGATCGATCAATGTTTGTTATCATTCCATTTTCATTTAAGCTTTATAGAAAGGTTAAATCTCTTATTTTATAGACAATTTCCAATACAATATCACGTCCGTTGTCCACGATATTTGCGTCATTTGAAGTGTATAGCAATAAAAGTGACGCAACTTCTCATTTTAACTCAAATGCACTTAAATCCTATCTCGTTATGACATTTTTCCTTTAGGAAACAGAGGAGCAACACATATTTACTATCAGATATAGTTACTGAAACGACAAATCTAATGTTCTGAGCCTGTACTTGATGTTTTCTCGTCGCAATGTGTACAATTAGCAATTTTATATGGCGGTCGGGAGTAGCTGGCAAACAGAGCCTCTATCATGACAAGGCTAAGGATAATGAACAGTATTCAGCCTCGTACCTCCTATAAGTCGGATAAATTGGCAAACACGGACGCCTGGACATACCAGAGTTCGGGTCAGGTGCCTAGGAGTAGTACGTACCCCCTGTTGACCGGTCACACCCGCCGTGAGCCCTATATCTTGATCAGGTAAACGGAATAATCCGCATTAAGATTCAGTTTGCCAAGAACGGCCTAACAACTGATATGAAACGCGTCAGACAGCATTTGACGTGATGGAAGGTTCTATTGGCGAATTAGGGCGTTATAACGACCATAGAATTTGCAAAATGCTGACTTTGAACGAAACGTTTGGAACCCGTGTTGCATCAACTTGTTTGTCAGTAGCCTGTCACAACTATTGTAAATAGGTAAAACGTTGTCGATATATCTAAATTTCGAGTTGAAGGCCACAGTAAGAGATTTTTCTTCTCACATAAAAGATTTGGAATAAATTCTGCTTCAGAAGAATATAAAAAAAACTGATCAGCTATCAAAGAATCACAATTCGTGCCCATGTGAATTCCAAGGCCTGATAAAAAAGATTATAAATAAATATATTGTCAATGAGGAACTCCAGGATCTTTTTAATTTCAACTCCAGAGTACATGCATGGAATCAGAGTGATGTTTAATAAGTATGTTTTTGGATGACTGAACATTAGATTTACATATTTTCCTTTTCCATTTTCGTTACAGAAGCAACTGTCTGTGATGTTACAAAAGTATTTAGTTTATCTTGAGGAATAGTCATGCAACGTATTGAAACGTTATGCGTTTTGGTGTTGGTGATTTGCGAAAAAGTTTTGCGATTTCAATTTTCCTTAATTCTTTGAATATTTTTTAATTTACACCACCTCTGGAATGAAAAGGCCAAGATAACTAACAGTATTCAATCTCGTAATTCCTATAGAAAATACAAATCAAAGAGATGGGCAAACATGGACCCCTGTTCATACCAGAGGGGTATCAGGTGTCTAGAAGAAGTAAACATCACCTGTCGACCGGTCACACCCGCCGAGAGCCCTATATTCCGATCAGGTAAACGAATCAATCCGTAGTCAGAATCAGTGTGCCAAGAATGGCCTAACCATTGGTATGAAACACACCAGACAGCATTTGACTTAATGGTAAGTTAATATGTTGTGGCATAGTACGTTTGAAGATTCTCCTTCGCACTATTAACGTTTGATGAGGAGCAACGATATGATCTTGGTAGAACATTTACTGGATCCATCAATGCGTCTTTGTAAGAGTTTTTGTGAAATTTAGGAATCCAGGTTAGGTACGATAATTCATGTTTAGTCACCCTATTCACTAGGATATTAAATGTGTCTACATGTAAAGCATGAGGTTGAAGAATTTAATCTTTTGAAAGGGAAGATGGAGTACAAGTTCGATTACGAAATGTGGAATTAAAGTTCGTTTAAAATATAGTTGTAATAATGAGTCTTACAATGACAAGGTTGTTACAAGCTTTATCAGGTGGAACCAAAACATATTCCTCACGTAACCTATCTAATTCTTTGATCACCTCTGGTTTACTAAACACAGAAGGATATGTGGTGTATATTGTTGTATTGATGGGTCTGATATGGAATTTTAATATTCATCGTTTACTTTTTATAATAAACTTTATTCCACATATAACAATGTTCAAAGAGAAATGTACAAAAGCTCTTGATACAATTAAAGTTGTTGCAAATAGAAAGTGGGAAGTAGATAAAACATACTGTTCTACATCTGCATGCCTGTCAAATCCGGTCTAAGTAGACTACGAGTGTATAGCATAAGGAGCGGGAAGAACCTCTTATATATATGCTTTAAGCAATCTAAGCTATCGATGCAATCCACCACCAAGTACTTCGACTGTGCATGGGAGCTATTCGAACCTTTCCTATGCATAGTTTATATAATGAGGCTAACAATCTACCTATCGACCTACGTACAATAAAACTTATCTTACAATACATAGTCAAATTAAACATAGCTAATTCTTCTATCACCCATGGTTTACTAAACACAGAAGGGGAGATGGCACGTACTTTTGTACGTAACACTGATAGTCCTACATTTGACATTGTTTTCCATCCACACTTGGGCCAAGTGGTTAGAGCACTGCGCTCAAAATCACAAGGCCTCTCAGCTCTAGTCGGCGCGGGTTCAATTCTCGCTCGTGCCGATATATGTGAGAAAGTTTGCCAGTTTACTTTCGGAAGGTCGCTGGTCTCTTCCCGGGTACATCGTATCTGGGTTCTCTCCTCCGTCAATGAAAACTGGACGCCACCAGATAACTGAAAAATTGTTGAGTGTTTTTACCCTAATGGACGAGTCAAAAACGAAATAATTATATTTTCTAAAGCAATTTAGAATATGATGTCACAAAGTTTGACTTTTTAAAACACTTCCTTTGGAAATTGTCCATTTCTAAGTCACTTAAACACCTGAAAAGCTTGAGCACTATGTACCCCCACCAAAAATATTTTCGCGTGTACAACATTAATTTAAAAACCAGCATTACTTTTAGACGCTAAATACCTTCTTTAAAAAAAAGATTTGGCCATTTGAAAGAAAAAAAGTAGGAAAATACAATGGTTTTGACATTGTATATAGTACATTCATGATTCATTCCTAAAATTAATATCAATTTTGTATATGTCGTCTATTTAAATACGGACATTCTCTAAACAACTTTCACACTTTATTATAGTTAATATTAAAATTCATAAAGAACAAACTCACGTGTCTTCATTAGAGATTTTTACCAATGCAGAGAAAATGAAGTGACATAAGTTTATTTCATTATTACATAATGACTATCTTAATGTCCATCTTACCTTAATTAGGTCTAAAATATGCAAAGTTTTCGTAAAAATTTCCAAAAATGTATTCTTTAATAAGAAAAAGGACATAACTGTTTTAATAATTTCTGACGTGGACTTGCAAACGTGATGAAACAATTTTCTAAGGATAAGGAAAGCCACGAAAACGAAAACTTAATTCTCCCTACATGAAACCTATCACAGAAAACTTAATTCTCCCTACATGAAACCTATCACAGACAAATTCGACGTTTTACAACATGAAATGTGATGGGTATTACGGGTGTCAGGAATTTCTTAATATTTTTCTTATTGGGGAATGTTTTATCAATCATCTTTTGCATTACATTTCCAAATAGTACTTACGTAGAAAATGACGATAATGAACGGTGATTAATATTGTACGAAACAGGTAACACAAACTTTTCTTATCACTCATGTTTTTTGGAAAATTACAGGACTTATTCATTATATTAAACTAGATTTGTTTGCAAAATTTTAAAGAAACGTGACTTGTGAAATGTTTCTGGATAAGGTCACAAATCCAGTATCGGACACATCAACCATAAAAGACTACATCCATTAGTTTTCATTAAAGTACAAGTCTTGTTTATTTAATGTAGATTTTATGAGAGAAGTTTATTAACAGGAGCCAAATGAAATATAATCACATTGGAGGATACGTAAGGTTAAGTTTACAAGATATTTGCTTTACTCGGTACTGCATAAAGAGAATCTATAATACAAATTTAAAGAAAAAGTAACAAATAACATTTCTAGACATATATAGATTACAATATTATTTTAAAAAATCAACCATACGGATTTCATTTAAAATAGTATTTTACTTCTACCTCCCCGATCAATAGGAAGTGATTAACAAACTGTTAAATTCTATGCTAATGTTTTGTTTTTTATGTATTATTCAATAGTTTGCACGCGGAAGACCTCGAGTACTAGGCTATCGTTTGTATTATTTGTTGCTACAAACGCTTGTCTCAAGCGCTTTAAAACTGTATCATGTATCCAAAATCGGAAATGATAGGTTTTCAGATACTGTTTCGTACTACCTTAATCTCATAAATGAAAAGGCCAAGATAACTAACAGTATTCAATCTCGTAATTCCTATAGAAAATACAAATCAGAGAGATGGGCAAACACGGACCCCTGTTCATACCAGAGGTAAGTACAGATGTCTAGGAGGAGTAAGCATCCCCTGTTGACCGGTCATACCCGCCGTGAGCCCTATATTCCGATCAGGTAAATGGAGCAATCCGTAGTCAGAATCAGTGTGTCAAGAACGGCCTAACAATTGGTATGAAACATATTAGACAGCATTTGACTTAATATTAAATTGTAATGGCAAACTAGATCGTTATAACGACCATAAAGTTTGAGAAATGCTGACTTTAGGAGAAACTGTACAAACCCCTGTAACATCAACTTCTTTGTCAGTAGCCGACCTTGATTTAAAAACTGATCATATGCAAAACAAGGTCTTGCATATCGAATCAGTTGGGAGTTGTTCACGATGAGAAAGCCGAAGTCATTCCGTTTGTAATAAGGTTGAGTTGTCAGTTTACTGCTAACATCTATGTTCAGTAAAATATTCAAATATGAAGCAGATATGTGAGACTCTGTGCTGCCCTTTACGAGTTCACTGAAAACGCTAAGATAACGAAACAGTACTCAATCTCGTAATTCCTATAGAAAATACAAAACAGAGAGAGAGAGAGAGAGAGAGAGAGAGAGAGAGGGCAAACACAAACCCCTGGATATACCAGAGAGGGTCACATCCGCCGCCAGCCCTATATCTTGATCAGGCAAACAAAGTAATCCACGTCACAATCAGTGTTTAATTTATCATATAGTCAGATCATATATGTCGAATAGTGATATAAAGTGTTGAAAAGTACGTTTTGATGCTTTAATTTTAGAGAAAAAGATTTGTGATTTCACATCTTTGGAATTTTTGAGAATCCACGTTTGATTAAAACCACGTTTCGCATACGTTGTGGCATAATGGTCTAACTTATGTTCTATGGTCTAACTAAGGTCTAACGGTTCTTCTTCAGAATGTCGCAGGATGGCCACCAGATATTGATATAGCAAGAAGATTTTTAAGGTTTATTTGTGTTTCAATACATACAAGGTATAAGTGTTCATCATAATTTCGTCCTTTTCTGCAATTCAAAAAGGAGTCAAAGGAAGAAGGGATTTAAACCGATAAAATATGTAAAAACAATTTAGCCATAGTTACACTGTTACTAAACTTACTTCGCTTCACTTTATATGAATACTGCAAACACATATTGCATTTTGGTGCACACAGACACACACACACACACACACACACACACACACACACACAGAGAGAGAGAGAGAGAGAGAGTTCGAGAGAGAGAGAGAGAGAGTTCATGCTTGAATCAATTTTGAAGGCTTCTGATGGATTCTAAAGATAAAATTTACACAATGTTTGAATTTTACTCTAGCGATAAATGATCTTTCCATTTTGAAATACCTTATTTTTCTAATTTGACGTATTAATGCCTGTATTCTAATGTCACGATATTGACTATGGTACCAGCCGTTATTGCTTCTTGAATATTTTTATTTTAATAAATTATAGTTGTTTGATTGAGAAAATGTCCCATAGATTAAGAATACAAATTTATTATCAAGAGTATGGATTTTGCAAGATCGAGTATAGGACAATACGGACCTCCGGCAAAGCGAAGGTAGGATCAGGCGCCATGGAGGAATAAGCATCCTCTGCTGACCGGTCACACCCGCAATGAGCCCTTACGCAAAATTAGGTATACGTGATGATCCTTTAGTCAAAATTAGTATGAAAAATGACAGTCTAACAGAGGGTATGAAACAAATCATTCAACACATGTCCCAGGGACACTTTGTAATCGCAAACAAGGTCATTATAGCGACCGTAAAATTTACGAAATGATGACTTCAAACGAGATTCGTTATAACCCTGCAATATGAATAGTATGACGTACATTTACGATGTAGGTAAATATCTATACATTTGAATAAAATACAAGAACTAACACAATGAATTTTAATATAAATCGTAAAGAACTTTGTACTTTGGTCTCTAAGGAATAAACATGGTATAAAAGTATTGAAGTAGTAATTTGATTGTCATTGCTAAGTAAAAATCTCATTGCTGTCAAAGGTACAAGAATACCTGGTGAACAATTCAATGGAAACACCCCAGGATATTGAACTATTGAAAAGGATAACGACATTAACAACTATGGGAGCATCACACAGGAAATATTCACATTAACTGTGACATGGTAGAACATTGACTAGATCCTTACATGTATATCTGTTAGGGTTTTTGTAGAGTTGAGGAATCCAGTATAGGCACGGGAACTCTTCATTCTTCTCACTGAATGGAATATTAAGTGTGAAGTGCATTTTATCCCATCGTCTGGCATAATCACAGACAGAATTCATAAATGTTCCATCGCCAGATCAGGGATCTTTGGATTTTGGATCTTTGAAAATAAGCGACTTATATTCGTCATTTTCAAGTATATTAACTTTACCAGTACTGACATCTCCAACTGGACTGTACCTGACAGAAGATCAAGGGCATGTAGGAAGATTTTATATAATATCGTTTATAATTAGACACTGTGAAGTTCGTTTGTAATTAATAACTTTGGATGCAAGTAGAAGTATATTTGTAGGAAATGCATAGTGTGGACTTAAACTTTAGATAAGATGGAATGCATTAATTTTCTGACGATTAACAAAAAAATTCGTCAGGTTTGAATGATTATATATTGTTTAACTGATTGATTGATTGATTGACTGATTGATTGATTGGTTAAATATTGTTTTACGTCCCGCTCGAGAATTGGTCACTCATATGGAGACGTCACCATTGCTGGTGAAGGGGCTGCAAAATGTCTTTGAACAGGTAGGGATCTTTAACGTGCCACACCTGCTGTGACACGGGACCTCGGTTTCTGCGGTCTCATCCGACGGACCGCCCCATTTATTCGCCTCTTACGACAAGCTAGGGGTGCTGAGGATCTATCCTAACAACCCGGATCCTCTCGGGGTAGGTTGTTTTGAATGTTTCTCGTCGGCTCAAACCCAAATCTGGTACGAAAGCTTCCTTATACATTGAAATTCATTTTCCTTCACACAAGGATTTCAAAGGCCTGGGCGTGGTCAAAATTGGGATCGAAAGTCTCTCTCTCTCTTCATATATATATATATATGGGCCTCCGTGGTCGAGTGGTTAGAGCATCGCGCTCAAAATCACAAGGCCTCTCACCTCTAGTCGACGCGGATTCGAATCTCGCTCTCGCCGATATATGTGAGAAAGTTTGCCAGTTTACTTTCGGAAGGTCGGTGGTCTCTTCCCGGGTACACTGTATCTGGGTTCTCTCCTCCACCAATAAAAACTGGACGCCAGCAGATAACTGAAAAATTGTTGAGTGTAGCGGAAAACAACAATCATATATATATATATAAAGGGTGTTAAGAAAGTTCGTTCCGTTTGTAAATTTGCAAAATTAAATAGAAAAACGACATGTTTTTGTTTCAAATTTTTACTGGTAACTCTATATACTTTTTTTTCATTAATCAGCAGTTATCCTTCCCTATGTGCACTCTCTTGTTTTACTATAGTGTGATGTAAACAAAGTGTCTATTACGTCATGAAATAAATATGCTGAGTTCAGTGAAAAAGCAGACGTCCTGTACAAGTGTTGATACAATTAATGAACGAGCTCAAGCTTTGGCTTTATTAGATGCAGGATTAAATGTGAAGGATGTGGCTAAGCAGCTATGTAAAAGTGAGCGATGGGTAACAAAGTGGAGGCGAAGGCGAGAGCGGAATAAACAACTATCCGATCAACCGAGATCCGGCCGGCCTTCGAAGATAGTGGGGGTAGCGAAGAGAAAAGTGGAAAACATAAAATACAAACGAGGAAAATCAACAAGGAAATGCAGCAAGGAACTTAAGAACTCAGGCTTTAATGTGAGTCATGTAACTGTTTTTAATTATTTGCGAAAAGTTAAAAAATGGAAGGCATTTAAAAGACCGAGAAATCAACTATTGACGAAAATACAGAGGCAAAAGAGATTGAAAATTGCTCATGATCACAAGCATTTGACGGCTGAAGACTGGGAAAACTACATCTTTAGTGATGAATCTACGAAATATTTGTTTCATGTTCCGAACCGACAGGACGATGTTGTATGGGGGTCCCAGTCAGATGAGGTTCCAGATGTAAGCTGCGTCAAGTCGAGAGCTAAAGTCATGGTATGGGGTGCGATGGGAGTACAGGGATTATCCAAACCTCACATTGTTCCAGCCGGCAAAACTATTAATGCTGATTATTATGTGAACAATATCCTTCAAAAAGAACTAAAACCTGCTCTAAATCGACAGAAAAATAGTGATAGGATCGACGAACGAAAGTTACTTCAATATCCAGGACACGCTGCATTTGTTTAAGATGGAGCGACCCCTCACACTGCCCTGCTAACACAGAATTGGTGTGAAAATAATCTACCAAACTTTATTACCAAAGTAGAATGGCCAGGCAATTCCCCAGACCTAAATTGCATCGAAAATCTATGGAGTATTCTGGACAGCGAGGCCTACAAGGATCCGCGCCCAACGACAATGTGCCAATTACGACGCCGACTTCACCGTGCATGGAGGGAGATACCTCAGACTTGATGCACAGACTCGCACCTCGAATAATTCGTACGACACCTATAACTTTTATCGAGGGAAAAACACAGAAGATGATAATTGACTTGTGATTTATGGCCATTTTCAATGGACAAATGACCGCTATCAGCATTCACTAATTACCCTAAACATATATTGCCATCAACAGGCTTTCATTAAATAAACATTAAGATGAATTTACATTGGTCATTGTGGTATGCAGTAAATTATATAAATGCATGTAAAATGCATTTTTTACTGACAGTTTCTAAACAACTTGAAATATAGTTAATAAAAATCGTAAAGAACATACTTAAACGACTTCATTAGAGATTTAGTCAAGCCAAAGCAAACTAGACCTAACTTTATTTCAGTATTATATAATATATTGGGTTAATGAACTCTTCACATTCATTAGCTGAAAATATCCAAGGTGTTCTTACACTTTGCCAAAATAAGTTTTAGAAGAACATGCGCATCTTTAGGGAACACACAGATATGGAATACAGCAATGGCTCGTGACATGGACTTGCAAATATCTCATTAAATAGATATTATGAAAAAGCGAAATTGGAGGATAAAACGTTCCACGTAGGACAAGTAGAAATTTTCTAAAAAGTCATTTGCTGTAATTCGAGGTTGTCGTTGTAGATACTACGTAATATAACATTACTCCTGAAGAAGGTCCAATTATTCTCTCTAAGTTTGACTTGACTAAAATTGGATTGATGAACCAAAGTCCGGAAAAGGCTGACCATATAATCACCCACTTTAAACTCTTGTGTCTGGTGGGTCCTAAGAATGGTTTCATGACAATGAAATCCGGTTATTTCCGTCTGAAACATCTTCATATCTTAAATATATCTTTTTTGAAGTTATGTTATGAATGTAATATTTATACCTTCAATCCTAAACCCTTATATGAGAATAACTTACTCTAAAGTGTGTGGTTTATCAATGGAAAACTTTCTTAAATTATTATGACGTTTTTTGTTTTGGTATTATGACTTTCTATTCCGACTTTTGTAAATCTTAATTACGACTTTTTTATTTCGTTGTTAAGATTTTCTTCAGTCGCAGTTACGACTTTTTATTTTGTCATTACCACTTTCTTCAGTCGTAATAAACCACTTTTTATCATGTTATTACGACTTCTGGCTCTTAATATGGCTTTTGTTACATGTACAAATCGAATTTCATTTCAAGTCTATAAGATTATAGAATACACACAATTCATCAAGGTAGTTATAACCATAATATGTAGAAAATTAACACAACGTCTAACGCATGTTTTTAAAAAAAAATATTTTGGGGTTTAATGTATTGCAAATTTGCCTATAACGCAATAAAATAATATGCATTGCATTTGAATTAAAAGCAGAAAGATTATTGTTTTCCATTTTGATGTTGTGTTAAGAAACCACAAACACGGATTCAACTTCCGGATATACCTAATAGATGTTTAAATGAAATGTGATGAAATTAAATTTACGACAAGTTCTCTTATTTAACAACATACATCACATCGTCTTTCAAAAACGGGATTTCGGAAAATCTCTAACTTACGTCAAAACCTCGTAACAACTTAAAACGGTATTGAGATATTTCTGAAAATATTAACAAAGTTACAGCATCCGGCAAAAACAGCTATTCCGAAAATCTGTTAAAGTGTTCAATAATAATTCACTAAATGGTTTAAAATTCTTTTCCTAAAGGTTAATTACAGCACTAATCGTATTATTCTGATTCGAGTCAAATTTACGAAGAGACCATGATACAATAGTTGGAATTATGATTTTTCTACACTATTTCTCAGTTCCGTAGATTGATGTAAATGTAAGTAATACTATGTTGTTGATATCAAATGCTTTATTATATATAGCTAAATTTTAATAATTGTCATATACTGACAATGACTAGAGTATATTGACACTTGATATCTATTGCCCTTCACCATTCAGATGAAAAGGTGAAGATAACGAACAGTGATCAGTCTTACGAATACAAAAGTAAGAGTAGGGCAAACACGGATCCATGGATATACCAGAGGTAAGATCAGGTGCATGGGATGAGTAAGCATTATTTGTGATACAAATGTATATATATATATATATATATATATATATATATATATATATATATATCAGTGTGTGTGTGTGTGTGTGTGTGTGTGTGATATTGATAAATATGCAGAGTGAGGAATAACCACCAATGAGATCCATGGTATGAAAAAAGGTGAAGACAACGAACAGTGATCAATCTCATAAATCTAATTTACAAAATGCAACACTGAGACTTTGTCTAGAGTATGGCAAACATGCCCCTGGATATGCCAGTCAAAGAAATCGATCTGTGGTATCAAAGAATTAAACTTCATGTGAAATTCAATAGACGTATGAAGAAAAACAAAGTTATATATTTTGATATTCTGTGCTGACTAACTTTATCCGAACTGACCAAGCAATGGACAACCTTATGATTTTCTATAGTTCTCACTTCTAGTAAAAACGGCTGTGTGAAATTGCTATCCTTAGTCAATGTCTAATATGGAAATATGTAAAAAAAAATCATGGATAATAAGAGATAAAATTTCAGGATAATATCTGCTGTTTATAGCACCGCCTGTCAGATAAAGTCGGTTGATAAAGCATGACTAAGTATGACCATGATGAAAAGTGAAAGTACTAACGGAACTGTTTCACTTTACTATATAACTTGACTCATCTGTGCTATGTGTAGTCTTTGTTGGAGGGTCTCACTAATACCACATAGTATAAAGGTTGAGCACAGAGCATCTATAAGTCTGTATTTCTAAGCAAAATTTTCGGTCTTGTGTTTTCGTGTGGTAAAATACACTCTTTGCTATATTTGGTGCGACATATGATTATGAATCATGCACAATAACGTTATAAGTGGGGTTTTACTTAGCACTATGATATGTACAAAGTAGAAAATTCTTGGTTTCATCGATTTCTGTAAATAGGAAACAAGAATTAAACTTCAAAACCTGCAAGGTGACTCAGAAGTTAAATCATAGTACAAAAATGCTAAAAATGAATTTATATTTCAGAATATAAAAGAAACACGTTGTCGAATTATGTAAATTAATGAGAGAGAGAGAGAGAGAGAGAGAGAGAGAGAGAGAGAGAGAGAGAGAGGTCTTTAGTAATAATAAATCACACGACTGTCTGTCTCATATCTCTGAACAGTTCTGCTGTTGCAGTAATTGATCAAAACTTTTTAAATAGCCTTTATCAGATTCCTCTGTATGCAGTGTCTAGAAACGGGAGGTTGAGCAGTGCAGGTATGGGACCTTTAAAGCACTGATGTGTTTGGAAATTGATAGATAAAATAACAAATTAATTATTACCCTTTCCAGAATCCCACTAATAGAAATATACAACGCAAAGGCTTTATAATGGACGTTGTATTTTTGTTTTGTTGTGATAGTGTAAGAGATTGCAGTTATACTCATAAACGTCCACCGCCGCAGTACGAGTTAAATTTAGAACGAACATTTGAATTAACAATCGTAGAAAATTGCTTCGTGTATGAAAAATGAAGATTAGTATTTTGATGTCTTTAATCGTTTTCCTACTTACTTTCTGAAATTTTGCATATTCTTTATGGCTATGAAATGACATATTACATATGACATGCACGAATGTGGAATTAGATATACTCTCTCAACCAATAGAAAGTTATATTGTGACAAATCGTTTTCTGTAGAGAAGACGAGAAGCTGTCCCAACCAATGCAGCACTGATTTTCTAGTTTTGATATTCAGTTCACATACCGACCTCTAAATGTTTTTTTTATTGATTTCTTTTTTATATATCATTAAGTTGCTATAAACGTCAATTTATATCCATTAAACCGTTACAGCTCTGAAAACGGGCCACGATTTTATAAAGGAAACATCGACAAAAATGAATTAATAATGCATCGATTTAAGAATATTTAGGATGCCCATGTATGTATCATACTTTGTATTATCATAGCGATTAATTGAACTGAGAAGCACTACGTAATATATTGTTAACTCAAATTATGAAAATTGTAAAACAAAGAAAAGAACTTTTATTCATATACTGGTTACCTGCAGTTAAAATTGTGCAAAAATTATTCTATAAGCAACACGAAGTATAAAATTTTTCCGCTATAAAAAAGACGAGAATTTAGGAGAACAGAGCACTTATGGTCAGTCTACGTACATCTTAAAGTTTCATTCATAATTAGTTTGCTCTTATCGAACTTCATAAATGAATGAATCATTGCATGGTATGAACCATTTGATACCGACTTTTAAAAATAAGCGCTTTGGTTTTGCCGACTGCATTCCAAAAAAAAAAAAATACTATAATAATTAAAATGTAATTTAAAGGATTGGTAGATTGGAGGACAGCCGCGGTGATGAAACAGCAACATACCTTGTACACATGAAACATTGTCAAGGACACGGAAGTTCATGATTGACAGTTTATGTTTCATGTCTATATTTGGTCCTGGTATAGGAGTCTAACGATATTTTATCAGACTGACGTGAATGATACATAACGGGTTGAAATATGCGCACATTGTGTCGGTGAGTGGGATAGCAATGGTTGAGAGTAAATCAAGGCTCCTTTTTAAAGTTATAAAATGTTATTTCAAAATATCTAATACTAAGCTTCCATACAAAGATATCACGCATTTTTGCGCAATTTTTTATTATCTCTTGTGTAGTTTTTTTTTTCTTTTAAAATATGATTGGGATTCATGCTTTCAATTTTGTTTCATTGGAATAAATCAGTGAATAAATACTATGCAGTACATGCTTAGCCTCTGTCTTGGCATTTACAGAAAAGGCCAGTATAACTAACATAGGGGGCCTCCGTGGCCGAGTGGTTAGAGCATCGGGCTCAAAATCACAAAGCCTCTCACCTCTGTCGGCGCGTGTTCGAATCTCGGCCGCGGCGTTATGTGAGCAAGGTTTTGGCAGTTTACTTGGTCGGTGGTTTCTTCCCAGGTACATTGTATCTGGGTTCTCTCCTCCATCAACAAAAACTGGACGCCACCAGATAACTGAAAAATTGTTGAGTGTGGCGAAAAGCAATAAATAAATAATCAATCAATAGCTAACATATATTCGGATGCAGAGGAATACCCAACTATATTTGCTTGTACAGAATATTATTATCTATTTTACACTCAATCTATTGAAGGTATATCATGCAAGTACAAATATGTCATTCAAATGCAGAAATATGGATAATACAGCTTCAACTTTTAAATGTCACTAGCACCATTCCTGTTGAGAAATATGTTTTGGACTACTAAAATGCTTATTTAATCATAATTATATTGCTATCAGTCGTAGCACTGAAGAGTTGAAATGATTTGCAATGTTCTTCCTTGTAACCTAATTTTCATCATATCATGGAAATAATTAATCTCAATCAATTAAAATTCTTACTTGATTAAATATGTTCTTCGTGACATGTTGAAGCACCGTGCAATATATGAATACATACTTTTGTATTCATTTGTTAATTAATTCAGTACCAAAGACAACTGAAAAAAAAATTTTCCAAGATGATGTTTTTGTGATTAAGTAAAATACATTATCCGTTGCTGTTGAAAATTCTAATGTGTGTTCTGTTTAGGAAACCCTTCTCTGTACACTCTCCTGTCTAAATGTTATTGCACTTATTAACACATATTAGTCCATAAAAAATAGTTTTTTCTATTAACAATGATCATTGTAATTCATATGTCGATTCGATATATCCCAGTGAACTTGAAATAGAAGACACCACACAGTCTTCCACTTCTGCTTCGTACTTAGATATTTTAGTGATAATAGACGCCAGCGGCAAACTAACAACTCAACTTTATGACAAACGGGATGATTTCAATTTCTCCATCGTTAACTTCCGTTATTTATGTGGCACTATTCTATCATCACCTGCATATGGTATTTATATCTCCAAACTGATTCGATACACAAAAGCTTGTTCGGCATATGATCAGGTTTTAAATCGAGGCAGGCTACTGACAAAGAAGTTGATGTTACAAGGTTTGTAAAGTCTCGTCTAAAGTCAACAGTTCGCAAATTTTATGGTCGATCTAGTTTTCTAGTACAACTTACCATTAAGTCAAATGCTGTCTGACGTTTCATACCAATTGTTAAGCCGTTATTGGCACGCTGATTCTGATTACAGATTGTTCTGTTTACCTGACCGGAATGTAGGGCTCACGGCGGGTGTGACTGGTCAACAGGGGATGCTTACTCCTCCTAGACACCTGATCCCACCTCTGGTATGACCATGGATCCGTGTTTGCCCATCTCTCTGTATTTTCTATAGGAATTACGAGATTGCATACTGTTAGCTATCTTAGCCTTTTCATCAGACGAACGAGAAACTTTTAAAATCGTCTGAGAACATAATTGAATTTCATGAGATCAGATGATATGATGCACATATGAAAAGGAGAAGATAACAGAAAGTGATCAATCTTATAACCCCGATAAGGCATATCAAGATATAGGGCTGATTTGACCGGTTAATAGGGAATGCTTGCTAGTCCTAGGCACTTGATCCTACACCTTTTTGACTTTGAAATAGTACGTCCTTGATCATAATAACTAGTAGTCGTTGCGCATATTTTACTCCGATATACATGTGTATACAGTAAATTTTCGCCCCGTGTAATTTTCGTTCAAATACATTAGAAATTATTTCTCTTAGTTTAATTCATACTAAGTTATCTCTTGCGACTATAAAATATTAAATCAATTCATAACCTCTCAGTTTTAAAATCGGTTCTCTGAGATAAGGACGATCTGTAGAGCAAAATATGTGACAAAAGTGAAATAATACGATGTCGAAGCATTTGTTTTTGAATATCATCGATTTTTCTTCACACATTTTCAGTGAAAGCATTATATATTAACAATAATCATTATCATTCATATTTCGATTTTACATATCCCAGTGAACTCGAAATAAAACACACAACAGAGTCTTCTATATCTGTTTCATATTTAGATATTTTATTGAATATAGATGTTAAAGGAAAACCAACAACTCAAAGTTATGAAAAACGGGTTGATTTTAGCTTCTCCATTGTCAAATTCTCATATTTATACAGCCATATTCCATTATCACCTGCATATCGTGTTAATGGTTATCAACTAATTCGATACGCAAGAGCTTGTTCTGAGTATGACCAGTTTTTAAATCCAGTTAGGTTACTGAAAAAGAAGTTGATGTTACAGATGTTTCAACAGTCTCGTTTAAAGTCACCATTTCGCAATTTCTATCTGATCTGTTTCATACCAGTTGTTATGCCGTTCTTGGCACACCGATACTGACTACTGATTTTTCTGTTTACATGTTCAAGATATAGGGCACACGGTGGATATGACCAATATATAGGGGATGCCTACTCCTTCGAGGCACCCGCGTCCCATCATTGGTATGCCCAGGGGTCCGGTTTCGCCCAACTCTACAATTTTTACTCCATACAAGAGATATGAGATTGATCACTCTTCTTTGTCGTTTTATAGAACAGAAATATAAATGTCTAACTGTTACGTGATTTGGTAAAGCCAAGAAGAAATGTATTAGGAATAGAAAGAAGTACTACATGTGTTTGAATTAATTGCCGGGATTTAGAGTTATTGCAAAAAATAGAGAAATGATTAAGGAATGAATGGCGTATGTTGTAAAGTAGAAATCCAAGGGAACCGTATGAATTTTTGTGCATTCTTGACCAGCGGTTGGAATGAACTTTCAAATATTGGTGGGCATTTGTCTAAAATCAGTATGATACATTAGTGAGAGTACCATGGGTTTGTATTGAGCTCTGTGAATTGATTCTTCTTCCACATGTGGGAACACGTTAGATTGGGATTTGTATTATTATATGGGTTCTTTATAGGTAATATTTGATTAATTTGATCTATGTTTATACAATCATATTTTTGACAGAAAATGTAATAATTGTAACAGTGAAAAATGTCAAAAGTTAGCAGCACTTCAAAAACAAGTTCTCCATCACCATAGACAACGTTATGGACCACACTACACTCTTTATTCCCATGAACATTTTTAAACCCATTTTATAACCACAGCTAAGCCAAACGGGGTCAGGACCGAACACATCCACATAACCCCTATAATACCCTATACTCAAGTACAATCTATTTCACTCTAACCCCATGGTCCATAATCTGAAGAAGGAAGATTCTTGGCACGCTGATTCTGACTACGGATTGCTCCGTTTACCTGATCGGAATATAGGGCTCACGGCGGGTGTGACTGGTCGACAAGGGGATGCTTACGCTTACTCCTCCTAGGCACCTGATCCCACCTCTGATATGACCAGAAGTCCGTGTTTGCCCATGTATCTGATTTGTATTTTCTGTAGGAATTATGAGATTGCATACTGTTAGTTATCTTGGCCTTTTCATATATATTTAGCATATTCTAATCATGTGTATTTAGCACGTTTTAAAACATGACGATCATGACAAAGGAGCACACAATGTATGATTTCGATCATTTGTTAAGCATATATGTTAATATACTGTAGATAAAATGTTAGTATTACCCCGTGATAAATAAACATGTACGAGGGTTCTTCGATATGTAATGTGTATTGTAAGATATCTTAGAAGCATTTGACTCAAATAGTGAAATGAACATTACATCTCTTCATAGTATTCTCCACGGTTTGAAATACATAATATCAACCTCTGAATCCATTTCTGAAATGCGTCACGTTACGCTGATTTAGGTAGACCTCTGAAACACTGACTGATGGCTGTCAAGACTTGTAATGACGACCAGATAAGGACGTTTTAAGTTTTGGAAAAAGGAAAAAGTCGCATGGGGCTAGATCTGGAGAGGATGGTGGGTGTAGGAAGACAGTAACATCCGACTTCAAAAATTGCTTCACAAGCTCAAAATATATGATGACGTATTATCATGAATTAAACGAACATGCCTAAATCCTGACACTGGGCATCGTTTATGATAATATTTCTTTTTTAGTATAACATCTCAGTAATACCGACCTGTAATACTTTTGCCCTATCGCACCGGAATTGGTATGGCTATACCATCACGTGAGAAAAATATGCAATAAAGAACGTTCTTTGTGCTTATGGTTCGTTTGACAACTACAGACATTCTACCGTGTATAGTTAGCCATATTTTGTTTCCAATTTTCTAACTGCTTCGCAATAGTGAACCCATGTTTCGTCACCAGTAAAAATGTTTGCAAATTGTCTTTGATTGAATTTGGGAAACTTTTGAGCAAATTTTTAAAGGTTTGTTCTCGTAGCCGTTCTTGGACATCAGTCAATATATGCGGTATCCATCTGGCAGAAATCTTTTGTACTTTTCAAAATGAAATGCACCAGCGATAGCGATATGCCAACAGCTTTGGCAATATCACGTATCGTGCACATGCCATCACTTTCAATCATTTCTCTGACTTTTGAGACATTTACTTTGCCGTTTACAGCAAATGGTCAGCCAGATTTTGCTGCAATTTGGACGGACTCTGTACCAATCGGAACTTTCTTTCTCCACATACGAACTGTCTCATAAGATACCAGACCCATAAACTTACCCCAATTCAATATCTATATATACCCCGGTCGCAGTAGCTCAGTGGTAGAGCGTTCCCTTCGTAACCAGGAGGTTGTGAGTTTGAGCCCCGCTCGTGACATGGCAACGTCAAACCTAAGACGTAAGCATAGGTAGTGATTGTTCCTTCGCCAAATGCTCGGCATTTAGAATATAAAACACAAACGGTACCAATTTTGATGCACCAGAAGCACAATTTGACAAATAATGTCTCTTCAGTGATGCTCAAGTTATAAATGTAGGGAATCCGAAGTAAGAACAAACTTAGAGAGCTGAAAGAAGCAATTTGAAAAAAAAAACCAAAAAACAAAAACAAAAAACTAGAGCTAAATTCGGCTATGGATCAGAGCTCTGCCTGAGGGAAATAACTCTTAATTTGAAATGAATTTCGTAATTTTATCACAGCAATTTTTTCTCCGTATTTTCATCCTAGTACCAACATACTTAGCTACTGGGATGGTGAAACCTTCAGGGACTAAATGTCCACCAGCAGAGGCATCGATCCAGTTGTTACAATATAAAACACAAACGGTATCAATTTTGATACACCAGGCATCCATTTCGACAAATAATGTCTCTTCAGTGATGCTCAAGTCATAAATGTTGGGAATCCGAAATAAGAACAAACTTAGAGAGCTGATAGAACCGAAAATTACCAGATACTGGAACCAAAGCCGGCTAAGGATCAGAGCTACGACTGAGGGACAGAATCACGGATCGTTTGGGTATCACCTTAAAAACTGAGGTTCCGTGTCACGACAGGCGTTACAAAAAACTCTCACTACTAAGGCCCTGAGCGCTAAGCATAGGTGAAAAATTGTGGTACTTCACCTACGTCTCAATATAAGTGAACAATTCTCAACAGAACGTAAAACAATCACACACACACACACACACACACACACACACACACACACACACACATATATATATATATTGTTTTGAAGATCTGCAAAATTTAGGCTATGCTCGGCGCTCATGGCCTTTGAGCAGGGAAGGATGTTTTACGTACCACAACTGCTGTGACACGGGACCTCGGTTTTTGCGGTCTCATGCGAAGGACCGCACCATTTAGTCGGCTCTTATGACAAGCGAGGGGTGCTGAGGATCTATTCTATCTAACGTATATATATATATATATATATATATATATATATATACGTTCACGTTCACACACACAAACACACACACACATCACACACACACCACACACATACATACACACACAAACACACACACCACACACACACCACACACATACATACATACACACACACACACATCACACACACACACACACACACACACATATATATATATATATATATATATATATCATATTTATAAAAATAATGTCATGTAAGTCAAGTGCTTGATGATTGAAAAAGGGTGAAAAGTCAAGGAAGTTATTTTGCAATTTAGAGTCACGTTACTGCTTTCATAATGGTAAGATATATTGAAGGACAAACTACTTTTCATGATGAATTGGAACTGTTATTGATTTTTTAGGCTATAAAGGGCTATATAAAGATCAAGAATGAAAACTTTCATCTCGATCTCAATTATTTTTAACCTATTTTCCCTTAAAATCGTTTTGTTTAACATACATCGCTTACCGCAGTAGCATTCGTCCTACTAAAATCATTATGCTGAAGACGGAAATTCTGAATGATATAAATTTTCTTACCAAATCACTTTCTCGGATATTTTTTATGACAATGTTTTTTACGTTCAATTCTTTTATGACAACTAGAATTTATCATTTTGAAATATTTCTCACATAAGAAAATAAATTTATTGTCGTGTAGTTTATATTTAGAATTTCTTTGTAGAGGACGCATCGGCTATAACAAATTTGAATAGGATTTGCATGTATTGACAGCACCAAGGTCTGTTCAAAATTCATATGTACCGTTTTCCTGTTGACACGAATCCAGTGACCTGCATTGAAGATTGAAGGTATATTGCTCTCTATCATCATGACTCTATACTTTTCCCCAGAATAAACGGAATTCACAACATCCAAATTTGGAGCCTGATCACAGTGTTTGAAACATCAGAACGTTTGTTTTGAGAAAATTCTATATCAATTCTGAAACCATGGATACATTTCTGACGGATATTTTGACATGTGATTTTATTGAAAATAGATGTTAACGACAAAATAACAACTGAACTTTATCACATTACTCACGTGGATGTTTTAACAGAGATATGATTGAAATTTAAATTGGTGGTCATATCAAGAGATTTTTTATCTTTATCGTGAAGTTGTTGAAATTATTCAGTCTCATAACAAATCAAAAATAGGGCAGCTAATGAAGAGGCACGATTCGTGCCCTTGGGAACTCCAAGAAAGTATTCGAAAAATTTATCTCCAAACACTATATATATATATATATATATATATATAGATAGATAGATAGATAGATAGATAGATAGAATGTTTGTATATTGTTTAACGTCCCGCTCGAGAATTTTTCACTCATATGGAAACGTCACCACTGCCATATATATATATATATATAATTCAAACGTTCTTATTGCAAAATATTTAGTATTATTCAATATTCACTTGTCTTGCTTTATTTATTATTATTATTATGTTTATATTCCATACAGTATCTGATGTTAATATAGATTACTGTAGCGGACAGATAAAATTTGATCACAAAAATGGTTACATTCATACAATCGGATTCTCCCATTCCCAGTTCTCTTAGATTTACTTCACTTGCCAATGATACTGATACCTCAATGTTATTTCCGTGTGGATTCGGGTTAAAATAGGCCCTCGGTACCTTTTGCTTGTCGTAGGAGGCGATTAAATAAGGTGTTCCTTTGGATAAGAACACAAGACGCCGACGCTCCATGTCACAGCAGGTGTGGCACGATAAAGATCTCTCTCCGCTTAAAGGCCGTAAGCGTCGAGTACAAGTCTAAATTTTGCAGTCCTTCACCGGCAATATGAGTGTAAAACTCGAGATGGGTATCTTAAACAATATACAGCCAAACAACCTATCAAGGTTGCCTATCACGCTTTTCCTATCAAATATGTCGATTGTAATGGTCTTAATTTGGTATTCTTTATAGGATTATGAGGTTGATCATTGTTATGGTCATCGTTTCCATACAGTATCAAGTGTATAACATTGGTCGTATTGTAACTAGGGTGAATCAGTATGCATTCAAATCAAAATTGAATATGTAGCATTTTTTGTTTTATCTTTGTTAGTGTAAAGACGTAAGAAAGGCAATAAATTGAAAAATGAAAGTGAAATATAACATCACTGGACTAATATATAAAAACTGCATGTATTTTATTTGGCGATCAGCTTCCAACATTTTCAGATACATAGATAAAGAATAGTTTTGATAGCAAAGTAGACCTTAGATTCATTGAGACTTTGCAAAATATATTTGCTTAGCTTTGGGAAATTATGATTTTTGAAATTGTTGGTTTATTTAATTTACTAATTTACTATCTATTAATGTTCAAAATTAGCAAATTATTCTAAAGTAATCTGTGTTGAGAATAAGAAGAAATAAGAATATAGGATACCAAGTATTGTACATAGATCTTAGCTTCGTTTTTCATAAAAGTTTAATTCAGACCATAGAAAATCAGATTAAATCGGCCCATGAGATTACAATCATAATGACCGATTGAATATCAAAGTCGAAACAAATATGAACTCTTCAAAAAGGCAATGGAGGAACAATTGTTGTGAAACCATTAATGAGAACGGGGGAAGGACTTGCAGAATTAGCATCACTATCAACTATTTATGATAAATGAGAAGTGGATACGATCTTTACTAAATGTTAGAGTGAAGGGATGTTGCAAAACATACATATTAGGGAACAGCATTTAACATCAGTTGACGAGAAGTGGGGAAATATTTGTAACATCTGCATTGAGCCTTGCTTTTTGACATCATAAACAGTTGCTTCTTCAACAAAAATGGAAATATTCACTTCTATTGATCAGTCATCCACTAAAATGACTTTGTTTCTGTATTTTATATCAAAATTCTCATTGACAATATCTTTGTAGTCTTTGGTGATCAGATCTTCAACATTCTGGTAGAATTTCTATGGGCACGAATTGTGCTCCTTTATTAGCTGAACTTTTTTTATATTCTTATGTGGCAGAGGTTATTCCCCCAACCTAAGAACATGAGAACAGTGATCCACATATTGACCTACATATCAACATTATACTACCACAAATTTCTCCGTAATAAAAAAAAAACTTTAAAGAATAGGAGAATTCCTGGAAGTTATAACTTAAATGGCGAATTATCCATTATAGATCCGCTTCTTTGCAAGCAACATTTTACAGAAATGGCATTTGGGAAAGCAACACCATACCAGAAGAATGAAGACATGGAATTCTCATTAAAGTACTAGAGAAGGACTGTAACAATCTGCGTGGCATAACACTACTTTCCATGTCAAGTGGGTGAAAATCATCATAAGGATATCCATGACTTTATTTGTGACACTGCGTAAGGAATAGACAGAGTTCAGACCAGGGCGAGGATGTACACTGCAAAACAGCATAGAACATTGTAGAAAATAGCAAAGATAATTTTCATTGACTTCGATAAAGCCTTTGACAGTGCTTAGTGGTCAAAGCATTCAGACGATCACCGTATATTGCCATTAACTATCTTCATTATAGCCATTGAGCAGATCATAAGAAAAAAAGGGGTACATTTACAGGTACCACCCGTGAGAACCTTGAATTCCTGATGTCATTACTTTATTTCAAATGCTTTCGTACTGAAATTGTTGATTGATTATTTATTGCTTTCCGCCACACTCAACAATTTTTCAGTTATCTGGTGGCGTCCAGTTTTTGTTGGTGGAGGAGAGAACCCAGATACAATGTACCTGGGAAGAGACCACCGACCTTCCGCAAGTAAACTGGCAAACTTGCTCACATAACGCCGCGGCCGAGATTCGAACACGCGCCGACAGAGGTGAGAGGCTTTGTGATTTTGAGCCCGATGCTCTAACCACTCGGCCATGGAGGCCCCTGAAATTGTATATGCAATGAAATAAAATACTCTGATATAAACACGCCACATATACAAAATGTCTTTTTGTCTTTTCGGAAGTTTATCATCACGTTTCGTTTTCTTGATGTACTGCAGAATAATTAGTTTCACTTATTCCACCTACATGTTTGGATTAGTACAATGGTCCTCTGAGTGAGTGGTCAGTCAGCAAGGTACGGTTAGAATGAGATTTCGCTGTTTTCCCAGCATAGATGATTTGTGAGGGAATTCAGTGTTTATAGTTAAAATTGCCATATTATATTTAATATATAATAGAAAATTCATACACAATCATAATGACAAGAATACACATTTGACCATGCATTTAATTGTTACCATTTATTGTCTAATTGAAATTATCTGGCGTTTTAAACAACTAGAATACTAGTCTGGTCCGATTTCAGCTAAAAAGAACTTCTAACGGCAAATTATTATTATTTGGTTCAACATAACTTTTTAACCTAATTTGAGTATGCTGAATCTGAAAAAATATGTTGAACTTCATGAAAATGGCGTTAAATAGGTCAAAATGGCGATTCAAAATGGCGGACAGTAATTTTTTTCAAATCGTTTTGAAACGCGCATGTAGAAAAAAAAATGTAAAAACTATGATTACAAAATACAATAGCATCGAGAAAAAGATAGAAATAAGCATGCGACCCTAAAAAAGCCATTGCACGAAAGAAAACCCGAATTTTCTCTGTTTTTCCTCAAAATTCAACGTATACTGTTCCTACATTGTTCTTTGCTTGTGACTTTGCACTTACAAAGGTCCATGCACAGCAAATTGTTACGCTTGCACCCACACCTCAATGTTTTACAACCTGTTGTGCAACTACATGCAATCAAGTCTAAACAAGATTCTGGAATTGGGTCTAAAGTCATCAGAATAGGCACTAGAATACCTTCATTCAACTTCCATCCCATCTCAGTTGGAGATGGTAATGTGGGGTTACTTATATTTGCTTGTCTCCATACCAGCGCTTGATAATGTGCACGTTTAATGTGCAGATGCAAGGCATCGCTAGTGGGGGGCATGTTTTCGGGGCTCTTGGATTTTCCGAATAAAATGTTCCTAACCGAGTCAGTTGACGACACTGTGCCCTGGTTATACAGCTTGCATACGAACTTTTCACAGTCGACTATTTTCTGTTCAGTTAAATTGCCCTCTCCAAAACTCCCAAGAAGCCCAACATTGTCTTTGTAAACCTTAAATCCAGTTTTTTTGGATATCCCAAAGAAAAAAGAAGTTGTGTCACATCCAGTCAGAGCATGGAATGCTAACAGATTCGTGCACATTTCTGGAGAGGTAAAGGTTTTCTCTACAACAGCATGAATAGGAATGTTCTTGGGCTTTGCAGATGTTCCAGCAACCATCCACAACTGTATATTTATTTCTGAAAAGAAAGATACAAGTAGCAGTAAAACATCAGTATCAGATGCTAGTACAACAACTGAACTGCAAGTGGATTCTTTCGCACAATGTATGGCATGAAGAACTATTCTAGTATCTGCCTCTTCATGTGACGCATGTAGGGCAGATATATCGAGGAATTCGTCATTGCATTTAACGCTATTCTCATCGAGAAACCCACCAGCAGTAACAACAGTTTTCTCTGTGGGTGCATGAAGAATTATCTGCTCAGATAAAAAGGCAGCTAGGTCTTTCTTGTTGTCATTCAAAGACAAAAAAGCTGAAAAGTTATTCGGGAGTGGCACATCCTTATTTTCAATAACCCTTCTAACTGGCTGCTGCCCTTTTGCCCTACGAGAACGAGTGCCCGATTTTATAGATTGTTCCCTGTAACGGTCGAACAGAACATCAACTCTTGAATACATGGCCCCTTTTCTCACCACAGTGGAAACAAACTCATCTGCAAAGTCTCCAAATGTTTTCATGCCATGTGTTTTCATGCTCTGAACTAAAGCCTGGCCATCTATGATCAAAGCTGGTGATTCGCCTACATTTTCGACTCGCGCCCTTACATCAACATCTTGAAGTATGTCTTCTAAAACAACAGATTTGTTTCCAGACTTTAGTGCACCGCTGGTATCCGCTATAGATATCGGCACAGGAAGGAGCTCGTGTTTCAAAATCTGCTCTAAATCAACCTCTCGTCCGGCCTTATATGCAATGACAAGTCTCTGCAGTATGTTCCGATCTGCCTTTAGAATTTTTTTCTTTTCCACAGCTTTCGGTACAACTTGTACCTTGTATAAAGAGTCAAATGTTAATGAGCAGCTTTTTTTCAGAACACTTCTCAAAGGAACTTGTAAACTACTTGTTTCTATGTTTGGTATCAGACGATCTTTTACGAAATTCTCTAATGATATCTGTCCCAAATTTGCTGCAGAAAGTAAGGACTCCTTGATCATATCTGTAGCTTTGTCTTTTGTAACTATATTGATCAGTTGATCTCTTTCGTACAAAAGGTCAAATACTCTAAACCTTTTCATTGCATCAACGAGCGAATCCTCATACACTGCATCAGTAACTTGTCGACTCTTTGATGCGTCCTTGTGTGTGAGAATGTCATCTGGATTCACATCGTACATCACCTTTGTAAGAAGACTTATATGAGATCTCAGATTGTAGGAAAGGGACCACCTACTGAGAGCAGATGGAGTCCTAGTAATTCCTACAATTCCACCACCTTTCTTACCCGTGGCGTTTAGCCATTCTTGACTTTGGTCTGGGTCAACTTGATTGAAAGTTCCAGCACTTCTCTTGACGACAAAATTTCCATCCTGAAACTCTGATAGTACTTCAATAGGCAATTGGTGGCAATCAGCAAGATACACACTACCCCACCTAGCATAATTTGTATGGTCATATCGGAAGAACCATGGGAGCATTGAACGGAAATACTTCAAATATAAATCCCAAAGCCCATCTCTTTCTGACTTTGTAAACATTAAAAGGATAGAAACCATGTCCAAATATGACCACCAAAACAGGACATTTGGGTTGTCAATTTCCTGTCTGAAACTTGAAAAATACTCTTTGAAAACAGGATTTTGCAGTTGGTCAATGCTAGAAAGTATGTCTTGCTGTTCAGTCATGATGCCATTCAATGTTTGCGAATGATCAACATTTTTGGTAGATACAAATAACACAAAGTCTGGCAGTAAAATCTTCCAGATTGCTTGAGCAGTAATTTTATGGGCTCTCATGCCACGACTGTAGTGCTTTCCACCTAATACATTTTCAGCAGCCACAGGTCCTAATAACTCGCATTCCATCCACAGTTCATGCAAACCAGAACCTCTCATATGATCTCCTATACATTTCATGAAATTCATAGCTATATGTAAGCCACCCATTCTTGGAACAAGCCTGTCTCTATACTCAGGAACTGACCATTTTAAATCCATCAACTTAAAGTACAAAGCTTGATCAACTGTGATAACTGTATGACGTTGACCAAGATGCTCAGATATGTGCATGTATTTCTGGACAACTGTGTTAAGTGTATCCATTTCATGAGCAGGTGCTTGTACAATAGGCATGTAACCAACAAGTGTGAGATCCGGGTTTTTACTACTGACAGACTGATTATGTCCTGACCAACTAGCTGGGACTTTCTGCTTATGTCTGTGCAAATGAAACGCCAATTCATTAGCAAACTCTTGAGAGGACAATTGATTCTCTGAGTCAGAAGGTTGGAAGATATCTAACGTAACTGGTCTGGGATAGTGAGGTTGTGATTTTCCTTCTACTATTGGGGAAATGACAATACTGTCCATCTGAGGAGGTACCTTCAATGTCTCATTTGAAGATGGACTTATGTGCTGAAGGTTAATGTCATTTCCCGACCCTCGTTGCCAACATGCTATCTGCGTTGCATGGAATGTTTCCTTGCCATCCAGTGTTAAGTCACTAATATCAATATTGTCAGCTGTAAAGTGTGTGAAAACGCTTGGCTTTAAATTCGAGGGAAGGAAATGTCCAGTCCTTTCGTCCATAGACTGAAGGCTTTCCTCTGCAAGCCCAGTGTCAACACGCAGAACATCTTTATAACTCAGGGTGTGACCAGCACTATTAAACAAGTTTAACAGCTGTTTTGACCTTGTCATTTGATGCAAGGTGCATGCAAGGCCAATATGCTTTGGAGTCCACTTTTTTCCATTACTTACCCCATACACAATATCCTGAGCTACGCTCACTATTTTCTTCTGTCTGCTGCAATCTGGATTGTCATTGCCATCAGTACAATCAAAGACCTCTTGTCCGCCATAAAGAAGATTCAAAAACATGAGGATACTATCTGGGACACAACTTACGGCATCAGCCTCACAAACATTCAAACCCATGTGACCAGGTCTATCTTGCAGGTCTGATCTTACTCTTAGTGCAACATGTACCAGTTCATGAAATGAGTTGTGTGGAGGTTTATAACATGGCATAGTGAGTAATTCGTCATCCATGGTATCTTGGTCATCATGAAACATATCTCCAAAATGAGATTTAGAAAGAATATGGGGCACTAAAAGAGTTTCGCGTTCAGATACTGCTCTATCGAGGGGACGAAGAAACTGGAAGATATTCTGCACCTTGGCTTGCAGATTTTCTTTAAACGTTGATCTACGAGTGATAAAAGACTGTGGCATTTCAGATCCTACCTCTTCTACCAACTTGGAGTACCTGTTCCATGTATCAGAGAGCTGTAAGATTTGGCACTTGCTGGCTGCGTACTCCAGTTCTCGAACAAGAAATATCATGGCCAGATCTTCACATTTTGACTCCTTTTCTGTTTTTTGTGTATCATACTTAAAAGCATTCATGCATTTTAGATGGTACTTACCCTCTGCAGCTATCAAATCGCTAACGTTTCCTAACTTAACACGAAGTATGTTGTCATACTTTGCATTTTTAAGAACCATGTCGCTAACAGAAAATGGTGTAATGTTGAATAGCTTCTGTTTAATTTGTTGTTGACAAAATATGCATAACTCCCAATCTATTGGTGTAGATGCATTTCGCAAAGTTCGGGATGCTGCTGCAGAAGGGTGTGAGCAAGATGACGTAGACGGTACATCATCCTCTGTATCGACGTTGATTGTATCAGATGTGTTTGTAAGCAAACATGCTTTTCTTTCCATTAACTGAATTGGTCTGGGGTGCGTAAATGCACTATAGCATTTCCTATGACATAGAACTCTATCATTCGGACTTAATTTTTCTATTCTGTCAATGGCATCATAGTTCCTGGCATCTTTAACTTTCTTACGACGAGATGCCCTCTCGGTCAACGTTTCGATAGACTTTTTGCTTTTTAATTCTAACGTGTCTGTCTTTTTTTCCTGACATATAACACACAAATCTGTATCTATTTGATAACTTCGCTTAAGTGATCGTTCAGTCATGATTTCTAATCAATGAGTGGTGAGATATGACAAGCCTATAACCTCGGCCATCAGTTTTATACCTTATGTCAGAATCATTTGTTAATTCGATCCTCGATTGTGTCGGTCGCGCTATTGTGAAAACCATTGAACACTGTGTTGAATTTCAAGTGCATTTATATCATAAAGTATGCAATACGTTAACTGAATAATTTGCACAATTAGAAGGAAATAAGCATTAAATATCATATCAAAATGCATATATATACTGTGCGTCAATATGCGGTTGCGAAAAAATGAGTTAATTGGGATCTAATCGTTTTTTTCACAATTTTAATTGTTTAACGAACATTGAACAATTTATTCTATTTTTCAGACACATATAAGTTTAGTACAAGCCTTTAAATTGCTTTAATTTGCAATAAACTTTTTTGAAATAAAGCCATATAGATAATTTTGCAAATTTCAACACCGCCATTTTGAATCGCCATTTTGACCTATTTAACGCCATTTTCATGAAGTTCAACATATTTTTTCGGATTCAGCATACGCAAATTAGGTTAAAAAGTTATGTTGGACCAAATAATAATAATTTGCCGTTAGAACCCATTTCTAGCCTCTTTTTTCAAAATCTGGACCAGACTATACCGAGTATTGGAAGTACTCGAGCATTCGGCGAAGAGAGCCGTAATTTGGTGCTTACCACCATGCCCTGCAATTTTAATACGTTTGAAACCCCGAGGTCATCGTATATTCTTAACAGGTAGTATAACATTCAATCAGTCTGATCTTGTTGATAATTAGGTAAGAAGGAATTTCATACTCCATCATAGTTTTTTCCCCCAATATGTTCGAGAGAAACTCTGCTTTTAGCGATTTTTATTTTGATGAATCGCCAAAATAATATACGGACCAAAAAGAACCAGTTATCCGATGTTTTGCATATGTACATTCAATCTTCATGAAAGACTACGTAATACTACGTTCGCATTGAATTGTCATCAAAAAGAAGCAAAAATTACATATACGCGATCGTTGTCTGAAATACAAGTTATAGATCTTTGTTCTGTATTTATCAAGTACGTACTTATACAAAACGTTCATTAAACTAAAACTGACAAAAATCACCAAGCATCTTTTTTATACTATCAACTAGCAATTAAAATAATTCGCTTTTTCCAGAATTCGAAGTTTATTCTTAAACACTGCTAGATACAACGAATCTTTGACCTACAAATAAGCGGAAGCCTGATACACTTCAATAAATGGAAGAAACATGTCGGTTGGAAGGTTACGGATATAGGCGTGTGTGTCATACGTAACGCACAGAAAAAATAAAGGGTAAAATAGATTCTATCATACAAAAATTTCTATCAGATTATTATCAGGGAAATCTTTTCTTGGGATGCGTATGTGTGTGCTAAAGTGTACAGTGTTTCATATTAAACTGAATTTGTTTTTAAAACATTCGTTTGACGTAAGTTTGGATCAAAATTTTCACATAATTTATTTCAAACCCAGAAATGATTTTATTGTCTAATGATTTAATCGCATTGCCTTTATTTGTTGGCCAACTAGTTTCTCTGTATAATCGCTGAGGCTTAGAACTAAATATTTTGGTCTGATTTTCAATCAAAATCTCAACGGTTCTTTCTAAAGAATGAAATCACCAACCGTTTCCAGAATTTTGCCCACTGTCTTGTCTATAACTCTGAATCGCTGGATATTCTTACAGTGCCGGGATACCTTACACAGGTATGGCAGTAAGTAACTATGACAACTTTCATATTTAGGCTTTTAATAATATTTATTTAAATACATGTATATACTGTAGTTTACTACTAATGACTTTTATATGACCATGAGAGAATTTGGTGCATCCAACATGCCATTTATAAATACCCTGCAAAGGTAATTTGGAAATCTCGATGCTGGGAAGTTAACTGCAAAGGTAAAAGTCCTCTAAACGAAATGCTGATGGAATTAACTGTGTGATGGTTCATGTACCAATAAATATTATATAAACCTTGCCCACTGAAGTGTTGTGACAATCTTGGACCTCAGTCATAAAATTTCCATTGTATGTATTAACCCTTCGGTAGCAGGATAAAAAAAACTTTCACGGATTGCCTGAAGGGGCCTTTGAAGCCTTGCTTTAAAATTTGCCCCACAATATAGTTATGGACTGATTTTATTTTAGGTCTATTAAACCTGTACTACACGTGCCTGTCCAACGAAATAATTTATAATACACAATATTCTTAGGAAATGTCTCGCCATATTTCTTGAAAAGTATATATTACCATACATGGATCTTTGTGCTTCATCAATGTTTTCCCAAAAAAGCGAAGCATAGTCTGAAAATACATTAACCCAGATATTTGAATTAATTTTCATATTCAATAATATTCCTCCCATTGGAAGTCTTTTCTAAAATACTAAAATCTTTATAATGTTAACTTCCCCATTAAGTTTATCTTAATGCAAATGAAAAAAAAAATATGTACCATCCATCAATTTCACCTACAATAACAATCATTTGCTAATTAGATTAGTTAAAAAAGAAATAGACTAAATTGTTTTGTGTATTCGTTTTCAAATAAGCATTTATCTTATTTAGAAATATTTAATGTGATCTGGTTCAAATATGCTAGCTGCGGTATAAAGCTGTAAAAATATCTTCATTCTCATTAAGATTTGCCTTCAATAGCCATGAAAATATTTCTGTGTTCTTCTTGTATAAAATGACTAGCTAGATATGAAAGAAATTATTTTATTACCTTTACAAACTAACTAAAAAGGTCCGGGCCTTGGAGGCCCGACATTACAATCAGAGGGTGTTCAGAATTGGGTATGTATATTTCCGACTCTATATATTGTTTTGTCAAAATAACATTATTACCTGCTTTTTGGAATATTTCTAGAATACATAAAGCGACAAGTTTTAAATATTCAAAAATAAGTAAATAAGAGATGTTTTTCGGCTTGTCGGGCCTCTGAGTCCCTCTGATGCTACAAAAGTGTTAATTCTAATATACATATGCATTAGCGCTACAACCAGAAATGAAGAAGACGAACTCAAGCCACAATTCATCTCAGTCGTTAATACTAATTTACTACTTTCAATTAAAGTTCATTCAAGCGTCAAAAATGGTAAAAAATCCTATAACGTATACAAATGTGTACAAAATCAAAACCAGAGCACACATGAATCTATCCAGATAACATAGGTGGGATCAGGTGAGAATCACTAAGAAAATAACGCCATAACAATGTGTATAACGGCATAACAATGTGTATAACGGCATAACAATGTGTATAACGGCATAACAATGGTATAATGGCATAACAATGTGTATAACGGCATAATAATGTGTATAACGGCATAACAATGTGTATAACGGCATAATAATGTGTATAACGGCATAACAATGTGTATAACGGCATAACAATGTGTATAACGGCATAACAATGGTAGAACGGCATAATAATGTGTATAACGGCATAACAATGTGTATAACGGCATAATAATGTGTATAACGGCATAATAATGTGTATAACGGCATAATAATGTGTATAACGGCATAACAATGTGTATAACGGCATAACAATGGTAGAACGGCATAATAATGTGTATAACGGCATAACAATGTGTATAACGGCATAATAATGTGTATAACGGCATAACAATGTGTATAACGGCATAACAATGTGTATAACGGCATAATAATGTGTATAACAATGTGTATAACGGCATAATAATGTGTATAACGGCATAATAATGTGTATAACGGCATAACAATGTGTATAACGGCATAACAATGTGTATAACGGCATAACACGTCAGTCAACATACGAAAATACAACAGGCTGTACTTGTAAACAAAATCATTATAGCGACCATAAAATAAACAAAATGTAGACTTTCAAGATTGATAAAACCACTATAAAATCAATTGGTATATCAGTAGCCCTCCTAGATTTAAAAATTTATCATTCGCAGAAGAATCTCTCGCGAATTGAATTAGCTGAGAGTCATGAACATTGTATGCAGAAAATACTGGGATATTGCTGCATATGCCTGGGAAGTTGACGATGGATAACCTAAGGTAATCTCGTTTGTCATAAACATGTATGACGCCGATACTCTGTAGCGTGAAAATGGTGAGATAATGAACAGTACCGATTCTGGTAATCCCTACAGAAAACACAAATCAGATATATGGACAAACACAGGTGCCTAGGAAGAGTAATCATCCCATATCGACCGGTCACACCAGCTGTGAGCCCTATATCTCGATCAGGTAAACGGAGTAACCACAGCCAGAATCAGTGTGCCATGAACGGCTTAACACTTGGTATGAAACACGTCATACAGCATTTGACTACTGGAAGTCCGCAATGGCAAACTAGATCGTTATAACGAACTAAGACTTTGCTAAAATGCTGAATTTAGACGCGACTGTAGAAAACCCTGTAACATTAACTTATTTGTCAGTAACCTACCTCGACTAAAAACCTAATCATATACCGAACAAGATCTTGCGAATCAGTTGGGAGATATAGACACTATATGCAGGTGATAATGGGGTATTGCTACATAGATAAGGGAAGTTGACGATTGATATTGTCGTGAGGGGCAAAGATAAGGGATTGGTAAAATATTTATTGGATCCAGCAAGGTATCTTTGTTTGAAGACTGGTACTGTTTCATTATACTGTCTGAAGACTGGTACTTTTACATTATACTGTCTGAGGACTGGTACCTCTCCATTATACTGTCTGAGGACTGGTACTTTTCATTATACTGTCTAAGGACTGGTACGTTTACATAAAACTGTCTCAGGACTGGTATCTCTCAAATTATACTGTCTGAGGATTTGTGCTTTTACATCATACTGTCTGAGGACTGATACTGTTACATTATACTGTCTGAGGACTGGTACTTTTCATTATACTGTCTGAGGACTGGTACTTTTCATTCTACTGTCTGAGGACTGGTATCTCTCCATTATACTGTCTGAGGACTGGTGCTTTTACATCATACTGTCTGAGGACTGATACTGTTACATTATACTGTCTGAGGACTGGTACTTTTACATCATACTGTCTGAGGACTGGTACTTTTTCATTATACTGTCTGAGGACTGGTACTTTTACATCATACTGTCTAAGGACTGGTACTTTTACATCAAACTGTCTGAAGACTGGTACTGTTACATTATACTGTCTGAAGACTGGTACTGTTACATTATACTGTCTAAGGACTGGTACTTTTACATCATACTGTCTGAAGATTGGTATTTTTTCATCATACTGTCTGAGGACTGGTACTTTTCATTCTACTGTCTGAGGACTGGTATCTCTCCATTATACTGTCTGAGGACTGGTGCTTTTACATCATACTGTCTGAGGACTGATACTGTTACATTATACTGTCTGAGGACTGGTACTTTTACATCATACTGTCTGAGGACTGGTACTTTTACATCAAACTGTCTGAAGACTGGTACTTTTACATTATACTGTCTGAAGACTGGTACTGTTACATTATACTGTCTAAGGACTGGTACTTTTACATCATACTGTCTGAAGATTGGTATTTTTTCATCATACTGTCTGAGGACTGGTACTTTTCATTATACTGTCTGAGGACTGGTACTTTTACATCATACTGTCTGAGGACTGGTACTTTTACATCATATTGTCTGAGGACTGGTACTTTTTGATTATACTGTCTGAGGACTGGTACTTTTACATCATACTGTCTAAGGACGGGTACTTTTACATCATACTGTCTGAAGACTGGTACTGTTACATTATACTGTTTGAGGACTGGTATTTTTTCATTATACTGTCTGAGGACTGGTACTTTTCATTATACTGTCTGAGGACTGGTACTTTTTCATTATACTGTCTGAGGACTGGTACTTTTTTATTATACTGTCTGAGGACTGGTACTTTTACATCATACTGTCTGAGGACTGGTACTTTTACATCATACTGACTGAAGATTGGTATTTTTTCATCATACTGTCTGAGGACTGGTACTTTTCATTATACTGTCTGAGGACTGGTACTTTTACATCATACTATCTGAGGACTGGTACTTTTATATCATACTGTCTGAGGACTGGTACTTTTACATCATACTGTCTGAGGACTGGTACTTTTTCATTATACTGTCTGAGGACTGGTACTTTTTCATTATACTGTCTGAGGACTGGTACTTTTACATCATACTGTCTGAGGACTGGTACTTTTACATTATAATGTCTGAGGACTGGTACTTTTACATTATACTGTCTGAGGACTGGTATTTTTCATTATACTGTCTGAGGACAGGTACTATTACATCATACTGTCTGAGGACTGGTACTTTTACATTATACTGTCTGAGGACTGGTACTTTTACATTATACTGTCTGAGGACTGGTACTTTTACATCATACTGTTTGAGGACGGGTGCTTTTACATCATACTGTCTGAGGACTGATACTGTTACATTATTCTGTCTGAGGACTGATGCTTTTACATCTAACTGTCTGAGGACTGGCACTTTTACATCATACTGTCTGAGAACTGGTACTTTTACATCATACTGTCTGAGGAGTGGTACTTTTTCTAGAAAGTGATACTTTTTCATTATATTGTCTGAGTTATGGTTCTATCCATAGACGAGTGGTGTCCTACGTGTGAAGATATCTACAACAATTCACAGACATACTTCTCAAAACGGAAGTTTTTGTTGGTAGAATCTTGACGATGAATGGAAATGTACATATCCCTGATATATTCTACTACTGGCACTAGATTTAGATACATGAATGCATTTAATTGACAGCAATATATTGTTTAAAGTAGTTCCAAAGACAATTTCGTATTTATTTACACTTATCTGTAATATGTTTGCGTTGTCTGAAAGTGTAGGTCATTACGTTCAACAATTTAATTATTACCAACAGCGATTCACAGATTTAATGGGGTTTTTTTTCACTGGTGTTTGACATTCTTTGTGTGAAATCCACAGGTTTTACGCGTCTGAATTTACATGAGGGCAATTAAACAAAGCTTAATGTCATTTTAGCTTCATTAGTGATATATATTTTAAAACTGAAATTCTGAAATTAAAGAGAATGTAGAGAAAACAGCAAATAAGATACAACAGATATTATATGTGCTAAACTGTAGTAATTTGGAGTAGAGGAGTATGACTATGATTTGTGTGTGGTAGACTTAGTTTTGTTCCTGAGTCACTGGTTGTGTCCGTGTTATTGGTTCATGTTAAGATCAAATAATTAAAATTTTACGGATTTGTTTGTAGGTAAAATCATATGGAAGCAAAGAGAACTGAAAATCTTTTACTGAAGACCTTCACTGTAGATGTCTAACGGCATGGTTATTATAAAATTCCGAAAAGGTATACTGCTGAATGCGGTAGAATTTAAATTCAAATTAATTAAAATTATGTTTGACAAGAACAGTTTTTGTATTTAATAATTGGACTTAAAAATTAAAGTGCATTAACAGCAAAAGATTTTTTTAAGAACATCTTCAAAAATCCATTATCAAGATAATAGAAATACCAGTTTTCTTCTATCAAATTCTTTATAGGGGTGTGACCATCATTTAGGATTTTCAACGGAAGTTTCAAAATTATAACGATGTGTTCTTGGTCTTCAAAGAGGGTTTTTTAAGTGATGTTTCTCTTTTACGTTACAAGCAAAACTTGCTGTCTTCTAATACCATTATGTTGAGCAATGCATTGTTCCACGTCTGTCATATGATGACTTTTATTAAGCAGACAGAGAATAAGAAAATGAGAAAATGTTTTGTATATACATGGTTATGTGGAAACAAGAGGCCCACAGACCTTATTGGTCACCTGAGTATTAGTTAAAAGTATCTCTAGTGTCTACGAAAGCTATGATAATTTTCCTGTTCTGCATGTTGAACTTCAGAAGCAGGAGAAAATAAAACATGTTCTCAAAACATAAATGCCACCAGGAAGACTTTACATAATATACGTTATATTAATACGATATGACAATTTTGGACGCGCCCTAGAGTCCGAACCTTGGGGTTGTGAAATTCACAATTACAGTATACCCCTTTCTGGTTTTCCTAAATATGCATTTAGTTTTTATATATATTTGATACATCAAATTTAAAAAAAGTCCTTAAAGCGATAGATATTCTAAACCTCTACCCCTGGGATCGTGGAATTTACAATTATAGTTAAGGGCTATATGCACCCAATCCTTTTAATATCCATTAGTTTTAGTTAGTATTGATAACATTAAAGAATACGTTATGCAAATGCTTAATACATACACATTGTAAGACAAGTTTAGTTTCGCTATTCAGTAAAAACGTTTATCTCGGGGATCACGAAACTTACAATTTTGGTCGAAATCTTCCTGCTCTGTATGACTTTGCATTTAGGTTTTCTACATATGTGCAGATGTAGAAAAGATTTATGAAAATTGGTCAATTTTGGCAGTTATTTCCCTGCCTCTAAGGCATCGTGGGTGCAGAAATCCTGAAATTTACAATATATACCCCCTTTGTTCCAAAGATGTCTCAAAATAAATTTGAAAAGAAATGGAACTGTAGTTATTAAGAAGAAAGTAAAAATGTTAACTTTTTAATCCACGACAAACGGCGCACGACAGCGGACGCAGAACACTAGCAATAGGACACCGTAACTCGAGTAACCTAAAAAGGTGAATATAACTATCATATGATCAATCTAATAATAAATCCTATCAAGAATACAAAATCGAGAAGCAGGGCAAACACGGACCTCTGGAAACATCAAATGGCTGGGCGGACTAAGCATCCCCTGTTGATCGGTCACATCCACCGTGAGCCATCTGTCCTGGTCAGGTAAACGGAGTAATACGTAGTTAAAATCAGTATGAAAAATTTGTCATGAAACACGTCAGATAACGATAGGATGTATTTCCAAATAAACGTAATATTAATTTTCAACAGAATGGCAAAATATTGGCTATAAACAATACGTGCACAAAAATACCCATGGGAAAACTAAACGCTGGTATTTCCTGTTGGCTCACTTAAGTGACTAATATATATAAATATACCTACAAATTTGTTTCTTATATATATCTCTAGATTTCCTGGAAGACATGATCTGCTATCGAATGAATTTTGTCATGAAAACTTTATAAAAAGATACAATGCAATCGAATCTGTCTTCCAATCTTTAGTTCAGAGAGTAATTTGGACTGATTAAAACTCTGCTGTGTTATTGTCTATAATCAGATAGTTCTGTTATTGCAATATCTCTGTTTATTGCACGTTTTAATGCTCCCTGTACGTAATAAGGTACACGTGTTTTCGTCATCTGATGCTAAATTACATTTCATATGTTCCCATGTCGTTTTGTTCGTAGGATGGATTTTGAAATATAACTTTAAATTTCCCTTGAATAATATGCTTTCTTATCAATTAATAAAGGTTCAGTATAATAAGTTACAGCAAATTTATGAAGAGGTAAGTTTCACAACAAGCTGTTTTATTTGCCTTCTTAAAAATAGTACTTAGATTCGCTGTAGCTTTATTTTTACTGATGGACAGATTCGTAAAATTAAAACTGTTACGAAAATAACGCAACCATTCCTCCGTATAATATGGAAATAATCATCAACTCGAAACGAATTTAATTCGGAAAACAATGAAAACGAATTCAAAGCTACGTAGAGAACAGAATAAATAGATGAATGAAATATCTAAACACGCTATTATGAATATACCAGTTTTATCCCCATCTACGTTTTACGACGACAATCAACTGAAGTTCGTATAATCTGAAAGACGTTTTACAATTATGAGTATCTATTCTTTTCCAATCTTCAGCCAATCATTCTCTC
Source organism: Ostrea denselamellosa (assembly GCA_024699665.1). Classification (NCBI taxonomy): domain Eukaryota; kingdom Metazoa; phylum Mollusca; class Bivalvia; order Ostreida; family Ostreidae; genus Ostrea; species Ostrea denselamellosa. The sequence continues at coordinate 5,097,837 of JAMZEH010000044.1, read as the reverse complement.
ATTCGAAGATAAATTTGACCACGGTAGTCAACGTTTTATATGGTATATATAATAAAAATGCCCTCAAACAATATAATGTTCTAAAATAGAAGTCATTCTAAGCTGATTGGGCATTATTTTAGCCAAAGATATATAAACGCAGAAAAACAAGTTTTACAACTCTCCTTAAAATAGCTTAGATAAATAATACTTACTCCTACGGAACCATATCTTCAACATAAAAGTATAAATGTCTTCCTGATTCCTAACTACCGTTTAGCAGAATCTGTCATTAGTTAGTTGAAAAATTAAGGAGGGTTTTTTTGTTGTTGTATGTAGAAATCTTATAAATTTTGTATATGTGAAATGTGTGTACACGAATAGTTAAGAAAGACAAAAATAGAGAGGAATGAGGGAGTGTTGTGATAAAAGCTTTCGAAATAGAACTTGATAGCATATAGCAATGTGAAATTAATCTGTGCTACGTGCATATATTACATAATTCGTCCTCGTTAGTGTAAAATAATAAGTCTTTCGTGTTGATGCATTTCCTTCTTTCATTAACATACCGAAAAGTACATTTTGAAACATCTTATATTCTTTCTTTAAATTTCAAAATTACAAGATCACGCGTGATTGTAAATTTCAATTTTACACAGTAATTTTCAATAATATCGCATAATTATTATAAATCGAAGAGACGTGACCTTGGGATTTCCTTCTATGTGTTTTTGTAACCAATGTGCTCTTACATTACCAGTTTCAATCTGGTTCCCTGGAGAACATACCGATATCATAAAGAGGTGTGGAATACTGACAGTATTACGGACAATGCACGGTTCTCAGTAGAATATTATGTTACTGTTATACGGGAGAATTAAAAGAATAAAAAAATAGCTCTGAAAAAAAAAACCCATATCATTTTAAATAATTTTAGGCGTTAAAGGTCAAGTGAACAAATAATGTTATAAGAATGTATCATTTTACATGATTTTATACTTAGAAGGTTTGTAACTTTACAAACATTAAGGTTAAGATGCCAGGAAGATGACAGGGACATGACAACAGCGATAAAATAACCGCGAGTAACGCTTTTTGAGATGTCTTTCTTATGTAAATGTATTGCCAAGGTTACATACAGTTTGGATTTTCTTTGACCTTAATGAAGACACAAATCAAACGAGTAATATGTTACCAAGAACTGTTTGATTTAACAACATCTTCATTACTAGAATACAGATTTTCTTCCTACGAAGGACTTCTTCAAATATTTCAGCTTTGCACCGAAAAGTTATGATTTGGTTCCCGATAGTGTCCAGTTATCAGTGTTACTTTGAGTCTCATTTCCTTCAGTTTAATAAAACAGAAATTTATTCCTTATTTGTTCGATACTCATTTTTTGAATTGAAGTGTCATTTAGGAAATAACTTTCATTTTTGATAGTACATGAAGGTATGAACTGCAATACTTCACGCCAGCATATTTCATGAAGAGCGTTAGCGCTTGATGAAACGTATGCCGTCGTGAAGCGTTGCAGTTCACATCCTCATGTATTTTCGAAAATGATAGTTTTGTTTTATATTTACATTACTGACGGAATTCACAGTCATTAAAAGAAACGCACAATATTTACCTGTATTCCTACGCGCATTGTTCAAGACAACCATGCAGAAGTGGCTATCATTGGAATTCATAAAGATATCAAAAGTAGAACATTGGAAATGTAACTTCAAAAACTATAGGACGCATTTTTGTGGATGTTCCAGGATAATCTCCAAGGTTAAGATATGTCGTTTTGAAATATAAAAGCTTAGACATTATCCTGTATCATCCAATGCTAAATTGTTTTGCGATTATAAAATTAAACTATGAGTTATCGAATTTTTTGCTGAATCAGCAAAACATGAATTGTAAAAACTGTAGGGGGTATCGCGTAAGAGCCGTAACAGAGATGTTTTAGGACAATACACAGCATTGCATAATCAGGTCAAATAGGTATCAATAACTAGTACTGTGTACTATTTCACACACACACACACACACACACACACACACACACACACACACACACACATATATATATATATATCATATCTCTCTCTCTCTGTGTATGTGTGTGTGTGTGTGTGTATCTGTGTGTGTGTATGTGTGTGTGTCTCTGTGTGTGTATCTGTGTGTGTGTGTGTGTGTGTGTGTGTCTTGATATGTATCAAAGTTCTGCTAATCTTTTGATGACGTAGCGCATATTGGAAAATAGTGCACGCGGTATTCCTTTGGTCTCTGCAATAACCTCGATAGAATAATATAATGCAACATTTTGAGTGTACTATGCCAAAATAGTAGGCAAGAGTTTTAATGCATGGTGCACAGGCCGAAGTGACAACCTAACAGAAAGCATGATGACATATAGTAATGAATGTCTCGTGAACACTACTAGGTACATATACACTGGTTGAAAAACAGTTCAGGCTGCTACAAAGAACACGTTGGCCTATATTTAGACAGTTACAAAGAACACCCTTGTCTATATTTAGATAGCTACAAAGAAGATCCTAGTCTAAATTTAGATAGCTACAAAGAACACTCTGGCCTATATTTAGATAGCTACAGCGAATATCCTGGCCTATATCTAGACAGCTACAAGAATATCCTGGTCTATATTTAGACAGCTACAAAGAATATCCTGACCTATATTTAGACAGCTACAAAGAATATCCGGACCTATATTTAGACAACTACAAAGAATACCCTGGTCTATATTTAAACAGCTACAAAGAACACTTTGGTCTATATTTATACAGCTACAAAGAACACCCTCGTCTATATTTAGACAGCTACAAAGAATACCACGACTTGTATTTGGACAGCAACAAAGAATAACCAGGCCTGTATTTAGGCAGCTACAAAGAATATCTTGGTCTATATATAGACAGCTACAACGAACACCCTAGCCTATATTTCAAACAATTAGGGAAATCTTTTAAACATATTTTCGTTAAGAATAATTTATGTACATGGCTTTGTTTACGTATAGGGATTTCTTTTACTAAATAAACAGAAAAAATTATTATATCATTTTATATGGTGTCATTATTTCTTTATCTACGCAGTATTTTGAAATGAGAATTAATGCATTGTAAGCTTAAATTATTTCATTCATTAATTCAGTTTATGAGGAAATGATATTTATTGGGGGGGGGGGGGGGATAAAGCGGTGCATGAGGTGACTTTAGCATTGTCATTCAGCTTCATTAAAATAAATATTACTTGAGGTTTATGAATGATATTTTTCTTTTTTCTGAATTAAAGATATTATATCCTCAATGGCGTATTCCTTATAATTTATAGGATGTTGAAAAAAAAGTCACAATTCATCTTGTTATAACTGCAGATTTCATTTTCTGAAAGGAATATTCATGATGTCTTAATGAACAGAATAGTATGTTGCACAATCCCATAGTAATAATGGTATCTGAAAATAGTTCTATTGACATTTGTCACAGCCTGACTTAAAATAATCTCCTCTTGATTCCTTCCTTGTTTTAGCGTCCAATAACATCTCTAAACTGTTTCCCCCGAGCATCAAAAACAAAAACAAAGGATGACAGATTGCCTCAGCAAACTAGCAATCTCCACCTGATCAGGAAAAAATACAAATAGAAATTAATTTTTGACAAGTAAAACACCCAATGTGAATTAAACCATACAAATAGAATTTAATATTTGACAAGTAAAACACCCAATGTGAAATAAACCATACAAATAGAATTTAATTTTTGACAAGTAAAACACCCAGTGTGAAATAAACCATAAAAATAGAATTTAATTTTTGACAAGTAAAACACCCAGTGTGAAAGAAACCAAAGCCATTACTTGTAAAGGAATCTTTGAAATCTAAAATAATATTTGATCATGTAAACCATGATATTAAAACAAATGGTCACGGTAAAAATACAGGAGGTGAGTTTTACCATTTTCTTAGATTCCACTAGCCCTCAACTTGTTGATAGTGCTATTTCTGTACTACGGTATCAAATCCATTATACTTAATACGCTGACGCAATGTCCCCACGTAGTCAATTGTCGTTTTACAATTATTTATGTTATTTGTGTACGAATTTGTAAATTTGATTTAAATCAAGAATTACACTCTCTGTCAACACTAACGATAAAGACATATTCTTTCTCATCAGAACAAAACATGTATTACAGAAAAGGTAAAGCATATGTGATATGATATTTCTTTTGAAATAATTACAAGAAAAGTAGAAGGCAATATATACATGTGCAAGAACGAAAGTATGTATTCCTCTCTATTAATTTGTGGTTCTCTTCTGAATTATCATAATGCATTAAATTGCGCAGACGGTGAGAAATTGGGCCCGTGGAACTAGATTGAAGTTTTAAGCAGAACTAAACGTACATACAGATCAAAGTAAACATTTAGAAACGATGGGGGGTAAAAAACAAAAACGAAAAATAACTTAATTCATGTTCTGCTTCAGGGATGAAGACAATAAATTTAAAAATGTGAAATAAATATATGTAAATTCAATTGCATCCGGTCATTGAAATTTTCATAATTGCACACAAACAATGGAAATGTGTTTCCGTTTCTTTTATCTCCAATTCATTAAAATTCTTGTGCGAATTAACCAATTTTTACGTCATTAAGAACAGATAAATTAATACTTTAATTTCATATCCATAATTAGACATGAAGAAAAATCTCATGGTAGAAAGATTAAAAGTAAATATTTGAATAATTTGAAAGCAGTTGCTAATGTTTGAAAGTTAAGTCTAAATAGTTTCTTTATGTCGTAAATGTCTGAAAAAAACGAGGAGCCGCAAAATGTTATCAATAAATCACACACACACACACACACACACACACACACACACACACACACACACAGACACACACCACACACACACACACACACTTACACACACACACACACAAACACACACACACACAGAGAGAGAGAGAGAGAGAGAGAGAGAGAGAAAGAGAAAGAGAGAGAGAGAGTTTTTGATTTAATGTAATTTGTTTTCAGATTTGGTTGATGATACGTTGTGCATTAGTATTTATTTCGAATATTCAAATAAATTGCGGCAGCCATGTTAATCTGGACCTTATGGTTAAATTTCTTCTCAACAACGGAACCACGTGACACAATATACATCAGGAAATAAAATTCTAGAATAAAGATGAGGAGGAAAAAAGAAAATAAAACAAGCGAAAACATTGTCAAGAAATCGCTATCTATCTAAACTCATGAAAACAAAAAACCAGTCAGCAAATAAGACTTCGGTTGCATAATAATGCGGCTATGTCCTTGACCTTTTGGTGACAAATTAATGTAATCATTTACCTGTGTTACATATTGATGGTTCGTTGAATATCTCGGTGCCGGCCAGGGACAATTGACCAACAATCATGCATCTTCATTCGACATCAGTTCTGTTTGAAGTTGTACCTGTAGTTTAAAAACGAATGATGCTGAGAAAAAAAAAAAAAGATTTTCAACATATATTCTATAGAGCTCGCTCTTGTGTACCTTTATCGTGCTTGCCGGTTTTTGCCGGTTTTTGCGGTCTCAGCCGAAATACAGTCTCATTTAGTCGCCTCTTACGACAAGCAAGGGTTACTGAGGACCTATTCTAACCCGGATCCCCACGGTATTCATAATGTAGGAAAAAGCAGATATATATAGCGCATGTACAACATAAATATATATGATATTACACAGGTTTTATTATATTAGTTTAGTACTTGATGTTATACCATCATCGTTATTGCAGGAGTTCATTGCTTTATCATAATACATGATTATTAGTATTATTATTGCATTACTGTGATATTTTAATGGTATTATATTATCACTACATTATTGTGTTTTTGCTATTACGTTGCTACTATTAGTGCATAATTATTATCAAATTATCTTTATTACATTATCATTGCACTGATTTATTGTTTTGTGACATGTGTTATTACATAATTACAATAATTATATAATTCTTATTACATTATCATTGTTATATCATTGTAATTACGTTATTTACATAGTGTTATCACATAATGATATGCACTATTGTTTTACACCATGCTTAGTTGTTTGTTTGTTTTACGTCCCGTCGAGAATTTTTTACGATATTGAGACGTCACCAGCTGTAGGTGAAGGACGTAATGCTTAGCGCTTACAGTCGTAGCAGTGAGGGTTCTTTAACGTGCCAACGCCTACCGTGACAAGGGACCTCCGTTTTTAAGGTCATACCCGAAAGACCCGCGATTCTCACTTATGAATACCGAGAGTTTGGCGAAGGAGCAATCACCACCTATGTTAACGTCTTAGGTTTGACGCGGCCGTAGCACGAGTGGGGCTCGAACTCACAACCTCCTGGTTACGAAGTGAACGCTGTACCACTGAGTTACCGCAACTGGTTTTTATATCAAGATGTAGTATCAATGTTATTGTACAATTTTTATTGCATTATTATAATACACTGTTGTTATTACATCAGTCCATTGCTGATTGTTATCATAATGTAGGTATTACAAGGTATTACAATTATTACTGTACATTATCATTAAATAATTGTATGTCTATTACATTGATGCTATCATATTATTGTTGTTACATTATAGTTTGCGAAATAGTACGTTATCGTAATAAATCCAATTCGTTGACAATGCATCAAATTCTGCCAAAAATTTGTGATGAGTTGGATCTTTTTTAAGATATCGGATATCATTGATGTAGAAAAGATAACAGTATTTATTATTTTCCTTGATACTGATGTTTGAGGAAAAAAGTCTAAATATAGACATACGTTTGCGTGGCGGATGAATTGTTTAGCTAACTTTCACTTTCGCTTTTACTAAGTTATGCGTTGCAACTTCTGAGTGCATGTAAGTTTATTTTTCCTAAACAACCAACGTGGTAATTAAAAAGACATCAGTTAAATATAAAAGTACACCACAAAATTAACATGCACTTTACACATAAAAATAACTGAAACAAGTCATAAAATCTTTGTAGCCGTGCATCATTTACAAGGGGATTCAACGATTGATGAAGGCATTCTCCATACCATTAAATTGCTATAGTGTTTATATATATATCTATATATATATATATATATATATATATATATATATATATGAAAATATGTATATATGTACACTATGCCCACTTTCCCTCTAACCAGGTATGAACTCACGACCTGCGGAACCAAAACACCTCTCAGCGTGTGACCAGTGCATTTGAATCGAGTTAAAACCCACTTGATGTCGACGACGATGTAATTCTCGTCACGCTGTCCCACGCTACACTGTCATTGAGAGTGGAAATAAGACAATCATTTGACCTCAATTTAAGAGGATTCTAGAAGATACTTCATTTGAAATACACACACGTATCTACGCAAGTGGTAATAAAAAGGTGAAGATAAACGAATATTGATCGTTCTCAAAACTCTTATAAGGAATACAAATGGAAAATTTGGGCAAAGACGGATTCCTAAACATAACAGAGATGGGATCAGGTACTTAAGAGGAGTAAGCAGTCCTTGTCGACTGGTCACAACCGCCGTAAGTCTTATATCTTGGTCATGTAAATGGAGTAATCCGTAGTTAAAGTCAGTGTGTAAAAAATACCTAACAATTGGTATGGAACACGGCAGTCAGCATTTGACCCGATGAAGGTTGTATTAGCAAATTACATCATTATAACGACCACAAAATTTGCGAAATGCTCACTTTAAATGAGGTTGTTGAAACCCCTGTAACTTGTTTGTCGGTAGTTTTCCTAGGTTAAAAGAACTTATCACACGCAAAACAAGCTCTTATGTATCGAATCAGTTGAGAGACATAGACATCATATGCAGGTGATAATGGAATATTTCTACATGAATATGGGAAGTTGACGATGGATAAGCTGAAGTCAACCCATCTTGTTATAAGGTTGAGTTGTTAGTTTGCCGTGAACATCTATATTCAATACAATATCTAAGCACGAAGTAGATGTGGAATACGCTATGGTGTCTTTTATCTAGAGTTCACTAGAAAGAAGATTGATTGATTGATTATTTATTGCTTTCCGCCACACTCAACAATTTTTCAGTTATCTGGTGGCGTCCAGTTTTTGTTGGTGGAGGAGAGAACCCAGATACAATGTACCTGGGAAGAGACCACCGACCTTCCGCAAGTAAACTGGCAAACTTTCTCACATAACGCCGCGGCCGAGATTCGAACACGCGCCGACAGAGGTGAGAGGCTTTGTGATTTTGAGCCCGATGCTCTAACCACTCGGCCACGGAGGCCCCTCACTAGAAAGAAGACCTTGATACCTTATGAGTATGGATAAAAAGTATAAGAATATTAAAATCCCGTATCAGACATGTCAAAACAAATAAATCTATCTTTCTGTGTTTAGTAAACCAGAAGTGATAAAAGAGTTAGATAGGTTACATGAGGAAAATGTTTTGGTTCCAGCTGACAAAGCTGGCAACAACATTGTATATGTTTGTAAGGTTCATTATTACAACTGCATTCTAAACGAACTTTGCATTAATTCCTCATTTATTAATTGCACGTATCCTCCAACTGCCCTTTGAAAAGATGAAATTCTTCAAAATCATGCTTCAGGTTTAAATAACTTTAATATCACAGTCAATAAAGCGGGTGATTATGAGTTACCGTACCTATACTGGATCCCCAAACTCCACAAAAACCCTTACAAACAAAGATATATTGCTGCATCCAGTAAATGTTCTACCAACCCCTATCTTTGCTCCTTGCGAAAATATTAACTGCTGTGAATGAGAAACTTCAAACGTACTGTGCTACTACATATGCCAGAATTGGTGTTAATCAAATGTGGATTCTTAAAAATTCTAAAGAACTTTTATTGAATTTGAAATCACAAAACTTTTCTCGAATTCACAACATTAAAACGTGTGATTTTGCAACTCTTTACACGACCATACCTCAGGATGAATTTAAGACTAGAATTTTTGACATCATAGATAGTTGTTTCGTGAACAAAAATGGTAAAAGGAAATATTCATATTTAGTGATTGGTTATCCCAAAAATTATTTTGGTAAACACCACTCTGACTCCAGGGACAAATACTCTGAAGTTGATATTAAAAAGATGCTAGAGTTCCTCATTGACAATATTTTCGTAGTATTTGGTGATCAGGTCTTTCAACAGTCTGTTGGGATTCCAATGGGCACGAATTGTGCTCCTTTGTTAGCTGACCTATTTTTATATTCTTAAGAAGCAGAATTCATTCAAAAGCTTCTACACGAGAAGAAAAAATCTCTTGGTGTGGCCTTCAATTCGACATTTAGATATATCGACGACGTTTTGTGTATTAACATCATTTTCATTCATTTGTCGATTCGATATATCCCAGTGAACTTGAAATAAAAGACACCACACAGTCTTCCACTTCTGCTTCGTACTTAGATATTTTACTGAAAATAGATGCCGGTGGCAAACTAACAACTCAACTTTATGACAAACGGGATGATTTCAATTTCTCCATCGTCAACTTCCCTTATTTATGTAGCAATATTCCATCATCACCTGCATATGGTGTTTGTATCTCCCAATTGATTCGACACGCAAGAGCTTGTTCTGCTTATGATCAGTTTTTAAATCGAGGCGGGCTACTGACAAAGAAGTTGATGTTACAGGGGTTTGTATAGTCTCGTCTAAAGTCGGCATTTCGCAAATTTTATGGTTGTTACAACGATCTAGTTTGCCAGTACAATTTACCATTAAGTCAAATGCTGTCTGACATGTTTCATACCAATTGGTAGGCCATCCATGGCACACTGATTCTAACTACGAATTGCTCCGTTTACCTGATCGGAATATAGGGCTCATGGCGGGTGTGAGCGGTCGACAGGGGATTCTTACTCTTCTTAGGCACCCGATCCCACCTCTGATATGGCCAGTAAGATGACGTCTCTCTGATTTGTATTTTCTGTAGGAATTACGAGATTGAATACTGTTAGTTATCTTAGCCTTTTCATGAATAAAAATTATTATTGCTTATAGATGAAACATCATCATTATATCTAAATGTAGAGTTGAGGGTCATAGGGAGATATTTTAGGCCACCTAAATAAACTCAGGTGACCTATTGTAATTGCTGTGGGTCCGTCGTTTACCTAAATTATAAATTTCATGATCCCGGATGTAGGGGTTTTAGTGTGAATATGGTAAGTGAATAAATGTGTTAACAATAGAACATTTTTAACTTCTTGATAACTACCAACATTAACATTACCAACTATAGCAACTATAGTGCTATTGATATCAAATTGAAACTAAATGGATAGATAGCCCTTTACCAAAATTGTAAATTTCGGAATCCCAGGGTACGGGGTTTGGTATGAGGGTGGGAGCAAAGTGATCAGTGACTTAATATGTTAACAATTGAACATTTTTAACTTCTTGATAACTACCACACCAATTCCCCGAAAGGTTGTACGAAGCATCTTTGGGACAAGGTAAATTTAGGTCTCATGCTCCCCTATTTGTCTATGGACGGGGCAAAAACTTTTAATGGAATGTAAAGTGTGAAATTTATCATCATAGTTCGCACAAGCCCTCATGGTTGGGGCAAAACTGCAAAAAGCAAGAGTTTTTTTTAATCTTTAGTTCCACATATGTGGAAGAAAATCCAAATGTATGGTTATTGTCCATGAAGCCTGATCACTATATGCGAAAATTTCCTTTTCCATTTTTGTTGAAGAAGCAACTGTATATGATATAAAAAAGTCTTGTCTTAATTCATTGTGAGGAATGGTCGTGTAAAGTGTTGAAAATTCATACGCTTTGATATTGTTGATTTGAAACAAAATTTAGTGATTTCAAACTTACTGAAAATTCTTTACAATCCACATGCAATTTACACCGCTTCTGGTATATGTTGTGGCACAATATGTGTGGAGTTTCTCCTTCACAACTGTTAATATTTTCGTGAGGAGCAAAAGATAGGGGCTTGGTAAAATATTTGCTGGATCCAGCAATGTATCTATGTTTTAGGAGTTTTTGAGGAGTTTTGGAATCCAGTGTAGGTACGGTAACTCACAGGATTATGAAAATAACAGAAACCCATTCGGTTTTGTGATAGTTGTATTATACATGTATATATAATATCTTGTCTTATTTGAAAAAAATATTACTGTTCCTTTTCTAAAGCAAGGATATGAAAATAATTATTTTTCAAGTATACCTAATATATATTTCCTGAAAATGAACATTTCTGACAATTTACAAGAAAAAAAAAATGAAATGTTACCAACTTTGTGACGTCGTAATTACGAAATCAATTGTGGCGAAATTGTATCGTAATTTCTCATTTCACGAAATTTATTATGTTACTGAATTTTATCCTGATACGGGTCTTTTATTTTTATCCTCTTACCCAATTAGAGAGACCATTATTAAAGCCTCGCGCTTACCGAACGAATAATTATCATCAATAGTAGAGACTTGGACTTGTTGCAGCATCGGATTGAACCAGACCTTCAACACACGATGTACCCCGGGGGTGATTGTCTTTAGATCAACCAGAACACGTCGTAATGAAGAATGTAAACCTACTTACGTCCGTAAGTGTTCGTATTCCTTTTGAAGTCACACGCATTAATTATCTAAAATTAGCAATCATCACGCTTTATCATCGATCCCGTTTATCGATTTAGATATTTTTTTTTATACTTTCTATGAAAATGAGTCGTTTTTGTGGTATAATATTTCAAAAACGTCAGTTTTTTTGGGAAAAGTAATAATTCAATATTCTATATATGAATTAGATTAATGTGACAATTGTGGTACAGAATATGCATGCTAACATTAAAAGCAGTGCATTAAGGTCACACCGGCGGTATCAGACCCTCCCGTTGTAATACAACATAGAGAACTAGTTGTTTTTCTTTATCATAATTTTAAAAAAACTAATCTTACAATCAATGAATTCATCGGTCTTTGAGAAAAAAAATGTACGTTGTAGAATTGTTTTTCATCCTTTTGATTATATCAATAAAAGTGAAAATAACGAACAGTGATAAATCTTAAAAATATTATAAAGAATACAAATATTAAGAGTAGGGCAAACATAGACCCCTGGACTCACCAGAGTTGGGATCAGGTGCCTAAGAAGAGTAAGCATCACCTGTCGACCGGTCACATCCGCAGTGCGTCCAGTGAAAGAAGCGATCCGTAGTCAAAAGAACGTGTAAAACAGCCTAACAATTGTTATGACACACTTCAATATGATACTTTCAACTTAAACCATGCATGTCTGAATTAAAAAAAGAAGGCTTTTAAATACATGTAAGTATACATAGAATAAAATACATCGTTTAAATTAAACCTTTGATTCTGTATTTTAGCCTTTCATTTAGATTTTATTAATTTCATAATCAGTTAACTGAACCCTACCATAATGTTGTGACAATTGTTGTGTAAGGTAAATAATTCATTTTTATAATTTGTTGAAGACATTTCATAAAGACTAGCTTACTTTAAGAATTAATTGCAAACATACGTGAGCTGCATATTAGATATCTGTTTGCCGACATTTACACTCTGAACAATGGAACAAGTTTGGGCCTAGATACATTTTAAGTAATAGAAGTCTAGTCGGAGTCAATAATTTCACTTTCATACTTATTCTGAACAGTTATTTAAGCACCAGTGGTAGTTTCACTATTTTTTTTGCAACTCATAATTCGATGCACGAATTCAACAGAAGGCGATAGTTTGCATATATCATATCAAATATTAACAATATGTATTATATGCATTAAGATTAATTCATTGTTTTACGCCCCGTAGATAATTTTTCACTCATAAGAATAAGCCAAACACAGACCCCTGGACACACCAGCGGTGAGACCAGGTGCATAGGAATAATCATTCCCTGTTGACCGGTCACAACCGCCATGAGCCCTATCTTGAGTAGTTAAACAGAGTAATTCGTAGTCAAATTCAGTATGTAAAGAACCTTCGAACAGTTGGCATGAGACGCGTCAGACAGCATTCGACCTAACAGGTTGTATTTGTAAATTAGTTTGTCATAACGATCACATGATTTTCGAAATTCTGACATTAAAAGGGAATCTTGAAACCTCTATAGTATTACTTAATTGTCAGTAGCTTGCCGATTGCGATTTAAAAGTGATCCTACGCACAATATGCTCTTGCGTATCGAATAAGTCGAGAGACATAAAAATTTACACACCATGCAGGTAATAACGGAATATATAATATGGAAAATCTTAATACACAGTGAAGATGCCTTTAGAAAAATAGATTATATTCAAATAAAAAAGAATAATTACTTCCAAACTAAAAGGACATGCTGTGACCAGAGATAAACGTTAAGATTTCATATGAAATTAATAAACATTGTCAAGGGCTTGGTCGTTCGAGACCAACCCATATTATAACCATTAATTATTCTATTTCCCCCCACAAAGCCGTGACTAGAAAAATATCACCTGTTAGTGTGACCTTTCTGAAAGAGGAAGAATCGTCAATATGTGGTAAGCATGTTAATGTAAAGTTCAACATCAGGTGCATGGAAAAGTCTGCTAGAAAATAGGAATTCAGAAAATGTATACAAGTATCAAACAATCGATGATATTAGAAAATAAACGTGACGAAGCAAAAGATACTAATTAAAGGATATGAATTTTACGACATGAATGAAGTAGTAAGCGGACTTGTGTTAATGGCGGAATGATTGATGTGTGTAAATTGTAGTTTGTTGATATTATATGACAAATATGGGTAAATAATGAAATCAGTGAAGCATATTTTACATATAATATTCCATGTTTCTTTGTTATATATTCCCCAAAATGCCAATAATGTAATAATTTAATCCTCATATTTCCATTTCTCAATTCTATTTAACACCTTTTGAAAACCCTTTTCAAAATAGATATGTTAGGCTTTTATAAGTATCTGAAAGGATTGTGTTTTATCGAGATATAGAATTCTTAAAATACAGAATAGGTGTACTACTGGTAAATGGAAATAATGTCAATTATTCTTAATTAGATATGATAGTAGGCGTCAATAAATCTGGGTTTATGCCATTGCCTTGCCGAACATGTAACTTGACTCAACATTTATTATAAATGATGACCAGGCAATGGTCAGTCAGTCTTACAAATAATGAGAAAGACGACTAAAGACGAATGTTTGATAAGTATTGTAGATATATTGTGGAGTTAATAGAAAAACACTACACGCTGATCAAGAAACGTTAATGGAATTCATTATACGTGACTAATATTTTTTTAAGAAGTAGAAGTAGTTTGGTGGCAAAATGTCTATTTCGAAATTGGATTAACTTACCGTTGGCTGAAAATGCAGTCATATTTCACACATTGGCAAATAAATCATTCTGCATTTCCTTGATGCTACTAGAGTTATGTTTATCGTATTTTTTAATACGTGTATATCTCTCTTTGATCTTGGCATTTCCTTGATAGAGAATATGGAAACATGCATGAAGATGTATAGCTCTGATCCTTTGCGGGATTTGGCTCCACTATTTGGTATTTTTGGTTCTTTCAGCTCTTCCAAATTTGTTCTTATTTCGGATTTCCAACATTTTTGACCTGAGCATCACTGAAGAGACATTTCTCGAAATGCGCATCTGGTGCATAGGAAATGATTCTGAGGATATTGTAAATGAGCACTATTTGACAATATTAAGTACATGGTATAGTAAATTGCAGATTTCATGGTATAAATATAACGTCTATCTAGTATATATGCAAATACCATCAAGCGCATTACATGTAAAACAAACTAAACCAGGGAACAATAAATACTAAGAAAGGACATAAAATAATAATAAACTGAGGTAAACACAGTTACTAAGAGTAGGCAAAATTATAAAAGGTGACATTTCTCCCCCTGAAATTAAGACTTAACTATTCCGGTTTACCTATACATTAAACGTGGAATATTACATGTGCAATTTTGAACGTACAAATATTTAACAAGAATACTTATAGGCAAACTTGACAGGCGTAATATTATCTTGTTGCAGCGAAAATCCAGCCCAACTTCAAAATGACCTTCATTGATTTACAAACCCTGTACAAAAGAAATAGTTTTAATGTTGCATTGTTTCCTATCCTAGAAAGTGTGACTATATTTGAAAGCTTATAACTAATATAATGCCTCATTTACATTGTTATTTTAATATTTTGAGTAGGAAATAAAACACATTTTTGTGTGCTGTCAAAGATATGATAGTTTGGTTTAGACTAAAAAATGGTAATTTTAGATTTTATAATAATAAACCTCTCCATACCACAATAAAGTGTCAGAATCTGACAAGATTGGACACCCATAGTCTTTTTTCGTGTTAATATCAATTTAGCATACATTTACGTGAATTTTAACATCGAATATATTTTGTGTGATTGGAATATTGAATACTTGACCACATCTTGTATATTAGCATTAACATTTAGCAGTCAAAAATGATTTTATCCAGGAAGACGTGCCCTGCTCCATTCGTGCTTTGAATTTACATTGAACGTCTCCTCTATCTTCATAATGCCGTTATACCTGTTTGTTTTAATGAATGCTATAAATTTTGATGGGAAGCCATGGTAATCGATAAGTAGGTCTCTGTAGACTTTCACACATATTCTCAAATTCAAGCAATTGTTCTGTTATAATACATAAGGTTATACTTTAATTCCTATCAACTGTTTCTTTATTACACTCAGCAGCATTCTACGCAGGCTTGTCATCTGTACAGCATTAAATATTTCTTCACTAGCTTAGATCACCCTTCCGGTTTCTATGACGTAGTTTGTCTTGTGGCAAGTTTTCTTCGTTCCATATATTTTTGAACAAGGTGTGTAGAACATACACAACAGTGGAATTTGCAAAATGCTGATTTTATACATGACCACTGAAAACCCTGTAACGCCAACTTATTTGTCAGTAGCCTGTCTCTATTTAACAATTGATCATATGCAGATCATGTTCTAGCATAAGGAATCAGTTGAGAAACAATCATGATTGATTGTTTGTTATTTTCCGCCACACTCAACAATTTTTCAATTATCTGGTGGCGTTCAAGTTTTTATTGGTGGAAGAGAAAGCCCAGATACAATGTACCCGGGAAGAGACCACCGACCTTCTGAAAGTAAACTGGCAAATTAATATACAAGTGATAATGGCATATCTTTACATAAATACGGGAAATTTGTCATAGAGAAACTGGAGTTATCTCGTTTGTCATTAAGTTGTGCTGTTAATTTGTCATTACATAGTTCCTTCTGTCTCTAATATGCCTTGATTTCAAGCTTTTGTACATATTTCTGTTTGTTTCTGTTTCACCTCTATACATAACCTGTCCTTTTCTATCTCACCTCCAAGTTCAACAATGCTGCTGCATAGTTACGTAGACTACATGAAAACTTTGTGCTGGTCCCAGCGGATAAAACAAATAACAACATTGTCTTTGTTTGTAAAATTGCTATTATCAATGTCTTTTAAATGAACTGGGATTTACTTTCAACATTTGGGAATCGTACGTATACTCGAAACAATCTTACAAGGGATGAAATTCTTCAGAATCATATTTCAGTTTAGAATACTTTCGACATTCCTAAGAAGCAGGATCAGTTTGAATTACCATTCCTTCACACAGATACTTTGGTCTTTCCAGCAAGTGCTCTACCAAGAGTCGATTCAGAGATACTATTCCAGTACATATTCCAGAAGTGGTGTCAATCAGATGTGGATTCTCAAAAACTTTAAGGATCTTTTGGAGAATCTAAAATCTCAGGATTTTTCTAAAATTGACAGCATCAAAACGTATGATTTCTTCACACTTTATACAACAATCCCTCACGATAAATTAAAATCTAGACTTTTTCAGATAATAGATAATTGCTTTTTGAACAAAAAAGTTACCCGAAAATACAATTTGCTAGTGATTGGAAAACAAGGTACATATTTTGTTAGACATCACTCCGATAGCCCGCACAAGTACTCTGAAGCAGATATTGAGAGTATGTTTGGCTTTCTTGTAGATATCATTTTCGAAGTGTTTGGAGACCAAGTCTTCCAACAATCCATTAGCATTCCTATGGGCACTAATTGTGCTCTCGCATAGTCAGACTTAGTTTTATATTCATATGAAGCTGAATTTGTTCAGAAACTGTTACAGGATAAAAACAAAAATCTTGCCATGTCCTTCAACCATACATATAGATATATCGATGACGTCTTATCAATCAACAATCATAATTTTCATAATTATGTCCATTTGATATATCCTGATGAACTCGAAATAAAGGACACGACAGAATCTGACGTGTCTGCTTCATATTTGGATATTTTACTTAATATTAACTCTAATGGCAGACTGACAAGTACATTATATGACAAGCGTGATGATTTCAATTTTGCATTCATAGCTTATGGGCTATCCTAAGTTAAACTATTTTCTTAAATTATTTTCTTTGCTTTAAATACAAATGCTTACCCTCATGCTGTTCCAGAACAGTTTGACAGAAAATGAAGACAAACCTCCCCGTCATCATGGAATTTTTAACAACTGTAGAACAAATTTAATTTAATAAAACAGAAGCGTCGCATATTAAGTTAGAACTTACGAAATTCCTAGGTCAAAGTATTTTCGCAAGATAAGAAATTTAGTAAAACATGCGCCTGGTCTTTGTGCTTTATTTGCTATGTAGTTACTGTAGTATTTTTTCTGTAGTTCCCTAATGCTTTTTGTTGTCTATGGATAATTTGGCTTTTTCTTCCTCCTTTTTTTTATATGATGTAATTACTTAACCTTTCAACACTACTTAACTCTTGAACTTTCACAACTCCTCTTTCTTTGTCCATGTTCATGTCAACTGATTCTTAATTTGTTATTTAATTTTGAAACGAACATGCTTTGTATGATATTTCTTCAATGAAAAATGTAGACGTTATATTTCAAACCGCCGTTGTTTTGGCTACATTGCTTTAATCATATTATGATTCTTTAACTACCGGGAAAAGGCAAATGCTCATCCCTCTACGTGCAAATCAAATAAAAATTAAAGATAAGGAACAGTGATCAGCCTCATAACTCGTGCAAGGAAAACAAAAGTAGAGCAAACACGGACCCCTGGGCATCAGGTACCTAAGAGGAGTAAGCATCCCCTGTCACATCCGCTGTTAGCCCTATATCGTGATCAAGATAATGGAATAATCCCTAAGCTTGATCCAACGCCTTAAGGTCTAACGATCAATCAATCATGTCACCCAAATCTATTGGGAAAAGATAAAATCAGCTGATTAACTCAATTTTGCACCAAAGTCTCCTTTTTCTAATAGGTTACTGAAATACTTCTCTGACTTCTATCGAGTCATTCTTTTATTTTTATATTTGCCCTGTTCCTTCCGATAACTAGGGGCCTCAGTGGCCGAGTGGTTAGAGCATCGCGGTCAAATTCACAACATTTCGCTATATATGTGAGAAAGTTTGCCAGTTTACTTTCGAAAGGTCGGTGGTCTCATCCTGGGTACATTGTATCTGGGTTCTCTCCTCCACCAATAAAACTGGACACCACCAGATAACTGAAAAATAGCTGAAGGTGGCGGAAAACAACAATCAATCAATCAATCAATCTGATAACTGGATGTCAAGAGTGACAATCGGTTACCATCAATTTCAAAACAGACTTATTTTTACCCGGTACACAATATTCACCACTCTCTGTTAGGACTCCTGTGTTCTCGGTTATCACCAAGAAATGCCATCTTGAACTGCTGGACAGTGTATGTACCGACGGCCGAAACGCTCACCCGTGACGTGGCACCAACATACTGGTTAGATCTGTTAGAAAAAAATGGGAACAGTTGTTTTGCTCGATGGAACTACCTACCCCTGTGTCTTCGATTTAGAGGAATTTTCAATGTTTTAAATAAAATAATCTAAACACCAATATTTCTAAAGAAATATAAAGCTTATAATAAAAATAGCATTGTCCTAGCATTATAAACAAAACAATGGTCCAGGATTGTCCATTGTCATATTACTGTCATTTTCATATAATTCTTCTATTTTATAGTAAATGTAAGTAAGTTTATTAATTTTTTTGTAATTTATCATTATTTCAAAATGGAAATGTTGTAAAATGTTACCATTCAACTGTCCATATTTCAATTTTTATCTGTTTTCACTAAAAACATCTCGGACTTATTTCACAATTTATACAATGGGCTATAAAAATTCTGTCAAATGAACAAATTAATTATGCACTAATAAATTACTCTCTTTTTGCTGAAATGCAAGTTCGTCGTGGCCAAGGCCGAGAAGAAGCACACACAGAGACCCCCACCGCACTGTAATTAAAGAGAACTGGAAGGAAATAAGAAATTTAAACAAATGTTTCAGATCCGCAAGAATGGTGCAAACATCGATGCCGCATGGAATTGTTGGAATTATAGTGGAATATGAAGCAATTGATCAATGAGCGTGAAATAACACAAGGTTTTGTCCAGTGTTTGTATAAGGAAACAAAATTTCAAGGAATGGCCTTGAAAAAATGTGATTTTTACTCGGTCGGTCGTGAATGATACAAACGAAACACTCTGTTTAAAAAAGAAGATAAATGCCAAATTGTCAGATGTTAAACTTCCACGATTGCGGTAAGATATGTATAAACAAAGTCATGGAACTGTATCTTATTGAATATTTCAATTCAAGGTTGGTTGATATTTGCAATAATTTACACGTCTTGTTACGTAACGATATGATCGTGAATAAACTACGAAAATATTCATCATAACTCGGCGTTTTAGCAAATACTTTCTTTCCGAAAAAATGAGCCCAGGTTAGTCCCCCCCCCCCCCCCCCCCCCCCGGGAGAAAAAAGCCCCTGTATATCATTTCCAACAATGTAGAGTTCCCACCCCTGGGTGAAAAAATACCTTTCTGGCATAGAATGTCTCTCTCTTGTTTCCGGATTATTCAGTTATACTGTGTCTGTTCTTTCTTTTAAAGGAATGTTTGTCTATATTTACATATATTCATCAGCATGTTTCTCCGAGTATAGTGAAAGGTGCTACATTTATCATAGAATGGCACATGGTTCCCTCCGAAAAACAATTCTTACAATCATTTAAGGGCATGAGATATTCAAAATAATATGATACAGAAATCGGGAAAAAAAAAGCATTTTATATCTATAGGTTTTATAGCTAAAACGTATATTTATTTTAACGAAACTTTTCTATATAATCACCATATCATTGTATTTTTGTCAAATCTATGCACTAATACATAGAAATCTTGACAAACTAAATAAATGACTGAATAAATAAATAAATAAATCTACCCAAATATTTGTGTACTTTTGTGCGCATATTTATGCTATATTTACATTGCTGTATGATATGGGGGTTTCTACAGCCTCGTTTAAGATCAGTACTTCGCAAATTCTATGGTCGTTATAACGATCTAGTTTGCCAATACAGTCTGTCATTAAGTCAAATGCTGCCTGACATATTTCATACCAATTGTCAGGCCGTTCTTTACACACTTATTTTGACTATGGATTACTCCGTTTAAGTGATCAAGCTATAGAGCTCATAGCGGGTGTGACCGGTCGACAGGGGATGCTCACTTTATCCCACTTCTGGTATGTCCAGGGGTCCGTGTTTGCTTAACTCTTAATTTCTGATTTCCTTAAAGAGAAGTTATGAGATTGATCACTGTTCGTTATCTTCACCTTTTCATATGTAGGAATCAATTGTTTTAAAAAGAAAAAAAAAATTGTATCTTGTCTTTCAGACGATACTCTATCCCAGGAAGATTACTATTGGCTTCAAAACGAGGAGGAAGGTAGATAATTTGGCTGTGTGTGTGTTGCCCAGTGTTTGCGAATAAAATATGCATTCTTCATTTAGTGAATATCACCCGCTACATATATTTTAACAGCCCATTTTCGAGTTACCGTATTCTGGCGGTATTCTAACATTTACTTTATACTTGAGTCACGTGATTTTTGTAAAATGGAGGGGCGCATTAGTTCCGGTAAATTTGGTTTTGTTAGAAACGAGTTCGTCTGCTGCGAAATGCCCAAGTTGTGTTGTGGAAGGATGTACGTCAGATACGTAGGAAGAAAGGGAGATACAGATTCATGGCTGATGTGAAATTCTTTCCATCTCCCACATCTAAATGATGCACCCCTTAATTCTACAAAAATCGCATGACTCAAGTACAGAGTAAATGTTAGAATACCACTGGAATACGGTAATTCTAAAATGGGCTATTGAAAAGAAATCTTATTAAACACGATTTGTTTGTGTATTTCTTTATGCGTGATAGTGACATAATAGTGACGTATCTACAGAATATTATGCCGCTTTGAAGGCCGAACAATGGAAATAAAAAAAAAAAAAAAAAAAAAAAAAAAAAAAAAACACAGGAAAAAAAAGGGGGGGGGGGGGGGGGGGGGGAGTGTACCATATGATAAAAGAATCTCCCATGGTTAGTGGTTTGATATGATTTATATCGAACAAGCTGTGTGTTTTCTATTCCCGAGCCTCGGCTATAAATTATATCAAACCACAAACCATGGGAAATCCTATATATAAAAAAAGGATGGAACTGAATAAATTACGAAATGTAATAAGTGTATGTTTTTAAAAAAACCCAACCCATTTGATGTTCAGTATAAGAACGTGCTTTTATATGATAACAATTGCCGTAATGCAGTCTAGTCTGTCTAGATAAGAAAATCACAACATAGCCTATTTTAACACCGGCATGAAAATTTAAAAAAATATTTTTATTTATTTATTTACGATTTGTTTGTTTATTGTTTTTGTGTTTTATTTGCTTTTTTTGTTTTTTGCTTTGTTTTTTTGTTTCGTTTTGTTTTTGTTTTTTGGGGTGGTTTTTTTGTTTGTTTTATTTTTATATTTGTATTTGCACACGTGACTTTAAATTTGGTTAGTAATATATATATATATACTGAATATTCAAAATATATTTGTATTAGGTAGATTTCCAGAAGTAACATTTTCGACTCCAAATCTTCTGACATACAAAAGTGACATACCGTAATATACACAAATGCGTTTTCAAAAATGTCAAATTACACTTAATACTATGATTTATTCATTCATGTATATCAAGGTAATCGATCGGTATTTTTACAATATATATATATATATATATATATATATATATATATATATATATATCGGGGGCCTCCGTGGAAGAGTGGTTAGAGCATCGTGCTCAAAACCACAAGGCCTCTCACCTCTAGTCGGTGAGGGTTCATTGTATCAGGGTTCTCTCCTCCACCAATAAAAACTGGACGCCACCAGATAAGTGAAAAATTGTTGAAAACATCAATCAATCAATCATTATATATATATATATATATATATATATATATATATATATATATATATATATATATTGTAATTTAGATAAGTTAACAAAGATTTTAATATAAGACTTCACGTTTCGTAAATTTAACTTATAGAACCGGAAATGATCGATAGATCGCTAAAAGGAAAACAGGGAAAACGATCTTTTATTTTTTTTATTTTTTGAGGAGGGGGTGGGTTCTATACTGGGGCACAATTCCTTAAAGGAAAGATGGCCCGGATTTATTCTTCGTAAGGGAAATTCTATCCTTGGTACATTTTCTGAGGGAAAAGGATTATCCGGGCCCTGTTTTTCTGAGAAGAAATTCCATACGGGGTTACGTTTATGTTACAACACCAGCCTAAGTTCTCCCCGTACAAGAACGTGCTGTATAATAATGTTGATATCCGAATGCATTTGTGTTGAAATAGAAAAAAAAACCCAAAACAAACCAAGATGTTTTTGTGAAACACTAATGTCCCCGGATTACAACGGATTAGATCTGTAAGACATTGCAGTTTTTTACATTTTTTTTTTCAAAACCTAGGTCAATGGTCAATGTCAAGGTCACAAAGTCAACAAATCTGGTATCATTGGAAAGGTCTTCTCACAAAAAATACATAAACTTAATATAAAAACAGCATATCATAAACTTAATATAAAAACAGTATATCATGCAATCTAAAAGATAGCTTATATTCGAATTTTCTAAAATTAGGTCAAAGATCAATTTAAAGGTCACAAGGTCAAAGAGTTTGGTGTCAATAGAAAGGTCTTGCCACAAGGAATATACATATTATATATGAAAGCTCTATATCTTATGCTGTAAAAGATAGGTTGAAGGTTAAATCTTTTTTTCCACAGACAGACCGACAGACCAAAAACTATATGCCCCCGAATCTTCGATCCAAGGGACATAAAAATGTGTAATTACAATCAGTGAATCCTAGATGACAAAACCAGTTTTGTTTTATAAGATAGACGAAATCGTTGAAATATTTCATGATAATAAGAGGTGGTTAACGAACATGAATGTTTTTACAAAAATAGGTTAATGTTAGCAAAAATAGTTTACAATTTTTTATGAACCAGCGTCAATGGATGTAGAAATTACAGATACCTACTAAGGTCTTTTGGTACCCATTTTTGTGATTTATCATTGGCAAACAATTAAAAAAAAATGAATTCCTGAATTTCTGTAGGCTGACATTCACATTGATGACTGATTGCTTCACGAAACTTTTCACCGATATATTTCTGTATAATTCGACCTTTTCTCTCCGAGATATTGGCAACATTTATGCTAACTCCAAATACCAGAAAAATCTCTGGTGACACATTTGGATGGAGGAATGCTACACCAGCGAGGACATGGATGTAAAGTGGAAATTATGTACAGCAGTTTGAAATTGAAATCTTTTACATTTACTTTATTTCGTCAAGAAATGCAAGTTTTAGTAGAACGCAATCTGAAAAAAAAAAATAAAATCTCTGCCGGACTCGAACCTGCAATTTACGGTTCAGCAGTCAACACGCTAACCCACAGAGCTACTCGGCTACAATGGACACAATCAGATACTCAGCTAGGCATTGAGCTGTGAAATGATTAGACAAATATTGTTGATATTTATAGTCTTAGCACAATAGGAAAATAACATATTTTACAAATGTCCTATGTAAATAATAATAATAATAATAATAAAGAAAAGAAAAACAGAAACAAAAACAAACAAAAACAACAACAACAAAATGAAATAAAAAAGTATATATTACATATATATTTACAAGTATATCATATAATGAAAGGTACACTTATCCATTAAAAAGACGGAAAAAAGGTCCATGGAATATTTGATGGTCAGTGAATACACAAAAACGAACTGGAACTGTAGAGAAAATATTTATATGATTAGGGGATTCGGCGATGTAAATAAATCGTACTCCTACATACACGAAATACATCAAATCCATGGACAAGGTTGTGGGTGATTAAATTTCATCTTGTTTATTTCATTGAATTTCAACATAAATCTTTAGGTGGGAATATGAACATAATCCATACTAATTATGATTTGTAGTACGGATCATTTCACAGATTTTGTGATATATCATTCAAATAGTCATTTTCCTAAAAAAGTGTTTTAGCATATGATCTATTGAGAAACGAAAACAAAGTATTTTTCCCTCTGCTACCTAACTTTATGCTATTTTATTATTAGAGAATAGTACTAAAATCATGTAGAACGATTGATTTGTTTTGATGAATTTCAGAAAACGGCTTTCAAAGCAAACAGGACGGAATACATCAATAACACATTAATTAAACAGATATTTTAAGCCATTAAATGACTTTTTGTGGTGAAAGTCGGACATTCACCTGAACAGACGTGCTATCCATTACAATATATTTCGTGACGTAAGTCTGGAATTTAATTAGAAATGCTTTATCTACCTGTAGTTTGATTACAAGGTGCTGACATCACATTCAGTTCACAGAGAGACCTCTTTTAAAATTTCTAGTATGGCATGTTTGTTAACACTTTCTTTGAAATCTGTCTTTTTAAAGAATCGAGTTTTCATTGAGGCAACACCGAAATATACTTTTAAAATGTTCACTTTTTTACTTCGTGAATCGCATTGAAAGATAAATCCAAACTGATGATTTGAACTTTTGTTTTCTGCAATCAACTCTTTTATTGTTATTGCCATCCACAGTGATGAACTGCTGCAATATATCTAATCTGAAATTCTAGTAAAATGATGGGAGTTAGCAAATCGATATTTTGTCCATACTACAATTGCAGTCTAATTATCAAGATATATATTTTTGATCCTATTTGTATAGATATAGGATACGTCAAGAAAGTATTGGGTTCATGCAGTTATATATTCAGGGGTCAAATCCCTTTTATAGTTAACAACAATTTACCCATATTCCACTACTCTGTCAAAACACTTCTTTCCAAGCTGACGTTTTAAGGATGGTTACATTGTCAAATACACACAGTTGATTTCATCCGTCTTAAATTTTCAAAAACCGCTATTGGATATTAGGCACCAGAAAAGACTAACAGAAAAGTTTGAAATTTGAAACTTTAATTTGAAAAAAAAAATCTTTATTGGTTCGTCGTCAACTCTAAAACAGTGAAAGAACATTGTTTTGAAAGGTCATGAAATACAATATTTACAAGTACAAGTCACTGACTTAAGAACCCCCAACGAAATAACCACCAAGAAGGGAAAAACTTGCACACAATCAAAAATTATTTCATGTTTGTTTGAATTTATTTTATTGCACAACTATATGGGGATATATCATACAAAGTCTATTTTGATCAAATATCAACAAGGATTTGTAATGGCAGCAATAAAATTAAATGATCTATGCATATCAATCATTTTTTTTTTGTCAGCTAGCTTGCTAACGGGTGACGAATTGAAATGTGAAATCTACTATGAGAAATTGTTTTGCATGTAAGTCTTCATGTCCCATTGGTACCTTGTACTATAACCCCCCCCCCCCAAAAAAAAAAAAACCAAATAAAAAAAAACCAAATAAAACAAATAAAACAAAACAAAACAAAACAAAAAACAAACAAACAAACAATTCCCCCTCCCAAAACCAAAAAAGAACAACAACAAAAAAAACCCCCCAAAAAACCCAAAAAAACCCAAAAAACCAAAACCATCGATAACCACCCCCCCCAACCACCCACCCCCCCCCCCAAAAAAAAACCAACCCAAAAATCAAAACAAAAACAAAACAAAATAAAAAAAACCCGTCGATAACAAACCAACAATGGACGCGATGTTTATATATATTTTGTTTACTGTATATCGATATGTTACGAGGAAGAAGCTTGGTACCCTGTTTACGTCTTGATTGTATCGGTTCCTATGTTATATATAGGAATTTTAAAAGAGTTTACTTCCAATATAACCGATATAAACAAACCCAAAGAAGCGCAAATCCAAAACTATCTCAGGCTTGTTTTGCCAAGAAACCCTCTGCAACATTATCGAGCCCGTTTCACCTATCAGAGTTTGCATTTTTTTTTCCTGTCTGGAAATATCACGGTGAGGAACATAGACTGCCTCTGTATTATATATATATATATATATATATATATATATATATATATATATATATATATTAACTGAATAAATTCAAAAAGACAAATTGCAAATTATGCCATTAAATGTATATGGTTACAAGCTAAGCGAAAACTAACATAAAATCCAATAGACATTTTTCTATGATTTACTAAAATTTCCAAATGAAAATACAAATATCCTATATTTATAGAGAGGTGCACAGTTATATATATATATATGTGTGTGATCTAATACCAAAAAGAATTAATATATGGGACTATTTTGTATAAGGGCATACAAGATAATAATAATATCCTTTATTTATAGGACAACACAGTTAGTTTACAAAACTAGTTCAAAGTGTGATCCTGAAAACATATTCAAAGACAGCAGTAATGTACAATACAGGTTAGATATAGAAGTTAAATACACACCTAACACAAAAAATAAATTGAAAATTAGACCCAATTAGCCACAGTGGCTGGAGAAATTTTCATGATCGTTTTCAAACGTAAACTGTAGCCGAGATGTGAAACGTGTTATAATCTTAACTGACTGTATTTCATGTTAATGAATGCAGTTTAAAAGAAAAACTAAGTTTTATCTAATATCAAATCTAGAAGAACAATTTGTAATGCCGATGTCTGTTGAGGTTATCTTTTATCTTCCAATTTATTTAACATCAAACTAAAAATCTTGAAACACATCAGAATTCAAGGATTGTAAAATGCACAATGCAATTGTCAAACGCCGTGTTTAACACGTATTCTCCATTCATCCATCGTAAAATTGGTGTAAAGTTGAGGTGTTCGAGGAAGGTTCTCGGCTTCCGTTATTGCTCTTGAGAGGGGTCTGTCAAATTTAGATGCAGGGGAATTCCCTTTTCATTTAGATCGTCGTAGCTTATGTTTTTGCTTCTACACCTGATAGGAATTTCTAGGAAATTAAAATTTTGATATTTTTTTCCTCGATGGATCTCTTATGAAAGTGAGATGAACTTACAGTACATAATGCGTAGGTTAAACCTCATAGAGGTTTCTGATGCAAGTTGTTAAATCAATCATTTTTTTATGAATATTTTCATGACAGAAAAATCCAACAAAGAAGGTCGCAAGTTAAACACAGATGAAAATGTTCTTCCTCTTTGAAATGCTGCCATTTAAGAAATAACTTTCATTTTTGTAAATACGTTTTGGTACGATCTGGGACTCTTCAGACTGATAGACATTAGCGCTTCATGAAATGTATGCCGGCGTGAAGAGCTGCAGCACATACCCTTACGTATTTTCAAAATTCAAATTTATTTCTTATATTTACATTCTATGTTCATTTCTGTCAGAATTCCCAGCCGACAGAGAAAACAGACTATATTTATTAAGATTCATACGCGCATTGTCAACTACTGCATCACTTTCATGATAAAATGACTATCATTACAATTTGTAAAGATCTCAAACGCAAAACATTGGAAATGTAAGTATCACTACTTGAATTCTAAACACAGTGAGATATTTGTTGGGTTGTTTTTTCTTTCTTTTCTTTCCTTTTTTTGAAACATTTGGAAAGAGTAGTCATTCATATGAATGGTTGTTTGTATTTGTGTTGTTTAGGTCTCGTCGAGAAGATTTTACTCCAAATGAGACATCACCGGCTGTAAGTGAAGTACCACAAACTTAGACCTATGCGTAGCCCTAAGGACCATAACAGGGAGGTCGTATTCAAAAGACCCGTACGGGCTCTCACATCTAAATGTCTAGTGGTTTAAAAAGATCATTTTAGTAACTATGTTTACATCTTAGGTTTGAAGTGGCTATGACACCGCGGCCAGTTTATATATATATATATATATATATATATATCTATATATATATATATATATATATATATATATATATAATATTGTCAGCAAAATTATTTCAAAATATAATTGTTAACAGTTAATGTCACAACAAGGATGTTATTTGTATAAAGCACATGTCACACAAGGTTACTCAGACAGAATTGAAATATATTACAGCCATACAAATTCAAAGCATGTTAGAGGGCCCTAATTCAAACATGAGTGTTGATCTACAAGTTGAACATGACGTACTCTTTGACTCTACTTTATTGCGGAAGATAACAGAAGAATTGACAGACCATATGAGGTTTTAATTTCACTAATATCGAAGGTTAATTACAGACAGATTTAGGTATATCAATTAAACTAAAATAAATTTCACATATCTCAGGTAAACTTCGCCGTATGCGTAATAAAAATCATTGTAAAGCTATACAAAGAGACGGACCTAAGGGACACACCCTGCAGCACTCCATAGAAATAAATTAATTGTTTCATTTTCTGACAAATTTCTGGAATAATTGTATACGGACAATTGAATCAGAATTTGATGAAAATAAGCTTAACGTCAACAATAACCTGTGTGGAAGAGCTGTTCAGGTAACAGGAGAATACTCGGCATCGTAATAAAATAATAGCAACAAGACGTGTCTGGTTAGTGTAACTTATTATATGTGAATACTACATATTTGTAAGTTTTCATATCATTATTCATCAAATACAATAAGTAATAACGAGGACATGCTACAATTTCAATTGGTGATTTAATTACATAGATATTTCTATGAAATACCCTGTAGTACATGAGAAAGTAAAAATAACAGAACAATTTCATAGTTCATAGTAGGTCATATCATTTCTAAAAATCGAATGCTTTTGTGACCACTCTCTATAAATTTTGAATTCATTTGTATCATATGTAGCAAAATAGAGCAAAACAATGGTGCATTAAGAAAAAATAATAGGAAAAAGTAACTGTTGATTTCAACCTTATTCTTGTTTTATATTTATATTTTTTGTACTATTTACCACATCTATTAATGCATAACCTAACATTGATAACATAGTTCAATGTTTGGTGTATGCTAATTTTAATTTAAGAACACAAAGTTGATTGCCCGACAATTTAAATTTGAGTGCCTATCTATAGAGAGGACACGGTTATATTCGTCTCAATGAATTGTTGTTTATAGAAATCAAGAGTGATTTAATTCGGATGGCATACACATAGCATCAGTCAATGATAATTAATGATAATTTCCTGACAGAAAGCTTTCTACAAATTAAGATATCCATCTTTGTCGTAACTGACAAAGACTTGAAATGAGATGACCATACGGGCTTCGGAAATGGTATTTGTTGGGTTTATACTGGACGAGATGCGAATTTTTGAGAAATGTGACTCGTGACTATAGTTAGAAAAGGCACAGAGAGGAAATTTGTAAACATACGGTTACAAGTGTATTTAAACATATTTACAACGACAATTTAATAGAAAAACTCAAATCGAATTTGAGGAGTATTGTCGAGAGAAGGAACGAGTTTCATTGAAGTTTGTTTTAAATATGACAATCTTTGAAAAACCGTGAAACGTTTGTCTCCGCATCTAACTAATGGCGAAGTTTAGATTTGTGTTTCTTCGTTATATGATTTTGATATAGTAAATAAAAAAAATATTACAAAAAATAATTTGTATGTTTTATTTGATCTAAAATGTCCAGAAGTGTTTGAAAATTGGACGTTTCAGCGGATTTGTAAGTTCACCGCACAGTGAACTAATCGTTCACTGTGATATATAAGAGGTACCGTCTCCGTCAGGCACAGAACATAAAGCAGTTAAATGATTGTCTAATTTGTCACCGATTACTGTAAAGGTCCGATCGACATTGTTGAAATGAACATGTTTCCGAAAAACGAAAATCGGCTTTTACATGTATAACGTCATTTTGACACAGTGCTATTTAAAGCAAATGTATCAGAGAGATCTACAGAAAATAACATCCGGGCGTATATGTACCCTATTTATTCTATCTCTAAGTACAACAGCTTTGCATTATCATTAACAAAATACAATATTAATTTTAGATAAACAATACAACACTTAAGAATTCAAACAAATGATCCAAAACAAAGATAAAAACAGGTATTATTTAAAAGAGACCATGGTACACGGCGTAGATTTATGTGACAACATTAAAAATTCAGCTTCTTTCAATAGAACAGTAACGGATACGCGCAACAGGAAGTCAATTCCATGCGTGGATCCGGATCTGGAGAGGAATTGCACTGAATTGGATGGGACCTCCCATTACTATTCCACACACACACACACACACACACACACACACACACACACACACACACACACACACACCATGACCATCTAAGCATATTGTTCATGGCTTAAAGACAGTGATGACTTTTGGTTTCGAAAAAAGTTGGCAAATTGGATATAATATACATTTTCTTCAAATTCATTTCAAGCAAAAACGAGTAAGTGCGAATGTTACAGTACCATTAAATCAACTTGTCTCAAGTGTAAAAATAATATTTCATCATGATCTCATTATTCAGATATGTCTTTCAGCATTAATAGTGAAGTATGGGAAATCGGTTGCTGACCTCGCCTGCATTGTTTTCTAAGCAAATGTTGAAAACGCTTTGACGTTTTGGTTCTAGAGATTGTAGGGTCATTTCATGATGTCCCACAAACAAGCATGATAAACAATCATATTAAACAATTAATATTTTTGGCGGCTGTGAATTTTCGATAGACATCTATTCACACTTGGTTCATTTTCTGGAACAAGAGGAACAAAGCGTTGCATGTATCTAATCATCCGTCTGACTCTTAGGTAAGGACAACAGATTGTTTGGTTGTATATTGTTTAACATCCGCTCGAGAATTTATCACTTATATGGATATGTCACCATTGCCGGTGAAGGGCTGCAAAATTTAGGCCTATGCTCGGCGCTTATGGCCTTTGAGCAGGGAGGGATCTTTATTGTGCCATACCTGCTGTGACACGGGACCTCCATGTTATTGGTCTCATCCAAAAGTCCGCACCATTAAGTCATCTCTTACGACAAGCAAGGGGTACTGAGTACCTATTGTAACCTGGACCCCACGGGAGACAAGCAAAGGGTACTGAGATACTGAGGACCTATTCTAAACCGGACCCCACGGGAAGGCAGACAAAGGAAAGCAAATGTACACTCTCTAATTAAAGACTATACTCAAAATCACAAAGAATACTGTTCGATTTTCCCCTGATATACCACAGTTAACTCAGTGTTGAACGTCACAGAAACTTTTCGTGCGCCCTATACCATTATTGAATCCTGATGTTAAATTAATAATCCGATTTTCAGATTTGCACTTGGTTGTTTTACTGAATGTAGATGTTAACATGCTATTTCAAATTTTATGAATTTCTTTTTCTATCTTTAACAACTAAAATATTTAATCAAGGAAGACAACTCTACAAAAAAGCAGTAAATGCGGTCGGACTTTAATTAGGATACAATGAAATTGCATAAGAGACCCAGATCATGAGTAGATTGCAAAACGGCAGTCGTTGGCTTCTGCAGAGACAAGTTTTCCCTATGATTATAAAATTTATGTAAAATTTCCAAATTACCAGTTTCACTATGTAATTTAGGAAGTCAATTATGAAATTGTTAAAGTAAAGTGATCTTGAGATAGATAATAAATAATTCAGTCACTAGATACTGTTTTGTTTTGGTTAGTTTTAAAAATTAGGGGTTTGACGAACAATTAACAGTCAAGGTCATTAATTACCAAGGAATTTAAAATGGATCGTTCTCATTTATCACTTAACAAGGGCAAGCATAGCTTATTCTAGATTGTTTATCCCAGCAGGTGCAAACGTGTAATTACATCGACATTTCTAAATTAATTTATAACTTCTGAGGTTAGGAATCATGTTCATTCAAATTAAGAAGTGCAACAACTCACTAGATTCCAAAGGGGAAATCCTGTATCCGGCAATATATAGTAGCTTTTTCCTCATACTAAGTTTTCTCTTCGTGAACGTTGGCTATTTACTGTATAGCAGAACGGCTCCCCTAGTTGGATTTTTCCCGCTCGTTTTTGTATTTAAATTTCAGAAAAAAAAATATTTTATGGAAAGCCATCGGGCTTTAAATCCTCTGATATACTTGTATGAAGAAATGGGTATTCGTGATAAAAAATATTTTCAGTGATGTTTTATTTCTGTCCTCTAATTTTAGTGAAAATGACGTAATGATAAAAGGTATTAGAAGGAGTGGTATAGGACCATACGTTGAATGAAATCATATATAATAAAACACGACAATAAAACTGATCGTTTACGAAAATTAAAATCTTTATATATATATATATATATATATATATATATATATATATATATATATATATAACTGAATAAAATAACAAGAAATGGGTTCATTTCACAAAGATAAGAATTAATATGCACTATCAAATATTGCTTGTTCATAGCAAAATTGGTCCTCCAAATCGGAATGGAATTAATTCTAGAATATAACAGATTTCCTGTATTTGTGGGGAAGGGGGTGGGGGTGGTAAGCTGGCAATAAAATGGGAAAACCTCGTCTTTCCGTGGGGTAATCTTGCTATATAGCCAGAGTTTCGGTGGGGTGGCTAGGGGGGAAAGATACTAAAGAATACCGATTAATATTTATCGGTCGAAATATGACGGGGATATTGCTATCTGCAGCTTAAACACGGATGAATGGATGAATGAATATATGGATAGATGGATGGACAAATGAATAGATCAATGAATAAATGAGTCCACGTAGAAGAAACAAGTAACAGAAACAAGAAATTGACATGCCTTTCTTCATTTGAACAGATGAAAACTCAGATACATGGAAATGATGTGGTTATTTTAGGATATGATTTTTCTTCAAAGTAAAACTATTGTAAAGAGTTAACATGTGCAATATTAAGACATTCTCATCTGTAGACAAAATTCCGTTGCCTAGATTATGATTCAGTTCGTCATTACAAGAACCCTTTTTTTAAAATATAAAACTATGATTTATGATTAGAAATAGCACATTTTAACCAAAGACAATGAAATACCGCCGTGGCTATATACTTTTCAGAACAGTAATTACGTCCCTGTGTGAGTGGTATTGCCTTGCACCAGAGATCAACATTCAGCATTTAACCTTAATTGAGCAAAGGCTCTTTTACAACATCGTTATGTTTTTATTATCTAGATAGCAATCTACAATTAAACTGGATAAAAATGAAGGAGTTGATTGCTTGAAAATTCTTTTCAATACCACAGATGAGGTAGTAAAATTCGTAGAATTCACTTTAAAGGTTGAATAAATCATAAATATGCTGATTAAAGCGCCCCCCCCCCCCCCCTAATTCAACAGTTGAAAAGTGCCGTAGTTATTACACATGTCTTTCAAATTTAAACAAAGCAAATTTCATTTATATAAATAAGTAAATTTCATACATCGATAAGGCATGTATTGGACATAGAGAGATAGTGGAATGTAAATTATATTCAGATACTACTGTAAAATAAGTGTATTTTAAATTTATGAATGGTTGATTGAATCCCGACAGAAAATTATGTATTTATGTTAAAGGGTATAAGCGACATCAGCATATTCATGAAGCTATATAGTAATGATTTATAATGTATATACATAAAGTTCACCATGAACTTTTTGCGCTTGCAACCATGGCCGGACTTAGTATAAAGCAAATGTGACGAAGAAATGTATATCCATCACTTGCGTTTCATTTAAATATAAACATTTTCCATCACACTTTTTATTTATGTAACTTGCATATTCTGCATTTTAAAAAGTTCGAAATTGTCGTCATTTTTCAACAACTATATTTAGGTGATGGAGTGGTCATGCTTGAAAATACACCGTAACAATTATTCATGTTTCTCGTTAGTTTTAAAATTGAACTCCAATGTCAAGCTTGATATAATGTGTGCATTTTGGAAAACATATTTTTGAATAATGCTTTAATGCTTGGGTTGTTTGTTTTACACTCCGTGGGAAAACATCACTTAAATTGATACTTAACCAACTGTAGGTAAAGTGTCATCAATTTAGATCTAATGTGAGCGCTTTTTGGGAGGGTTTTGTAATGTTCTGACGCCTACCGTGACATGGGACCTTCGTTTTTAAGGTCATAAAAGACCCCGTGATTCTCACTGCTAAATGCCGAGCGTTTGGCGAAGGAGCAATGGCTACCTATGTTTATGTCTTAGGTTGACGGCGATGCAATGATTCGAACTCACTACCTCTCGGTTACGTTACATATAGAACTGTAGCTCTTTGAGAAATATTGGGGCAGATCAGAGAGCTACAGATCCACCCTTTGGAAAACCTTCGACATTCGGTGCACGTTTTGATGTGCACGGTTGAGGCCTTACATCGTTGTATCATTGGATTGCCGTTTCATAAACTTAATACCTAAACTTCCTTACATATATTTCCACTTTATTTTTGTACAAACTTACCTTCAAATATTCATTAAAACCTCACACAACCCGACAATGCACAGCTCCATATGATTTCGGTTGTTGGCAGTCCTGCAGCTCGTAAGTTACGAAGCGAACGCTCTACCACTGAGCTACCACTAGCGGTTACGGGCACGATTTGAGCTGAAACATTTTCAAATTTTCGAATCTTATTTTTTCAAGTTTAATGTTTACAATTCTTATCTAAGGTATTTCTAATGATCAACCAAAATTTGAATATCAGTGGTTGAGTTACAAGTGAGATACAGCAATTCCTCATTATGTTAACAAGGCTCGTGCAATGTTTTTGTTTACATATAGAATGCTTAATCGAAATATGTTTAAAAGAAAATGTGACAAAGACTAGAAACTGTTTAATAGTGTTCAGAATAAACTTGTACATTAAAAAAATATGTTTTAAACGAACCTTTACTAGTACATTTAACTACGTAGATAAAAACATGGCAAGAGCCTTGCTTACATAACAAAGAATTGTGAGCTCTGTATCTCTCATGTAAATGGCATTCAAATTTTTGCTGACCATTAGAAACACTTTAGTCAAGCATTCTTCACATTAAAAATGGAAAAATGAAATTTTCAGTTTCAGTCGTTTCCACGCTCCCTTTAAAGACAAGAAAATAGGTTGTATGGTATCTTACAACGGGGATGTTAAAGCATTACGATCATTCACGGTTCCTCAGTGGTAGAGCGTTCGCTTCGTGAACGGGAGGGGTCCGAACCCCGCTGTATCTTACGCGTAAAACGTAAGGAGTAAAATAGGTAGTGGTGCCGCCCTCCAGGCATTAAGAACTGCGGACTCAGGTCTTTAGAATGAGGTACATTGTTGCAGGCATTGGCACGATCTACACAACTCTCATTGCGAAGGCCCAGGTCGACTTGTATAGGTGTAAATTCAAGCTATTCACCTACAGTTGGTGAGGACCCGATATAAGATGAACATTCTAAAAGGGGCTTAAAACAAACAAACATGAAAATTATATTGAAAGCATCCCTTCAGTTAAGGCATTACGAAATTTGAATCTATCAATAGATTTTCTATAGTAATACATGAACAGAAAGAGCACAGAAACTGTCGTGTTTCCTGTCAAAGTTTCTCATTCGTTTTCTGTATTTAATTTGCTGTTTACTTCTATTAGATCTTACTCTAGGACATGTTTGCTTTACAAATCTAACGTTAAACGATTCGAATAAATTTGCAATTAAGGAGAATATAGTTAATTACTTTGACCACACTTTAAACTGTTTCCTCTACATTAGATTTCCGTTTCGATTTCAGTTCCAGATAACCTCGCTTATTTAGATGGCGAGATAATTTCATGGCTATCATGAATTCTATGGAAGAATATGCCAGACGTTGGACAAAATCTGAGGGCGAGGAACTTGACACTTTGTCTGAGTGGATCAAAAGTATTCGAAAATTGTTAAAATCCCGCATTCACCATTTGATGGGGAAAATGCGCACTATTTATCCTTCTGTTTTTAAGAAAGCTGAAATGACGAATGAGTTACGTAGAGTACATGAAAACTTTGTGCTAGTCCCAGCGGATAAAGCAGGTAACAACATTGTCTTTGTTTGTAAAAGTTGCTATTATAAATGTCTTTTAAATGAACTGGGATTTACTTCAACATCTGGGAATTCTACTAATACTCGAAGCAATCTTACGAAGGATGAAATTCTTCAGAATAATCTTTCAGTTTTAAATACTTTCGACATTCCTAAGAATCAGGATCAGTTTGAATTATCATACCTTTATTGGATTTCTAAATTACATAAAAATCCTTACAAAGATACATAGCTGGTTCCAGTAAGTGCTCTAGCAAGCCTTTACCTTTATTACTAACTAAACTACTAACAGCTATTAAAGAGTCACTTCAGAGATACTGTTCCACTACACATTCCAGAAGTGATGTAAATCAGATGTGGATTCCCAAAAACTCTAAGGATCTTATGGAAAATCTAAAGTCTCAGGATTTTTCTAAAATTGACAGCATCAAAACGTATGATTTCTACACACTTTATACAACAATTCCTCACGATAAATTAAAATCTAGACGTTTTCAGATAATAGATAATTGCTTTTTGAACAAAAATGGCACTCGAAAATACAAATTGTGATTGGAAAACAAGGTATACATTTTGTTAGACACCACTCTGATAGTCCACACAAGTACTCTGAAGCAGACATTAAGAGTATGCTTGGCTTTCTTGTAGATAACATTTACGTAGTGTTTGGAGACCAAGTCTTCCAATAATCCATTGGCATTCCCAAGGATACTAATTGTGCTCCCTATTGGCAGACTTATTTTTATATTCTTATGAAGCGGAATTTGTTCAGAAACTATTACAGGATAAAAAAATACTTGCCGTGTCCTTCAACCATACATATAGATATATCGATAACGTTTTATCAATCAACAATCATAATTATGTCCATTTGATATATCCCGATGAACAGCCGCCGGATAGCTGAAAAATTGCTCAGGCGGCTATAAACAAACAAACAAACAAAAAAATATATCCCGATGAACTCGAAATAAAGGGCACTATAGAATCTGACGTATCTGCTTCATATTTGGATATTTTACTTAATATTGACTTTAATGGCAGACTGACAAATACATTATATGACAAGTGTGATGACTTTAACTTTGCAATCATCGACTGTCCATATCTATGTAGTTATATACCATTTTTGCCTGCTTATGGTGTGTATATCTCCCAGCTAATTCGATACGTGAGAGCATGCGTATGAGGATTTTTTAAAACGATGTCAACTACTGACAAAAACGTTGATGTTGCAAGATTATAACGAATCTCGTTTGAAGTCATCATTTCGCAAATTTTACGGTCGCTATAATGACCTTGTTTGCGATTACAAAGTGTCTCTGGGACATATGTTGAATGATTTGTTTCAAACCCTTTGTTTGCCTGTTATTTTTCATACTAACTTTGACTACGGGTAATCCTGTTCACCTAATTTTGACTAAGGGCTCATGGCGGGTGTGACCGGTCAGCAGAGGATGCCTACTCCTCCATGGCACCTGATCCTACCTTCGCTTCGTCGGAGGTCCGTGTTGCCCTACACTCGAACTTGTATATGTCTTTGGGATTTATGATTACGATTAACACATTGTTAACTTCACCATTCAATATATTGATACAATAAATCTTATTAAAATTATTTCATTTTCGTGATTTTTTAGTTGTTCCTGGTATCCTTAAAGTAGATATGTAATAGGTTTCATTTCCTAATCGTTTTCTATTGAATTGCTAATTGACCGTGAGACATCCTTGAACATATACTTGACAAAAATACTTGCTGCATGTACCGTACAGCAGGGTGCTAACTTTGGCTTATTTTAGAGGTTTGATAGTGGTTCGATAAAATTTTAATCGCTAAATTTGTACACTTAAGTATAGTTCTGAACTAGGGAAAGACAACTTCGTTCATTCCCAGTGGTTTAGTGAGGCAGTCATTACAAAGATACTGAAAACTCATCTTCCCCTGTCTACACTTACCGAAAAACTGATGCCACATTAAAACACTACTGGTGATATCAGGGTTACTCCAGATCTGATCTTTGTCTGATATTAAAAAAATCATCATAATTTCTTGTATTGCGTTCCATTACATATCTAAGGTAAATGGAACACTTGAGGTAAAAATAGGGTATTATATGAAATGTTTTGAAAATCTGTGTCCACCCAAAAAATTCCGCTAAAATTATTGGTGTACCTGCGACCAGGACAACGCCAAATGTTACACCCGGTAAAAAACCGTTATACTAAATCATTCTATAAAATATCATTCAAAGGTAATCAGCGTACAAATATTTCATGATATTATTTATAAACTGTTCAGCTAATTTTTGTTATCCTGTGCCAAGAAATAGCAAGCCTTTTATTACACTGCATCGATATATACATACATTCTTTTGCTTAATATTTACGGATTAATAACGGTAGTATTCTTATTTGTCAAAACTCTTTCCATTGGTTATTTTGAATGCAATCACCTAAGAGATTTAAACGCAGTATCTTATTGGTTGATGTGTTGATGACAATTAACCTGACAATACCTGTACATGTCGCTTATTAACATGTATACAGCTGTTTGATAGTCATCCATCACTCCCATAATTACATGTGCCTTATTTGACAACATAAGAATGTAAATTAAAGATATTTATAACTTTGTAAATAGGTGATGCATTGTTGAGTAACTTGTGACTAAGAAAAGTTAAATGTTTAGTGAAGATTATTCAAATATTTGTTAAACAATAAACTGAAAGCTCCAAAAATAATAACATATAAATTCCAATCAATGAATGATTAAAATCGTGTGGTTGTGACAAGAAGGATACCTACTCGCTTTGATGTTACAGTATGGAAGTGCAATAATTACAATTCAAAGTAATTCTGACTGGCACGAAAGGAAAGTCAGTGGAAGACTTTCTATTCACAGAAAGCGAACACCACGAAGTCCCTGACCCTTGACGAGTCCAACTCTAAAAAAATATACAGACAGAGCTCTCGAAAACCGTAGAACGTCTTAAGGATCACACAAAATATTCCTAACAATCAAATTTTTTCTGCTTAATCATGCTTATATTATGCAATTTTTATATACAAGAATTGTTCTTAGGAAGGACATTATGCATAATAAGAAAGAACGAACATATAACTAATGATTAAAGGCCATCATGTCGAGGGAAGTAAGTGATTAGATCACGAAAGACATCCCCCGGTCAACCAATTACGAATAGAATATTCAGAAGACCATAATATTCGTACTTCATTAACTTGCTGTCTGTTTTGTATGTAATATTCCACAGAACAAATAATGCAGAATGAAATTGGCCATTGTG
Source organism: Ostrea denselamellosa (assembly GCA_024699665.1). NCBI lineage: Eukaryota > Metazoa > Mollusca > Bivalvia > Ostreida > Ostreidae > Ostrea > Ostrea denselamellosa. The sequence goes on along the minus strand of JAMZEH010000044.1, from coordinate 5,058,046 downwards.
ATATTTTGAACAGTGGAGAACTGGTGATGAAAGAAGGAACATGCCCGACAATAATATGACCGAGGGGCAAACAGCAAATTAGAAAGACACTAGCAACATATTACTAGTACAACTACAGAAACAGATGGTATTTTTGGTTCCTTCAGCTCTTCAGCATCTGGTGCATCAAAATTGGTACTGTTTATCTTTTATATTATAACCACTAGGTCGGTACATCTGTTCGTGGACCGTTAGTCCGAGAAGGTTTCACAAGCCCAGTAGCTAAGTACTTCGGTACTAGCATGAAAATACCGATAACAATTTCCTTTGATTTGACTGGTCGACAGGGGATGCTTACTCGATACGCAAAGGCATATTCTGTGGATGATCGATGTTTAAATCGAGATAGGCTACTAACAAATAAGTTAATGTCACATGGATTTAACTTAAGCATTTTGTAAATTCCATGGTCGTTGTAACGATCAAATTTGCAAATACATGCTACCACTAGGTCGAATACTGTCTGACGTGTTTTATACCTATTGTTTGACTAGTCTTTATATGATAATTTTGCCAACGAGTTACTCCGTTTACCTGATCAATACATAGAGTTCACTGGGGATGTAACCGGTCAACAGGGGATGTGACTCTACCGCTAGATTATCCAGGAGTTCCTGTTGTTTCTCCTCTTATGTTTAACCCCGTGGGGATCCGGGTTGTTAGAATAGATCCTTAGTACCCCTTGCTTGTCGTAAGAGGCGCCTAAATGGGGCAGTACCTCGGATGAGACCGCAAAAACCGAGGTCCCGTGTCACAGCAGGTGTGGCAACTTAAAAGATCCCTCCCTGCTCAATGACCATAATTTTGCAGCCCTTCACCGGCAATGGTGACGTCTCCATATGAAAGAAAAAGTCTCGAGCGGGACGTTAAACAATATCTAATCAATCAATCCTCTCACGTTTGCATTCTTTATAGGAATTATGACATTGATCACAGTTCGTTAGTTTCACTAGTCCTTTCAATGTATGTCTATGACAGTTCGAGTTGATAGCAAGGCTAAAGACTATGTAGATCCAAAGTGTTAGTAAGGTACATAAAAATACAATAGAAATTGATTAGGGGCAGTTTTCTTTTCATTAGGTGAAGGTATGAAACCGAGCGAGTTAATGTTTTTATGAACGTTACAATCGGCAGAACTGCCAGGATTAGAGTTGTACTTGTGAAATTAATGATCTGTCATACACCGTGTAGACTGCAAATTCTATAAAATCCCCTTCATAGAGATGATAGTAATAAAAAAGGTTATACCATATTTCCTGTGTGTACTTCTCGGCTTCAAATCATATTCAGGATGTTTCCCAAAATTGTTAGATTTGTAATATTGATAAGTTGCATCAGTCTGTTTACAGGGAAATGGAGTACATGATCCAATTAATCATGAAACTTTAAAAAAAAAATTAATTCAAATTCTAAATGTATTACATCTATTTCAAAATTCTGAAATATGTTCAAACAATACTGATATCCCTTAAAAATCACTAAAAGTTTCGAAAGTTTTTTGCGTAAATTTGTTAGGATCTGGTTTACTGTAGTTTATTGATATTACACAATTACATATCTACAACTGTGATCCCAACTAATATGATTAGTAAAATACTTTTAAATGATACGAAATATTGAGGCAAATGTACAGGACATTTTAACCACATTACGTTTATTAGCATGTAAAATGCAAATTATATGCTTTGAAACAATTAATAATTTTTTAATGACCGACGTTTAGGGTCTTAAATAAGACATTGCGTCATTGTGTACTATTTTGAAATTCAAAATCCCAACATTCCATATTTTATGATTTAAGTTATGTGAATGACCTCATAATGAATAGTTCGACCCTTTCATGAACCTCATAAAATTACAAATGAAAAGGCTAAGATAATGAACAATACTCAACATATGGAAAACACAAATAAGAGAAGTGGGCAAACACAGAACCCTGGACATACCAGAGGTGGAATTATGCGCCTAGAAGGAGTAAGCATCTCCTGTCAACCGGTCACACCTGACGTTAGGACTATATCTTGATCAGGTAAACGGAGTAATTTGTACAAAAAGAAATATCGAATGCTGAAGTTAACAATGTGTTAATCGTAATCATAAATCCCAAAGACATCTACAAGTTCGAATGTAGGGCAACACGGACCTCCGACAAAGCGAAAGTAGGATCAGGTGCTATGGAGGAGTAAGCATCCTCTGCTGACCGGTCGCACCAGGGATCCGTGTTTGCCCATCTCTGTGATTTGTATTTTCTACAGGAATTACGAGATTGAATACTGTTAGTTACCTTGGCCTTTTCACCACAGAGTATTCCACATCTGCTTCATACTTAGATATTTTATCGAACAGAGATGTTAACGTCAACCTAACAACTCAACTGATAACAAATGGAATGACGTCAGCTTCTCTATCGTTATCTTCCTATATTTAGCAATATTCTATTATCATCTGCATGTGGTGTGTATGTCTCTCAACTGATTCAATACACAAGGGATTTTTGTTTGTGGTAAGAGGCAACTAAATGGGTTGGTCTTTCGGGTGAGACCGCAAAAACCGAGGTCCCGTGCGGGTGTGGCACGATAATTCCCCTCACTGCACACGGGATCTCTTTACCGGCAATCTGATGACATCTCCTTATGCATGAAAAATTCTCAATATACAACCAATCATCCACGTTATTATAAATCTTGATTTAACATAATTAAGCTGTTCACATATCGATAATGTGTGTTTAAGGACACACCTTTATCAAAATTGAAAAAAACCCAGAGATATGAGTGCTGGAAGAATATATCAGCAGTGTTTTATTTAAGACATGACGGCTGCTATTGAATGTCGTAGCCTCTTCAGCATTGCACTTAGGGTATGTGTGGAGAAAATAGAAATAATGTTCCAAAACGAGAAGGGAACATAAAAATCACCTTTAAACTCAATACCACAGCCGTTCTTTGACATGATAGATACACATGTAAAGTATGATGGACACAGCGTTACCATTAACACTTTATAAATAACCCTCTCAATACTAATTTTGGCATCTCTTGATGTATCACATTTCAATTTGAATCTAAAAAGATAATGTCGTTTAGTTTCTTGTGCAATATCGGGCTATAAATACGTTTCTTCTGTTGTGGTCTGTCCTTTGTCTTATTCACAGGTGAATCTGGTCCTTTCCTTTTCTTCTCCACATTTCTTCGCAACGTCGTTTTCTGCCTTTCCGTTTTCTTGTAAAGTTTGGTGGAGGCCATTCTGAGTGCATGTCCAATCAATATTCACCTACTGAATTTCTGATCATGGAACTGATCTTATCAGTCGATATCTGCTCTGTCTTTTATTGCGGCATTTGGGATCTTTTCCGATTAGTATAATTTCCGTATTTTCATCAAACGTTTCGTTGGAGATACCAGATAGCTTTTCGTCCTCTGTAATATTTCTCCAAGTTTCTGTTCCATAAGATGATACTGATATGTCAATTTACTACATTGACCTATGTATGATACAATAAAATGTACCAACAGTGGTAATACATGTACATGCATATACTTTGATACATTACATGAAATGAATATCAAATTAACTCTATGAAAACAACTACCTGCTTCCGTTTCTCCACAAAGCAAGTCTCCTTCATGATAAAGAAACCCAAAACTAAATGTGGAGAATGACGAAATGCGTAGGTTTTCAAAAATATGATATAGTGTTCGTTCTTAAAAAGAGAAGAATGAAGAAAAAACGCCTCAAAACATTCAACTACACAATGACTTTTTCTGCATGAAAAACATTGTTTTGAGATGAAAAAGTGAAGATATGAACAGTGATCAATCTCATAATTCCTACAAAGAATGCAACCCTAAGAACAGACAAAACGCGGATTCTTGGAAACTCCACACGTAAGGTCAGTTGCCTTGGAAGAGGAAGTGCCCCCTGTTGACCGTCCACACCCGCCCTGAGCTCTATATCTTGATTAGGTAAACGGAGTAATCCGTAGTCAAAAATAGATCAAATAATAAGACAGACGAAGCAGCGCAGTGAAATAAATGATCTTCACGCTTGTCCAAAGGAAAATGACCAGATGAAGTGAGAATAAAGTACACGGCAAATATATTACGTACAAAGTTTTTGGCGCCTTGATGTCAAGGTAAAGCAGTCAAGCCACCATTTTGTCTAATCTTGGATGACGGGATAATTACTCGTTTACGTTATTAATTTATAAAATTAATCGTTTTATTATCTTTGATGTCCTGATGAAATGATCCTTAGTTTAATACGTCTTGTTTCGACCGCTGACCTATGCCATCAATAATTCTGTTTACAACGTTTAAACAAAGGATTACTTAAACTCCGATAGGCGTCAGTACAGTGAAGGCTAGACTGATTTCTAACTGTGCTGTGTAATGAAGTCGCAAATGGTTACATTCGAGAGAAACAATTTAAAACCGCTCACTTGTATTTTTTCTGTGAAAGGAAATATCTCATCATAATTTATCAAGTCTTCTAATACATAAATATCATAAATAAAATATTGCCTGGATTTAAATATAATATTGATTTCACGAGAACATGAGAATGTGATTATGTAATCCTCAAGGACACATTTCTTTTGTATTGAAATAATATTTACAAACGTATAATTTTCTGTTTTAAAAGTTATCAACGACCTGGGCAATACAAAGCAGGACCAACCATCCCTATCGCAAGATACAGTAATTATATGAGTATATAACAACGATATAAAACCAACCAACCTCCACACTATCTGTACACTAGAAAACTAAAACTATAAAACTATGACCACCTGTACAAAAGAATTGCTAAAACAACCAAAAAATTACTATACCTGTACACTAAAATAGCTAAAAACTAAAACTATAAAACTATGACTACCTGTACAAAAGAATTGCTAAAACAACCAAAAAAATTACTATACCTGTACACTAAAATAGCTAAAAACTAAAACTATAAAACTATGACTACCTGTACAAAAGAATTGCTAAAACAACCACAAAAATTACTATACCTGTACACTAAAATAGCTAAAAACTAAAACTATAAAACTATGACTACCTGTACAGAAGAATTGCTAAAACAACCAAAAAATTACTATACCTGTACACTAAAATAGCTAAAAACTAAAACTATAAAACTATGACTACCTGTACAGAAGAATTGCTATAACAACCAAAAAATTACTATACCTGTACACTAAAATATCTAAAAACTAAAACTATAAAACTATGACTACCTGTACAGAAGAATTGCTAAAACAACCAAAAAATTACTATACCTGTACACTAAAATATCTAAAAACTAAAACTATAAAACTATGACTACCTGTACAAAAGAATTGCTAAAACAACCAAAAAAATTACTATACCTGTACACTAAAATAGCTAAAAACTAAAACTATAAAACTATGACTACCTGTACAAAAGAATTGCTAAAACAAGCAAAAAATTACTATACCTGTACACTAAAATAGCTAAAAACTAAAACTATAAAACTATGACTACCTGTACAAAAGAATTGCTAAAACAACCAAAAAATTACTATACCTGTACACTAAAATAGCTAAAAACTAAAACTATAAAACTATGACTACCTGTACAGAAGAATTGCTAAAACAACCAAAAAATTACTATACCTGTACACTAAAATATCTAAAAACTAAAACTATAAAACTATGACTACCTGTACAAAAGAATTGCTAAAACAACCAAAAAAATTACTATACCTGTACACTAAAATAGCTAAAAACTAAAACTATAAAACTATGACTACCTGTACAAAAGAATTGCTAAAACAAGCAAAAAATTACTATACCTGTACACTAAAATAGCTAAAAACTAAAACTATAAAACTATGACTACCTGTACAAAAGAATTGCTAAAACAACCAAAAAATTACTATACCTGTACACTAAAATAGCTAAAAACTAAAACTATAAAACTATGACTACCTATGATTGCAAAGTTGAAGTCATCACGCTTGTCATATAATGTAGTTGTCAAACTGCCATTAGAGTCATTAAGAAAAATATCCAAATATGAAGCAGACACGTCTGATTCTGTAGTGTCCTGTAAATTAGAATAGGTAAAACTACTACAATATGACCACCTGTACACTAAATTAGGTGAACCTATACACATATGAGTACAAGTACACTAGGATTGCTAAAATACTAAACCAGGCTACCTGTACATGAAAATAGCTAAAACTACAAAAATGACTACCTTTACACTAGGCAAAATATACAATCAACACTACTTCTAGATCAGACGAGATTAAGCTTTGAAAATAGCATTATCACTACACTAGCTAAAACTACATAAATAGAAGTATTTCTGAATCACACTAGATACAGCTGCAAAATAGCCCTATCGTTATAGTAACTACATATAAATACAAACATAGCACTACCCTATAATACCGAAAACAACACCAGACTAGATACAATAAATATGTAGACTACAATTGCGAAAACTACAACAATATTGTTACCGTTGTACTGCCTAAAACTATAAAAAAAAGACACTAGTTTTAGATTAGACTAACTAAAACTACAAACATATGACTACCTGTACACTAGAATTGTTAAAACCACAAAACAATGATTGATTATTTGTTTGTTGTTTTAAGCCACACTCAACAATTTTTCAGTTATCTGGTGGCGTCCAGTTTTTATTGGTGGAGGAGAGATGCACACAGGAATAGACCACCAACCTTCCGAAAGTAAACTGGCAAACTTTCTCACATATATTGGCACGGGAGAGAAGAGGTGAGAGGCCTAGTGATTTTGAGCACGATTCTCTAACCACTCGGCCACGGAGACCCCCTCAGAAACCACCAAATATGACTACCTGTACACTAAAATTGCTAAAACTTCAAAATATAACACCTTTACACTGGCTAAAACAATAATACAGCACAATTTCTAGATCAGATTAACTAAAACGACAAACGTAGCATTATCCCTACACTAAACTAGCTAAAACTACACTACAACTGCATCACACTAAATAAAACTACAAAATAGCAATATTTCTACAGTAGCTACATGACATTGTAAAACTACAAAAATAGCACTACCTCTATAATAACTAAAACTACAGAAACAACACTTGCTCTACAACAGACTAGATACAACATTTAACATATACATATATGACTGTAGACTAGAATGATTGCAACTTCCAAAATTTGACTACCTGTACACTAGATAAAACTACAAAAAGACATGACCTCTACGCTAGGCGAGCTAACACTACAAAATAGCGCTACATTTGCACCAGATAAGCTACAGCTACAACAGGCGAGTTAAAACTAATTGTTACGACATTTTACATGTCGAGTGAATCTTAACAGCATAACACGTCTGATTAATTAGACGTACTAATTAGATCAGACGTAGTTATCGGCATGTTTTAGTAACAAAAGTTATATAATTAATTCATGATTCTTATTATGCAAATACCCATATGATAACCTATAACTAACAGATTCGAATAAATTCAAAATATAATTTAATACCAAAAAGAAAAGAATTAATATATGGGACTATTTTGTATAAGGGCATACAAGATAATAATAATATCCTTTATTTATAGGACAACACAGTTAGTTTACAAAACTAGTTCAAAGTGTGATCCTGAAAACATATTCAAAGACAGCAGTAATGTACAATACAGGTTAAATACTATACATATATAACACAAAAAATAAATTGAAAATTAGACCCAATTAGCCACAGTGGCTGGAGAAAATTCTACACTAGCGCTAACACAGACAAGATGAGCACTGAACATTCAACACACTCCTCCCCTAAAAAGGTCCATTCTTATGTCTAAATGCAGATTGCTACAAGTGACAGAGTTTGAAAAGTAATTCAACTCAACAAGACCCGACACACGTTTTGAGAATTTTTCTCTCTGAAATCACAATTTAAAATGTTTTACACAATCTTACTCCTACAGAAACAAAATATGTCTGTGATGCACTATGCCCCACCCATGGTGAAGTACATGTAATACCATGGCAAATTTTGACCTTGACCTTATAAACCATACCTTTAACATTGTTCTTTTATTTTCCAGCTACAAAGTTATGACTAAGATTAAACTGCAAACAGATATATATCTGAAGACAACAAGGTCCAATGCAGAGCAAGGATCACAAAATTTGACTCCACTCTGTGGCATTATTTACTAAGTTCAAGGTCCTTAACTCTTTCAAAAACAGGTCAAGAAATCCACAATTCAAACTTGATCTGTAACCTACTGATATAAATCCACGTAAACTTTTAAATTCAGTAGCTGCAGGCATAGGATAATAAAAAATGGGACAGGCAAAAACGTCCGGAAAACATTTGCTAGGTTCAAGGTCTGTAACTTACAAAAATAGGTCAAGAAAGAATAAACTCAAACGTGATCTGTAACCCAATGATGTAAGTTGATGAATAAATTTTCCATTTAATAGACAGCCCAAAATGTCCAGAAAACTGACTATGAATGCAAACACAGGCTGATCACTATCGGACTCCCAATTATAGGTGAGACTCAATAACGACGTGTTTCAGCAGTAATACAACTGAACAGTGGCAAAAATTGTACAACACAGTAAATATAAAATTCTCAAATCCAAAACATGTTAACTGAGTCATTCCTTGGATATGGAAATTAATATATTTTCTTTGAACCATCAATATAAATATTTGAATATATATATATATATATATATATATATATATATATATGAGAGAGAGAGAGAGAGAGAGAGAGAGAGAGAGAGAGAGAGAGAGAGAGAGAGAGAGAGAGAGCGAGGGAGAGAGAGCATATGCTCAACTAAGTACTATTTTTTCCATCACACAAATATAGAATAAAGTAAGGCATCTCCAATTAACAAAATCAAGGAAAAAAGAAAAAAAATAATGAAAGAAAAACAAGTGTGCTCAGTTCTGAAATTCAGCAACACAAGAGTTAAGAGAACGAAGATCACTTACAGGTAGATTTTGCAATACACGCTTTCAGGGTATGGCTGCTCACATAATATGCTAACCTTCGTGGGAATATACACTAATGTAATGTCGGAATTATCAAAAGTTCAGATAGGGCCACTTGAGCCAGTAGCACAGATATTTCTGAGAGCAAATAATTGTGGAAAGAAATGTACCAAGCTGGAAGAGTGTAACCAATCAAACAGACATACACTAAGCTACAAGAAAATGTATCCAATCCAAAAGACTTTGCTAGATAATGACCAGTTCAAAGGATAATGCTACATGGGAGAATTTAATCAAATGAAGGAATAAAAAGACGATACAACGGATACTATTATATGGGAATACACTGTATGAGGGCATATGATATAATAATATCCTTTATTTATAGGACAGCACAGTTTGTTTAAAAAACTAGTTCAAAGTGTGATCCTGAAAACATATTCAAAGACAGCAGTAATGTACAGTACAGGTTAAATACTATACATACCTAACACAAAAAAGAACAGGAGTGTAATCTGTTTATTAAAACAATGTGGAACTTTGTTCATTTAATAGACCACTACCATGCAAGATGTCCATCATTTTTATTATTAATCTATTACGTCAATCAAATTGCACGTTTTTGTGTACTCCAGTACACAAAATATGATTTATGTGTTGTACGTCATATGGCATGCTGCCTGTGCAAATTTATATATAAGCCGTTTTATGACAATCTATCAGTAATGTGTGGTCACACATTGTTTATGCTTTCTCTCGGGCATTCAGTGACTGATAATTGAATGATTTATTTCCCCAAATACGTATACTATGTGATTGCACTATTGCAGCAATAAACTGCAGATTGATTCTAACACATGGACATATTTTGTTGGTTGTGACGGCACAGAATGAGTCTTTATGACTAAATATTCTGCAAAATGTAGGCTTGTGATTTGAAAGTTTATAACGACTATTAAAGATAGGGTTTAACTTTTAATGTTTCATTTTCCACACATGTAAATACTGTAAGCTACCTGATTGGGCGGGATTGTATTAAGTACACTCGAGACGTGGATGGAATTTAAGTGATATATGGATGGAAAGGTACCCTTAAAAGGTATCTCTCCATTTTCTGTACACGGGAAGTGGGAGAGTATGCGTTGATTATACCCATCAATTTACCATATCGTTTATAGTAGCATTATCCATTATAAGGTTAAATAGAGGCTGGCCAAGTGCACGCTATACCTAAAATGATTACTTTTGTATCTTCTTCGAACGTCAAAATTAAAGATTATCTCCCACATGCACATCTATGCTCCTTTGCTGGAATTTGCTCCATTGTTTGGCATTTTTGGTTCTTTCAGCTCTTTCAAGTTTGTTCTAATTTCGGATTTCCAATGTTTTGGATTTGTGCATCACGGAAGAGACATTATTTGTCGAAATGCGCATCCGGTGCATCAACATTTATACCGTTTATCTTTTATTTTACATCGTAGTCGGATTCAAAATCTGAAATCCGTGAGGTAGTGCTCGCCCAGACAGTCAATGTCCAGTAACTGTAGTGTGTTTCTTATGCACTGTAATGTGTGTGTCTGAAGAGACCAGTGATCAATCCCATGAATCCAATAAAGAATACAAACTTGGGAGTAAGGGAAACACGGACCCCTGCACACAACAGAAATGGGGTAAAGCGCTTAGGAGACGTAAAGGTACTCTGATGAACAGTCAAACCTGCGGTGAGCCCTTTTATCTTGATCAAGTAAACGGATAATCGATTTATTGATTGATTGATTGATTATATATTGTTTAACGTCCCGCTCGCGAATCTTTCACTCATATGGAAACGTCACCAGACGGCTGCAAAATTTAGGCCTATGCTCAGCGCTTATGGCCTTTGAACAGGGAAGGATCTTTATCGTGGTACACCTGCTGTAACACGGGACCTCGGTTTTTGCGGTCTCATTCGAAGGACCGCCCCATTTAGCCGCCTCTTACGACAAGCAAGGGGGTGCTGAGGATCTATTCTAACAATCCGGATCCCCACGGGCAGGTAAGCGGATTAATCCGTGGTGAAATCAATATGTAAACGGTGTAACAATTGGTATGAAACACGTCAGACAGAATTCCATTTAATGATAGTCATACTATGTTGTATTTGTTTGTACAATTATCTACGATGCTGATGTAATTTGTGTCGTTGCTTGTCACAGCCTTGTAGTGGGAAAATATGGCGGTTTAGCATAGCGTGTCTAGCATAGAAATTTGGATAACAAAAAAAAAAGCTTCCAGTAGAGTCAAGGATAGAGAAAATTAAAAATATACTTAAATTGGTGAACAATTGGAATGACATGAAGAACTCCGCCCTGAAGCGAAGTGGATACGAGTATTGCGTGTCAATTACCACATTTCAAGAAAACTATATACTACACACTAAAGGTCGGTCAGTACTGAAAAAATTAAAGTTTAAGACCAAGGAATATGCTGAAAATCTCTAAACCTCAAATTTAACTCATCACTACAACTACATGTACCCACTAAAGGTGGCTCTCTATCTGTAAAAAACAAACAAACAAAATTAAATCTATGAATGAAATGAGTCTGAAAAAATTGTACGAATTTTTCAAAATCTAGGGACTGTTACTATGATAAAAGAAGGTAAAATGAAATCTTATATAAAATCTGCTATTCATAAATAACAATTCAAAACTAAAAATCAGACTGACGTCATAGCTTAATTAACTGAAGAACAGCTATAACGGAGTGACTAACGGGCGTTACCATTCACCCTGGCTATTCTACGACGGGAATGTCATAAAATAAATCCAGCAGGTGCCCTACACAGATCGCGCGTGTTCCAACAATTGTATGTCATGACCTCGTACATATAAAGCCATGATGAAGATGAAAACCATCCAGATTATGCTGTTTTTAGATTTAGCGCTACATTCACAAATTTGGTTTGTATATTAAGTAAAAAGGGGCAATTGCTTCGTACTCCCAAATTACAATTGTCAAAAAACCACATAACGAGGGAGGTTAGACGTATGCCACGGGTCTCTCTTTCAAATGGAGAATAAATAGATTGAGAAACCCACACCTTGATACGGTATTGTTCCCAGGTCAGAACGATTGATCAACCAAAGATGTCAGAGCTTATAATACAATCATATGAAGCACACCTGACAGAAATATATTACGGTATTAGATTTTACCTGGGTCTAAATTTCCCAAGATAGCCCCAAGATTATAAAGACGGATAGACTAGTTAAATGAAATGACACGTTAAACATTTAACGTGTGAAAACAATTAACTTAATTGCAATAGATAAAATAAGACATACCGTATATGATATTAATGTCTCTTACACAATTACGAATTCCAAGGATATTTCTAAGTTTATTACATGTTTTTAAAGAAAGCAATAAAATAAATTGAGCTATTGACAGATCTCGTGATTCTGCTACTTTGTAGCATTGATCTAGTCTAATTTTTTCCTTCAAAGATGCTTAAACTGTGTGCAATGTGTATTCGGTCTTACCATACAGATTAATGAATTATCATAAAGAAAACATCTTCCTAACCACGAAATTAAAGACACGCGAATATGCAGTTACAATTTCATGAAAAATTACAGGTGTAATAAATGACAGCTGCCCAGCTAAAAGACATTAAAACAATTGTAGAACATCGTCAAATAATCGTCAAATAATCAAATACCATACATATACGATACATAGATCATGTACGGTTTGATAGTCGGTTATTAACCTGTCTAGCCTATATCTCTTGGTATGCAGTTTAAAATTTGCCGATTCAAACATGGGCTAACTTACCGTGTATTTCCTTGCCTGTTTTACCTTTCAAATACAGATACCGAATTACAGCACGGTACTCAATTTTAGATGAAAATCATGCCTTTGTATCACTAGTCATGTTTGACATTCAACATCTTAATAAAGGATATCTCGATACGCGTGTAGTTTTGTACCCAGGTATAAAATATGTATTAAAACAATTCATGGAAATCGTGACCGTTCAGTCAATTGGAATGGGATAATCTGGTTACTTGTTGACTCGCCCTCGAATACATATGAGGTTGGTTGATGCCAAACACTCCATTCTATAAAATGAAACCTGTACTAAAATTGCTTAATTGTAATGGCGAAATTTGAATAATGGTATGTCATATATCAAATTGTATACATGTGCTCTCATTTTATGGACTCATGTTATATGCAAAGTTATGTTATTCATATCTATTCTGAGTTTTACTCGTTTTGGGACTAAATACACAATAATATCCAGTTCTGCAATACATTCAAGTACACAGCGGTTGTTATGTGTCAATGATCTTAAGAATTAAGGAAGGATGTTGGTATTGTTTTGTTGGGTTTTGCACTTTAATTATTTTTTTTTTTACAATTTGAGTTTTGTTTTACTAACTGGAATCCAGTCAGAAGTCGCCATATGAATTAAACATGGGATTAGTAGCAATTAAACAGTCGCGTATCGATACATAAAACGAAAAACTAAAAATCCCTGACCTAGATAATGTTTAGTGACAAACATCATAAAAGTGCAGATTGGATAGGCATTCCTTATACTGAGGTTATCTGTAGTGTTATTCAGTTAAAATGTGTTTACAATGTAATCCTCCTACAACGCGGTTTTAAATCAACAGCGACCGATATTCTACTCTGCACAGAATATGATTAAACTGAAAACAAGAGAAGCTCTGAGTAGTATGCTCTCTCTCTCCCCTCTCTCTCTTTCCCTCTCTCTCCCCTTCTTCTTCTTCTTCTTATCATTATATTATTATTATTTTTCTTGTTGTTTTTGGAATGTTTGTATGGGTGTTTGTTTTACGTCCCATTGAAATTGTTTCACTCATACCGAGACGTCACCAGCTGTAGTTTAAGTACCACTATATCTATGATTAGCGCTAAGAGCGGTAACAGTGATGGTCCTTTAACGTGTTAACACAACACGTGACCTTCGTTTTTAAGGTCATGTCTTCTTGAAATAAAACGTACCTAATAATTCTTACTAATGGTTTGTTTGTTTTACTTCCAATATTTCACTTATATCGAGGCGTCCAGCTGTAGGTGAAGTAACACAAATTTAGACCTGTGAACTCCCCCCGGGCAGTAACAATGACTGTTTTATCGTGTCAATATCTACTGGGCCTTTCTTATTTACGGTTTCAACAGAAAGGCCCGCGACTTTCAATTGTAAATGCCAATGCTTTAGTAAAGGAACAGTCATTGCTGATTTTTAGATTCAAGTGAATATTGCATAGCCTGAACGTTAGTGAATAGAGATAAGTCCGAAATTTAACTGCTATATCTTGTCTTCAATATTTTCATCTTGCATCAATGCATTTGTATTTCCCGGCTCCCGTGGGTCTCCCCGTGGGGATCCTGGTTGTTAGAATAGATCTTCAGTACCCCTTGCTTGTCGTAAGAGGCGACTAAATGGAGCGGTCCTTCAGATGAGACCGCAAAAACCGAGGTCACAGCAGGTGTGGCACGATAAAGATCTCTCCCTGCTCAAAGGCCCTGAACGCCGAGCATAAGTCTACATTTGCAGCCCTTCACCGGCAATAGTAACGTGATCACATCTTCACACGATTGAAAAATTCTCGAGCGGGGCGTTAAACAATATACAATCAGTCAATCAATCAATGTATTCCCAGGTGCAAAAACATGCAGATCACAACTCTAGACTCTAATCCGTATGGAATTAACCACACATTGAAAAGGTTATGACGATTCCAAATAATTTTAACTAGATCTATCTGATCTATGTTTTATATAGAAAAATTTGGTAAAATAACAGTATAAAACTGTGTGATTAGATTCATTCATTTATGCCTAGTAAGAATTTATTTTGATTTTGTTTTATTCTTTTCAAAATGGATTGCCATGAAGCTCAGCTCGTTTTTTATGCAGCAGAACCTTAAATGACATGGGTGGTTTTTATTGTATTTCTCCCTGTTTGCTATCTTCATATTTATATATTAAAAAAAAGTACGGTCTCCTTTTGCAGTGCACGATATTGCTCTAATTTTTCTTTCTTCTCTAAACATAATTACCCCCTGTTTGCGAAGGGCATTTCAGTAAAAGGAGACGAAACTGGAGTGTTAAAGTGTCATTAAGGTATTCATTGTTATAAATGAACCTAATTAAAATTGTTTCAATAAGTAATTTTTAGATGTGTTAGTTTACATAAAAATGATTTGCACAAAATAGTTAGGGATTTTTTTTTTATTTTATTTTTATAGGAATTTAGAAAATTTCATTTTTCAGAACATTTTAGATTCTGTGTTTACTGAAAGCAGTAAATGAATAAAATCGTAACCGAGCAGCTGTCTCATTTTTCAAAAAGTAAATTCGGAAAATGTGCCTATATATAAATTATCATGAAGAAATAAAATAGTTGTATAAATAATGAAAGTAAATTCCAAAAATCCTATAGAAAAATTATCTTAAACAAATACAAAAAGATATATAATTAATAAAAGTAAATTTGGAAAATGTGCCTATAGATCAATTACCTTAAAGATGTTTAAAAAGTATATATAAATGATGAAAATAAATTCGCAAACTGTACCTATAGCTAAATTAAACATATTGTTTGAAAGGAAAGAGATAATAGTAATATATGAATATAAGAGAATTCAAGTTTGTTTAATATTTCACGATTTCCGAGTGCTAATGATATTAAAATAATTGTTTTACGGTGTGACCGTTAAGATCCATATCTTGCAACACGACGTTCATGTATGCGGAAAGTATAACGTCAATCGATGTGAACAGTGCATTGTGACGTTACATTAGCTGCGATGTTTTTCTTTCAAACTGTCCTTTTTTAGCCTTACTATTTCCTGACTATTTAAGGCCGTATACCCAAAGACTGTTGTCAGTTGGTTAGTTTATATCGACGATGTAGCACTCTAGAGAAAACAAGGACTAGTGCCTTTTGCAAAATAGACAAGACTGGTGAAAGAGCAGTGATCCAACATTTGCATCAGAAAGGTTTAGCACCTAAAGATACCCAAACTGACATAGCAACCTAGGGAAAGGTGTTCCTTCATATGTTTCATTAAAAAGGTGAACGGCAGAATTTAATCGCGAAAGCTGATCCTTGAGGACGACTACTGTCCGGGAAGGTCTGTCAATGTTGCAACGCCAGAAATGGTCAATAAAGTCCATGATATTGTTATGACTGACAGGCGAGTTACATAAAGTTATATAGTTAGCACAGTTGAAATTTCACAGGAAAGAGTACTTTCCATTCTGATAAAGAATCTTGCAGTGAGAAAGCTTTCAGCCCATTTTGTACCAAGAATTGTGACAGTTAAACAGAAGCACACCAGGCGGACTTTGTCACGTGGTAATCTAAAGTTTTTAGAGTAGATCCTTCTAACTTTCTTCAGCGATTTTTTTTCACTATGGATGAGACGTGGAAAGGTTATGGTCGTGGTTTCTGGGATGCTGGTCGATTATCACCAAAAGGGACAAACAATTAATGACACATACTATGCATCACCTCGGAGGCAGTTACGGGAAAATATTAAACTTTAGTTTTGTGGAAAACTCGGTAAAGGTGTGTCGTTCCACCAGGACAGTGCCCCTGTTCACACGTCTGACATTGTCATGGCTGCCTTTAACGATTGTGGCTTTAAATGCATTGAACATCCACCTTATTCGGCTAATTTCGCTCTATGTCCAAACCTGAAAATGGTCATTTCCGGTACCCACTTTCAGTCAGACTATGACATCACATATGCGGTGGAGGACTTTCTGAATGGTCAAGAAAAGGACTTCTTTAAAAATGACATTAAGGCCCTTAAACATCGCTGGCAAAAGTGTACAGACATTGAAGGGGGTTATGTTGAAGAATAATGCAATAGGTCAAACCTTTACATCTGAGGTTCATAAAATATCAATCAGACCTCGTATCAAAAACAACAAAACGTACTAAGGTATGAAACAACTAATCTGGATTTTACAAACGTTTTGATACTTTCCAAACTATTTGTTTGTTTGGTATCGAATGGCGAAGTCAACAATGTGTAAATCGTAATCATAAATCCCAAAGAAATATACAAGATCGAGTGTAGGGCAACACGGACCTCCGACAAAGCGAAGGTAGGATCAGGTGTCATGGAAGAGTAAGCATCCTCTGCTGACCGGTCACACCCGCCGTGAGCCCTTAGTCGAAATTAGGTAAATGGGATTACCCGAAGTCAAAGTTAGTATGAAAAATGACAGTCTAACAAAGGGTATGAAACAAATCATTCAACATATATCCCAGAGACACTTTGAATCGCAAACAAGGTCTTTATAGCGACCGTAAAATTTGCGAAATGATGACTTCAAAAGAGATTCGTTATAACCCTGCAACGGCAACTTTTTTGTCAGTAGTTGACCTCGCTTTAAAAAATCCTCATACGCATAACATGCTCTCACGTATCGAATCAACTGGGAGATATACACACCATAAGCAGGCGAAAGTGGTATATAACTACATAGATATGGAAAGTTCATGATTGCAAAGTTAAAGTCATTGTCATATAATGTAGTTGTTAGTCTGCAATTAGAGTCAATATTAAGTAAAATATCCAAATATGAAGCAGACACGTCAGATTCTGTAGTGTCCTTTATTTCGAGTTCATCGGGATATATTAAATTGACATAATTATGAAAATTATTATTGTTGATTGATAAGACGTCATCGATATATCTATATGTATGGTTGAAGGACACGGCAATTTTTTTTTGTTTTTATCCTGTAACAATTTCTGAACAAATTCCGCTTCACAAGAATATAAAAATAAGTCTGCAAATAAGGGAGGACAATTAGTGCCCATGGCAATGTCAATGGATTGTTGGAAGATTTGGTTTCAAAATACTACGTAAATGTTATCTACAAGAAAGCCAAGCATACTCTTAATGTCTGCTTCATAGTACTTGTGCGGGTTATCGGAGTGTGGCGTCTAACAAAACATGTACCTTCTTTTCCAGTCACTAGAAATTTGTATTTTTCTAGTGTCATTTTTGTTCAAAAAACAATTGCCTACGATCTGAAAAGTCTAGATTTTAATTTATCGTGAGGAATTGTTGTATAAAGTGTGGAGAAATCACATGAGATGCTGTCAATTTTAGAAAAATCCCGAGACTTTAGATTTTCCAAGAGTTCGTTAGAGTTTTTGAGAATCTACATCTGATTGACACCACTTCTGGAATATGTAGTGGAACAGTATCTCTGAAGTGACTCTATAATAGCTGTTAGCAGTTTAGTTAGCAATAAAGATAAAGGCTTGCTAGAGCACTTACTGGAACCAGCTATGTATCTTTGTAAGGATTTTTATGTAATTTAGGAATCCAATAAAGGTATGTAATTCAAACTGATCCCGATTCTTAGGAATGTCAAAATGTATTTAAAACTGAAAGATGATTATAAAGAATTTCATCTTTTGTGAGATTGCTTTGAGTATAAGGGGTTGTACATGAACTATACCGCAGAGACGGGGGCATTTTTTCAGAAGTATTACGAATAATATTCATCATGTTTCAGCTGATGAAGAGCATATCACGTGACCCAAATGTGTAATAATTGTGGTGAGCATCGTGCCATCGTAGGGATAAGAAGTGTTTTCATACAGTGCGTTCAATAGACCTAGATATCTAGCCTAACTGCAAGACTGCAAGACTAGCTGCTTAAATATGTTGACCTCTGTCAAGGATTGCTACCTGTATCGTCAGAAGATTGAACTCTTGGAGGTTGCACAAAGAACTGTCGTTGGTTTCATTTAAGAAGATCATAGACATACTGTACCAAGTTCAAAATCTCTCATGCAAATAGGGCATCGTGGGTCATTGCACCCAGAGCTACGAATTTGACTTATAACTCTACAAGTGTATACCACCGAATTTTCATTTCCATAACACGACGTTTTTGCCACAAACCCACTTTTTTCCTGTTACGAGTTTGAGATAAGAGTTCATGGCAACTTGTAACATTCCTTATTTTCGATGCAGTTTGATTTTCGCAGCTTTTTATGTCGACCTAAATCATGAAATTAAACTTGCGGTGTGTGCAACCTGTATATAACATTTATATAATTGGAAATAAGAACCGTAAATTTAATACTGCGTGAAAATATAATTAGATAAGACATCGTGAAAATAGCTAGGTGCAAATATCAAACTGTATACCGTAACTATTAGTGATCTAAAACTTGATACGTGAGCATTACGATTTCTGCAAGAATTGTAACAAACCAAGGGACTTTCTTCTCATCACGTGCCTACATGTCATTGATTTCGATTAAGAATGGCGTTTGGCAGAGCAGGATATCTTAATATTATTGAATTTTGGTGACGACAATGGGCTATAATATGGTTTTGACTGCATTAGGTTCGAGACCGATGCTAGACTTGGGGGGCATAACCTTTATATTGAATGCAATGTATACAACTCGTCATATACTCTTATCCTCTGACAAGATTCACCGTGAAAACAGCTTCACCAGCACAATGCTCTGCGGGGGTTGATATTCAGTTCCAAAGTATAGCCTCTTCTAATTAATATACGGAAAGAATTTGCCGATGGGAAGTCATGTCGACAATTACCTCTTTCAATTCCACGGCATTTAAGCCGGTGGCATTTTAGGTACTTGCTTCCTCTTATGTCTTTACAGATGAACTTACAGACAATATCCTCGGAGACTAGCGCGTGGACGTCAGAAAATTTGTTTACCTTTTATTCACCAGTATAAAGAGTCATTTCGCAAGTGTTTATTCGAATTGATATGGACTTGGTCATTTTGTTTTAGATTTTGTAACTGAGGCTATTGCCTAACAGGGGCTTCTGCATAACATTTGGAGGGGCATAATGGAATCAGCGTGTCCGCTTGCCCATCAATGGATTTCTCTGAAAATGTTTACACTTCTTTATTACACAATATTATCAATAAATATCGAGGCCAAAGGAATTTAGCATATCCTGTAACTTGTAATCAGGTGAAACATGAATAGTGTTGAAGCGTCTGTTTATCTGATCTTAGTTCATATCATATTTCTTAAAAGACCTAATATTGATGAATCCCACGGAGTTTTTTAAGGACTAAATACCGTATAAACACTCTCAACATTCTAATGGCTTGAGTATAACACGTGGAATACCCAAGCTTACATAGGTCACTGAACAAGTATCGGTGAATGGGTATCCACAACGACACGCTTTGTTTAACATGGTGTAGGTATCGTAATGGTATTTAAGCCAGTTAGAAGTGTAGATAAACGTCATTATCTATCCTTCGTAAGCATAACATGTAATTTTTAGTGATCACATATAACGAAAATTAATTCACACGAAATCGTGTTCACTACAAAAACAACGACATTTCCCCCAAATGAAATTAAATACGTTTTCAGTCATATTTACATATACCAGTGGAATAATTAGGAGGAATTATTTCTAAAATTGTTACTGTAATTTCGTGGTTTTAAAATTTTGTTTTAGGGAGAAATCCTCTACGGTCAGGGAAGACTATGCTAATACCAGGACAGGTAGTCAACTACATGTATCATAACAAAAATTGCAGGTTACAACGAGAAAAATAGAGGCACGAAACCATATCTTCGACTGGGGTTTGGAGACGGGCATGTTTATACGATCGTTGACGAAGGATATAAAAAACAAGCAATAAAGCAAATTCTTGAAATGACCAGTGGCCAGATGATCCTTGGTAACAGGTAGCCTAAAATGTCTAGGCGTGATACTGATAATAGGGAATGTATCATCACCGGTGACCTCAATTTCCATGTTGATGATGCGGAAAATCCAGAAGCTGGTAAGTTTCTTAGGATTTTAGATGATCATGGGCTGGTTCAACGTGTCAAGGGATCAACACATTCAGGGGGCCACACCTTGGATGTTGTTATAGTGAGGGACGAGACATCTGTTCTAATTGGGGATCCTGGCGTAAGGGATCCTACGCTCTATGACAAGAATGGCAACCTTACCTGTGATCATCTTGCTGTATGTTCAAAACTTGCCCTGTCAAAACCACCAAGGGATAGCAGAGTTATCAGATGTCGAAAATTACGCAATATTGTCATCAGTGATCTAAAGAATACCATTAGCGCCACTTTAGAAGAACAAAATTGTGAAGATCCTGTTGATAAATCAGTGCGAGTCTACAACTCTACTCTTTTAACTGCTCTGGATTCTGTCGCCCCTGAAATGACGAAGGTAGTCACCTTGCGTCCAGACTGTCCTTGGTTCACTTGTGAATTGTCGGACATCAAAAGGGAACGCAGGAAGGCAGAGAGGCTAATGCGCAGGACAAACCTAACTGTCCACAAAGAAATCTATAAGAATATTTGTATTCGTGCAGCAAAATGTGCTGTACGTTGCAAAAAAGAATTCTATTCTAACAAAATCGAGGAGGCTGGTAAAGATCAGAGACAGTTGTTTCGCTTGGCCAATAAACTATTGGGTATCAAGGCAGAGGCAGTACTGCCAGATCATCAGGAAGAAGATGCGCTAGCTAACTCCTTCGGCGACTTCTTCCAATCAAAAATACAAAAAATCCGGAGGGAATTGTGTATTGGCATACAATCTGACATCGACCCACTGTGTGTCGATCAGGAATTTACTGGAGTGCGTTTGTGTACGTTTGAGCCAGCATCACAGGAAGAGATCCTTGAGGTCATTATGTCAGCATCACCTAAATCCTGTGAATTGGATCCGATGCCAACATCCTTACTGAAACCATGCATGGATAGTACTAGTATACTTACCTTCGTAACAAACCTTATTAACCAGTCTCTTAATCAGTCTGTATTCCCATCATCTTTCAAACAAGCCATAGTGCGTCCCCTCATCAAAAAAGCTGGCCTAGATTCTCAGGAATATCGAAATTACAGACCTGTTTCGAATCTTTCATTCATCTCAAAGATTCTTGAAAAGATAGTCGCAAGACGCTTGGATCATCACATAGAATTGAATCATCTTCATAACAACGTACAGTCGGCATACCGAACCTGTCATTCTACAGAAACGGCCTTACTTCGCGTTCATCACGACATTGTCGCAGCATTAGACGCGGGTTCCAGCGTCGCATTAATTATGTTAGACCTTTCCGCTGCCTTTGATGTCATTGATCATTCTATTCTAATAAGACGTCTTGAATTTGCTTTCGGTATTTCTGGCTCAGCACTTGAGTGGATTAAGTCATATCTTTCAGATAGGACCCAAAAATTGGCCACTGGATCCACTTTCTCCAATGATTTCCTTCTCAAATGTGGCGTACCTCAGGGATCTGTCCTTGGACCTCGGCTCTATGCAATTTTCTCCAAACCAATTGGCGAAATTTGTCGGCGTAACAACGTCTTACATCATCTTTACGCCGATGACACACAAGCCTATCTGGTTTTCAAACCAGGAGAGGAGTGGCGAAATACTGCCAGCCGGCTTGAGTCATGCATGGATGAGATTAAAATGTGGATGTCAGCCAACCTGTTAAAACTTAATCAGGACAAAACAGAGTTTCTTGTTTTCTCTCCGAAACATCTAGCCATTGACTCATCATCATACCATCTTAACTTTGGTGACACCATCATCCGTGAAACACCGTTTGTGAAGAACTTGGGTGTTTGGTTTGATAAATCTTTATGTATGCAAAAACAAATATCATCTTTGTCCCGTGCATGCTATCACCAGCTTCGTAATATCGGACGAATACGGTCACTCATTACTGAAGATGCGTGTAAGACCTTAGTCTGTGCCCTTGTGATATCTAGGCTCGACTATGCCAATGCTCTTCTGTTCGGCATTAACGCATCTGACCTGGCAAAACTGCAGAGAGTGCAAAACATGGCGGCAAGAATTATCACGCGAACTAAGAAAAATGACCACATTACCCCAGTGCTGACTTCCCTACACTGGCTTCCCATAGACAGTCGTATCAAGTACAAGATTCTTGTGTACTCGTACAAGGTGGTTTACAAGATGGCGCCACAATACCTGGAAGAGGTGATTACCGTTTATAAACCTCAACGTTCTTTAAGATCGGAAAATTCCCTGACACTGATGACACCTAGATGTCGAACTTCCACATATGGGAAAAGGCGGTTAGACGTGGCAGCTGCGACACTATGGAATGCATTGCCTGATAACCTTCGTCGGTGTCCGACTTTGAACAGTTTTAAAACGCAATTAAAAACATATCTTTTTAGACTCGCTTATTATTAAATGTCTCAATTGTAATCATTTTCACTTTTACTTAATTTCAAAAAAAAAAAAAAAAAAAAAAAATCAAAAAAAAAAATCATTTACTTGTAGTACTATGTAACCTGTCTTTTAAAAATTAGTATTTATGTAACCTGTCTTATGATATTTATGATGTACAGCGCTTTAGAGCGATTATTTTGATCGAATAGGGCGCTATATAAAACGATTATTATTATTATTATTATTATAGTACGGTATCCAGGAGTGTAAATGTGAAAACCGCAGGCAGACTTTCCAGTAGTCAACTGAAAGTCTGCCTTCTCCTCTCAGTTATATAGGTAAGCTAAATTGCATACACTCATTTATACAGGTAAGTTAAATTATATACATTAATTCATACAGGTAAACTAAATTACATACACTCATTTATAGAGGTAATTTAGATTATATACATTCATTTATACAGGTAAACTAAATTGCATACACTCATTTATACAGGTAAGTTAAATTATATACACTCATTTATACAGGTAAACTAAATTACATACACTCATTTATACAGGTGAACTAAATTACTTACATTTATTTATACAGGGAAGTTGAATTATATACACTCATTTATACAGGGAAGTTGAATTTTATACACTTGTGGGTTTTATCAAGGTACAACTATAGATTCCGGGTATTCGAGGAATTGTGTAAGTATATAAATGAGTTGTCAGCTGGAAATCTATCTTTCGCCCCTCGTTTGTACAGATTGAGTTAACGGCTACTTCCCAAAATGAAGGGGGTGGACATTCCCTGAATCAGGATAAGGCAGTCTGACACACCTAGACGTATCTTATGTGTCAGGGCTTTCATAGATGAATGTTTACTACATTGATATTGACTAAACGACCTCTGACGTGTTATAAGTCTTGTTGTGCTGGAACATGGAGGATCAAAAAGGTCCAGGGTTAAGATCCCGAGAAAATTCACTATATTGATATAGACATAATTTCCATCATAACATAATGCTGGAGAAATTTTAAGCATGAAATAGTGGTGGATAATCCGGGTATCGATCCCTCACCCACCCGATGCTTTTTATCAAATTTCAATACATTGATTCGTGGGAAATTACAATCAAGAATTTTACACTATATTTATATATGAAATACTTTGCCAGTTATAAATATGTTATCGGGATATTTGAATATTGCCTTGATACAAATCACAAAACTGGAGAGAGAATGTCCATATGGTACAGAAGATCTTGACTTTAATTAATGAGGAATCATTATTGTTCGTGGGGGCTCAATGTTCGTTGATTTCGTGGATACCTTTTACCAACGAATTTACATCCCCGCGAATCAGTTATTCTTGGCAATAGCTTGTATATTTTCAAAATGACGTTAACCCTCGAAATCCCATCCCGACGAACTAGTAAATATTTGATTACCTACGAACATTAGCCCCCCACGAACATTAATGATTCCACATTACTCTTATACTCGGGATGCGACATTATAAATCCTTTATGCAAAATCCTACTTTGTAGTTCCGTACTCAGGATACGCAGGGGAATCAATGACGTGTCACTAGCAGTGGACAAAATATCCTGCTATGAATTTCCTTAATATCACAATATTAATCTTGAAATTCATGTTCTCTTATTCTTTCCGCATGATAAACGCTATCATTGGTATTTCATATACAGCACAAACAAAAAACAGCTGTGGTGATTGTGTTACATTGTTTGCCACAATCAAACGAGCAGTAATTCGATTGGATGACTATGAACAAGAATGAGTCAAGCACGTACAAGGTAAGGCCAGCAGCACCAGAAATGTAAGGGACTTGAACCTCATATCCAGACACTGAAGAGATCAAAGAAACAAAATAATTATAATGCGTGAGTGGCAACTGTCTGTAACTAATATTGATATTCTAACATGTCAATTACGCTGCATACGCGAGACGTATGGATTTCGGTTCGGAAGAAAGGTTTAGTAAAAGGCAAATTGAATTTCATTATCAATTTATATAATAAATGTATGTTACAGTATGTTAACAAAAGAAAAATATTATATGATTGCATCCTGAAATAAAAATTCATTAGATTATACAAACAGTATAGCATAATTCATCAGGAGTAAACACATTGAATGCTTTATGATGAGTACTTCCTTATGCTCGTGTGTCGGCCATAGCTCATGGAGAGGAAATGGTGATGCTTAACGTATGTTTCTGTCTATCTTGCGATTCCATGCAAGTGTTCAAAGTTTGCTTAATGTTACATAATCGTTAAACATCTGGGAACTTTTCATCCCAAATGATTGAACGATTATTGAATAATGTGTTAGAAAGATAATCACCTGCATATGGTGTTTATATCTCCCAACTGATTCGATACGCAAGAGCTTGTTCTGCTTATGATAAGTTTTTAAATCGAGGCGGGTTACTGACAAAGATGTTGATGTTACAGGGGTTTGTACAGTCTCGTCTAAAGTCAGCATTTCGCAAATTTTATGGTCGTCATAACGATCTAGTTTGCCAGTACAACTTACTATTAAGTCAAATGCTGTCTGATGTGTTTCATACCAATTGTTAGGCCGTTCTTGACACACTGACTCTGACTACAGATTGCTCCGTTTACCTGATCGGAATATAGGGCTCACGGCGGGGCGAGAGTATGACCGGTAGACAAGGGATGCTTACTCCTACTAGGCACCTGATCCTCCTCTGGGATGACCTTTGATGTGTCCAGGGGTCCGCGTTTGCCCATCTCTCTGACTTGTATTTTCTAAAGGAATTACGAGATTGAATAATGTTAGTTATCTTGACCGTTTCTTTTAATCATAATGGATCGCCAAAATCAGTAAATGAAGTGATAAGTATTTTGATTTACGTCATAGACTCTGCACAATGAGTAAGTTTTTGTATCATAGCAATGCCACTTTTTGTATGAATATTGGTTTTCCAAAGCTCGTGTGAAGGTCCTACGTCATTCACTTCCAATTTCGAGTGCCTGTTCTAGGAATTATCCACTACCCCTGTTAGCGATATAGATGTTTCGTGACCGGGTCTAAAATCCTTTTCTCGCCAAGAGAACGCCCTACTTACTGAGCTACTTGTTCTGCTAGACTTTTACACTAAAGAGAGAACATGCTCATTAAGACAAAATCTGATTAGACGTAAATGTCACAACATATAGATCATGTTCCTTAAACATTCTAGAATTTATTTCGAGGGATTTTGTGACAGTGCAGGTTATTTGACGAAATGTATAAATAATCACACTTATACAAATCACATTTGGTTATATAATAACTCGGAATAATCGTGGTATAATGCTTCCAATATGGAATACCATCATTTCACTATTTTTAAAGATTCAAATCAAATGATAGCGGTTTAAACTTATAGGTATTTTTCAACTGTTGTTCATTGCATTGTTTTTTTGGTGATTGGCAGGTCTGGGGGATGTTAGGAACATTAAGGACAATTTCGGTATGGATTTCCACCATCAACTAAGACGGAGAGGATGTGTTGTTTATTGAAGAAATTATAACCCTTCACGTAATGTATCATTGGGGATCTACAAGTTGACGCAAATACTTGTTGGGTGCATCTCAATCTCTTACAAAAACTTCTAATATGTTCCGAATGGAATCATGAATACTGTTGATTTATTTAATTTCGCGTCGGATTAAATTTCGTATTTTCATGTGTAGGAAAAAGGAACAAAATCAAATACAACACGAATTTTTAATTTCAGAAAGTGTTTATATCATTGTCTAAATCTGTTTGTCGTCATCTATTTACAGACCACGTATTACCTTAGTACCATAATCATCTCTGTTGCATTCCTAATCATGAGTAGATGTACCTGCACATTGTTGTGAAAATATATAATTAATCAAATCATTACAACAACACACAGATGCAAATAAAACGTTCAATGTATGACGAATGATTACCATCAAAACAGTACAGAATAGATATTGATATTAATACGCCTAATTGAAGGTAGATTGATTAGGAATATAGCTAACCGCTCATGTAGACGGTGCGTCTGAGACGTCATCTGTCATTTCTAAGACACCCATAGATCCACCAGCACTATTCGACACCTGGGCCGCATACCTGACCATGAATTTGTTTTACTGTACGGTCTCGAGGGGGGGGGGGGGGGGGGAATTGTCTGAATATGGTTATCATGTATAGGGAATTATTATCCCGATGTGCCCTATGAACATCGAGCTGGGTGAGGATTCGAACCATGTTTCTACCGGTACGTCCGCTTTCTTCAAGATTTCAGTATAAACGCTCTCAACATTCTAATGGCTTAAGTACAACACTTTGAATATCCAAGC
This sequence comes from Ostrea denselamellosa, assembly GCA_024699665.1. Taxonomy (NCBI): domain Eukaryota; kingdom Metazoa; phylum Mollusca; class Bivalvia; order Ostreida; family Ostreidae; genus Ostrea; species Ostrea denselamellosa. Next base: position 5,030,424 of record JAMZEH010000044.1, on the reverse strand, counting down.
TTACATTTATCGCTTAGTAAGTATTGGTGAATGGGTGTTCACAACGACACGCTTCGTCGAACATGGCGTGGGTAAGCCAGTTAGGAGTGTAAACAAACGTCAATATTATACTTCCTATGCATAATATATAATTGTTTGGCGATCACAAACAACGGAAATTAATCCACACGAAATCGTATTCACTACAAAATCAACGACATTTTTCTCAACGAATTTAAATATGTCTACAGTATTCATTAAAAATTGAATTCCGTGTCGAGCTGTTAATTGGTACGCATTATTAAACATTTTACGGTGGCCAACGACTGATGATGGCGAGTGGACCCCGTTTTTAACTGTTAATTGTATTAATTTCAACTTTTATTCTCTCGTGTTCATGTTTGTATCAGTATAATGAAATTGTTAAAGTATATTGAGCTTACTCTCGCAATGATATACTTCAACTGTAAACTATCAACCAGGAATCAATCTCATAATAACGGTAAATGGCCCTGAGTCATTGCTTACCCACATGTTGGTTAGCAAATAATGGAACCTCCCTAGCAGGGCTGCCGTCATGCCCCTTATAAACCTTTGAGTATATCGGTGATCACCCTAGACCTATCAAATTTGATAGACAAGGCAGCCATTTATCTTCAATGCCCTGTGGATTTCAAATTGATATAGTGAAAATTGCGATACTTTAAGTGAGTCCAATTGATGGGTAAACGATCTTGATAGTTTTGGTTTTTTCTACTTCACAAGTTAAAAAGATTAACATATAATGTATAACAGTCGCCGGATAGCTGAAAAATTGCTCAGGCGACTATAAATAAAAAACAAACAAACAAATATATAATGTATGTCATGGTGAGTATTTGAGTGTATATTGCATTGCAATAGTGTTGACCAAACCATCCCATGCCTAGGAGGGTTAAGTGGTGCTAAGATGACATATCAGCTGTTCAATTAAGTTACCTTATTCTAAGGCTGAAAAGGTATCTGTATTGATGTAGCAACGGCAGGAAAATGAAACAGAGACAAATGTGTTCATGTTAGTGAATCAACGTTCATCACAATCAGGGTACCTGCCATACTGTTTTTAAGATAAAGGTAAGAAATCATAGTGATTGACGCTTCTGTAGTTTTCTTGGCATGAATCATTTCTCTTAATTTCCTATTTTGTGACACCTTATCAGTGAGCAAACTTTTAATGTATTACTCATGGAATAGATTCCGTTATAAAACGTTATTTTTATGATATACGTAAAAAGTATCGATAAGTCATCAATAATTCATGATTGACAAAGAAAATATATAGATGATGCACCAGAAGAACCTTTTGACAAGAGGATCAAAGGAACGTTTACTATATAGTACTGGGGCGTATAATAAAATAAGGCAATCGTTCAATGAGGGCAATACACATTTTGGACTCGTGTATATTTTCAAAAATGACTAAATTAAACGTAGTTCACATCGTATCTATGCAAGATGAAATTCTCATCCGTTTGACGGTGTATTCTCACTTATCTTCAGAGTCGCGGTATAGCGTGCCGAGTGTTGCGTAGCACGCTAGCCTGGAACATGGAGACCAGTCCGTTTTGATGGAGCATCAGCAAAGTACAGATCAGAGTGTGGTGCTCACGGTAGGTGTGTACAGTTGGCAGTAAATGCTTGCTCCTCCTGGGTACTTGGTCCTACCACTGGTGTGTCCAGGGATCCGTATTTGTTCTACTCTGAATTTTGTGTTCTTTATAGGAACTGTGAGATTAATTACTGTTCGCTAATTTCGAATTTCATCAGCTACATACATATTCGTCAGAGCAAAAAGAAACCTGCCCATGGTTTGGAACGAATAATCTTAGTATGTGGTTAAGAATGTAATGAAACAAAATATAGGTCACTCAACATATGTGTTGAAGCTTGAATTCTGTCGCAACATTTAGTTTCAAAGGGAACACATGACAATATTTATCTGATACTGATTCTTCTCATGTATAAAACAATATATTTAGAAACGAAAACCACAATAATATATATTCAGGGATTATTAATAGATACGATATACTTCATTTCAAACAATCCAAATTTAACACTGCACTCTTTCACATTTTCAATATGTAGAAATTGGAACTGATTGAGATTTCTCTGCCTTATTGACATGACACGAACGTTTCGTGAATACCGATTTAAAGAAACCTATATACCGGCTCAGCGATGAAGTAACAAGATTTCTGCAAAGAAGGATCCACACATCCCCATTTCTGGTAAGTTACAAGGAGAACATTGGTCGTATTTTGAAAAGGCATGTAAACTGTTTCTCGGTGCCTTCGCCATGTGATTACCTGATTAGCATACAGGTATTTCATGATGAACCTGTATTCGTTTTCTTAAATGTTTTCACATTATCTAGCTATGCAGGATTCAACCCTTTAAACGTTCAATATTGACATAAGATTCGTAAAGTTTTGCCATCCATTTGAAATGGTGTACTTTAAGATGTGAAGAGAATGTTCATGATTATGTGCTATAATTATATAGTATGTCCATTTTTAAATATCTTTAAACTTATACCTTATGCAGAAATGAAATACGAAAAATAGTATGTCACGTCATTTACACACACACACACACACGCACACACACACACACACACACACACACACACACACACACACACACACACACACACACACACACACACACACACATATATATATATATATATATATATATATATATATATATTGTTCATAAATATACTGACGGACTTTATAAACGGAACACTTGATATTTTTATTTTTTTATTTTTTTATTTTAACACCTTCCACTACATACAAACAAACAACATTGACAGATGACACATTCAGCTAACAAGTCAGTGATAAAATTATTAATGTATGAAAGCATATATTTATGGTGTGAAAGGTCTTTTTGGAGAGAGAGAGAGAGAGAGAGAGAGAGAGAGAGAGAGAGAGAGAGAGAGAGAGAGGTACAAATGTATCATTGTCTTAGCAACATATTTTGATAAAAATACATAGAACAATTCAAAATTTGAGGAGGGAAATAAATGAAATTGAACATGTTGAAGTGACGGAAGAAATATACACTATAAGTATAACATATTAATTTACATGATCAATAATACAAGATTCACATACCATTTGCCAGTGTTTTTCATACTCATCATATCTACAATTTCTTAAAAGCAAGTATTTCTCAACCATAATTCTGTCTGTAATTATTTTTGTAATTGCTGATATATGAACTTGAGGCTTATTTTGATATTTACTAGAAAAAATGTAATGTTTAACTATCAGCAGAATCAAATTTTGAAATCTATATATATGTCTATTATGGTATTTACCAAATAACACAGTAATTTTGTCAAAATTTACAGGGATATGAAACTGGTCTAAAATCCATTCTTCTACCTCACACCATAGTTCCCTTATTTTTTGACAGTCAAAAAATAGATGTTCTAAAGTTTCTATATCAAATCCACAAAAAACACATATTGGGGAGTCTTTAATCTTAAGTTTGAATAAATATTGGTTGGTAGGAAATATTCTGTGAAGTATTTGAAACTGCAGCCATTGATATTTTGACTCTTGTGTGACTTTAAAGGGAAGCTCAAAAATCTTGTTCCAATTGATTTCAGGAAAGGTATATCCATTTTCATTCCATTTTATTACAGAAGTAATTGTTTCCCTCTTTTTGTGCAAAAGATTGCTGTACATATCTTTACAACCTTTACTATTTTTATAGAAGAGTATGGTAGACTTTGGAAGGATTGGTCCTATTAATTTTTTCCCTATGTGATTAGGAAGCACAGATAATATTGCATTTTTAAGTCCAGCATATTCAATAAAGTTAGTTTTTACATGAAACATAAGTACATCATCTAGAGTTAGGAAATTCCCATTGCTGTCGAAAAGATCTCTAATGAAGACAATCCCTGCGTTATAATAGTGTTTCAAGAAGACAGACTCATTACCTATCTTTACTTTAGGATTAAACCATATGTGTTCGTTTAGTATGTTAGGGTCTACCTGACTGTTGATATTGGTTATATGCACCCAACTTGAGAAAACATCTTTCCAAAACATATTATCTATTCTTTGGGATGTATTTAAAAGGAAGTCTGACCCTTTTAACAGTAACTCTGATATTTTTATTTCAAGGATTGATTCTTAGAGTCTTACCCATTTGTTATTTGCATGTATTATTCTTCTAATCCATGATGATTTTAAGGCTACTATAAACTCATTATAATCAGTCATTTTTAATACTCCAAATCTATAATCTTGGACAATTGTATTTTTCTTAATTTTATGAACATTACTCCCCCAAAGAAATTTATACAACTCAAATTCAATTTTTGTTAAATACTCTTCTCCAGGATTGGGTAATGTTAATATTAAATGGTTAAGTTTGGGGATAAGTAATGATTTGATAATTGATAATCTGCCAAGTGGTGTTAATTTCCTTCCTTTCCATTGATCAATTAATTTTTTAATGTTTAGCAATTTGTTATCATAATTGATGTCGATCATTTCCCAGAGATTTACAGAAAATTTAATTCCTAGCATTTCAAAGTTTGTGTTGCTCCAGTTCAGTTTCCATCTAGAATGATGAAATATCTCTTTTGAAAATTTCTTGCTACCTATCCATATCATGTTTGTTTTTGAAAAGTTTATTTTTAATCCAGAGATGTTTGCAAAGAAATCTAGCTCTCTTAAGATACCATCCATAGATTACGGTGAACCATCTGAAATAATAGAAGTGTCATCGGCATATTGGGATATTTCATACTCTTCATCTTCAATTATAATACCTTTAATGTCTTTATTATTCCTTACTAAGATTCCCAGTATCTCGGCACATAATATAAACAAGTACGGAGATATTGGGTCCCCCTGTCTACAACCTCTTTGAGGAGAAAGAGACTCGGATATAATACCATTCTGTATAACACATGATTTAATACCATTATAGAAAGTTGCTACCCATCTTTTGATTGAAGGACCAAAGTTAAATATATTTAATGTCTGATTTAGAAAATCCCATGATATTGTATCAAATGCTTTTTCAAAATCAATTAGCATTAATAAACAAGGTATGTTTTTTGTTTCTGTGTAATGCAGTAGATCATAAATGAGTCCAATAAATCTGCCTTTTATAAATCCTGTCTGATCGTTGTTGATAATCTTATCTAAAAAAATTTTTAATTCGTTCCGCAATACAACCTGATGCTATTTTGTCTATAACATATAGTAAGCTAATCGGGCGCCAATTTTTTAAGTATTGTTTTACCTTACCTGCTTTAGGAATGCATGTTATTATACTAAGTTTGTTTGATTCTGAAAATTGCTGGTCTTCATAAGACTTATTGATTGCACGTGTTAGAAATGTTCCTATATCTTTCCAAAAGAATTTGAAGAATTCACAAGAAAAGTCATCTGGTCCTGGACTTTTGTCATTTTTCATTCGTTTTAAGAAATAGAGAACTTCTGAGTTTGTTACTGGACCCTCTAAACTGTTAGATTCTTCTTCACTAAGTTTCGGAAAATCATACAAATCTAATCTTTCATAAATATTTTCTGATTCAATATTCAATTTGCTCATATATCTAATAAACAATGGCGTTCGTTTGAAAAAAAAAGTTTTTATGTCAATCTTGCCATTTGCACGCGCACATTGTCCTGCTGGAAAATTAACCCATTTCCATGCCTATACTGCTGCATTAATGATGCTGCAACAGGCTGCAGAATTTCATCCACATACCTCCTAGCAGTGCGGGCTCCATTTAAAACGACAGTTTGTGACCGCAAATTGTGGTTAATCACACCCCAGACCATGACGCCTCCCCCTCCAAACCTGTCGTGCTCCAAGACACGATTGTTTGCAAAACGTTCATGTAAACGACAGTAAACTCGATCGTCTGCATTGCTAACGTTAAATCTGGACTCATCTGAGAACACAGCATGTGAACAATTTTGACGTTGAAGCAGAAGCTGTCTTGCCTATTGCAATCTGTACCGTCGGTGATGCGGTTTAAGCTGTAGCCCTTTATAAGGTCTTCTGCAGCGGATCCCATGGCGCTTCAAAATTGGAAACGGTTCTAGGATGATAGGCTTTCCATGAAGTTCAATGATTTCTCTCGCCGTGGTCGCCGGCCGTAAACCTATTGCACAGGTGATCACAAACGGTTGACTAGGTCTTGGGTGATCATTTAGGGATCCTGTCTGATGGAATCGTGACAACAACCGGTACAAGGAGGGACATTAAAACGCCTTGCAACCTCAATGCTGACTAACGCCTGCTTGCAGCATACCAAGTGCCTGATTGCGCATTTCATTACTTAAGCGAGGCATAGTCTTGGTTTTGAATTTTTTCTGTTAGTCGTGTCTATGCTTTCCCCAACAAAGTTGTTTTATCTCGAAAAAACCCCTCTATTACCTTCGCACGTGTTTGAAAAAAGTCCAGAAATTTCGTGCGATGCTACTCACAACGCGCAAACAATGAACACAGATTAATCGAGAGATGGGTTTTAAAAATCAATACGATGCATGTTGGATAAATTTTACAATAAAAGTTTTATATGTAATGTTTTCAATGAATAAATAAAAAAAAAACATGTGTTGCGTTTTTAAACTCCTTCAGTATATATCACGTAAATAACGAATATTTATTTTACAGCAAGCATCGAAGTTCAGTTGACAAAAGTTCAGAAATTTCGTGCGATGCTACTCACAACGCGCAAACAATGAACACAGATTAATCGAGAGATGGGTTTTAAAAATCAATGCGATGCATGTTGGATAAATTTTACAATAAAAGTTTTATATGTAATGTTTTCAATGAATAAATAAAAAACACCCGTGTGTTGCGTTTTTAAAGTCTTTCAGTATATATCACGTAAATAACGAATATTTATTTTACAGCAAGCATCGAAGTTCATTTTTATATAATTATCCATTGTTTCATGTTATAGGGAAGTGTTTCAAATTCAAGACACCTTTCACTAAAAGTAACAAACTTAAAAACATATTCAAGAGGTATGTCTGCTGATGCCAAAAATTCCTAGAATCCTTCCATCATCTGGGATGTGATTGGCATGTATCGATTCCACATGACAACAGATCGTAATAGTGCATATCCCTAATAAATAAATCAACTGTCACCTACGACTATCTAAAGCAGCAAATGTCTTGGCTCATCTCATGAAATATGGTGTTTTGAAAGATCTAAGTTTTTTTTTTTTGTTACATTAACTTGTGATATTTCACGATTTTGGAAAACCTAACATGCATTGCAAAATCACAGTTTTAGTGGTTTTTGAAATATATTTATATATCAGAAATATAATTATAGGAATATGAAAATAATTAAAATGATATCAATTTGAACTTTGGTAAATTGTAAATGTTATCACCAATAAATCAAATTATGATGCATACCAGTCACATGAGAATTTCTGTGTACTGTTATGCAACATATACTCCAAATGTAGTGATGTTTTCAAAGTTGTGTCCTCGTGTGTAGTCGTCTTATCGATTGACATGATCTTTATAACTCTTTCTTTAATCAAAAGACAAAACAATAACTCACAAATCATTTTTGAACTTTGACAAACCAAGTAAATGAAAAGTGATGAATAGGTAGCTATGAGACAAGCTGGCTAATGACTGTGAAGAACATGAATTCATTAGGCCGTATTATTTGACACATTGAAAAATCAACTACCACATGGTTTGGCTATATAAAGCTTGTCAACGCGAATAGATACCAGTGTTAGACTGTCAGTGAGAGAGTACACAATGTGCCTATAAATGATCACATTACTACAGGACTTTTGTGACACAGTGTCCCTGGATACACAACGGAAAAGTGTTCATGAATATATTGCAAGAAGCTTAATTTATATCCATCAGTGATCTATTTATTTAAAACGGTTAGAAACTGTCATGCGCGAGAAGATTAAACTTTGTTTTTCCGCTGCTTGTGAGGACAGATTCGGTTGCCATCAGTCTCAAGAGGATGCAAAGAAAGCCAAGCTCAGAAACAAACAAATAAGCAAAATTTTGAAACAGCATAAGAAGGAGGAGTTAAAGAAACTGAAAATCCTGCTGCTTGGTGAGACACATCTTCAGCTCACAGACTCCGATCTAAATAATAAAAGGATACACCTAAAGATGTGATTAATTAATGCAATAGACACCCGGAAAATTTTAATGTTGTTGATTCTTAAACGTCCAATTTTAATAGTATTTTTGTTTGTTTAGGAACTGGTGAATCTGGAAAAAGTACTCTTACAAAGCAGATGAGAATAATTCATATCAATGGTTTTGATATGAGGTAAGAACTCATGTCTAAGTAAAATGTTTTGATACTTTCCTGCACAAATATTCCGTGTTCATTCTCTGTGGTAAATATAATGATTTTTTTTATTGTTAGAGAGAGGCTAGAAAAAGTATGTGATATTAGGAAGAACATCAAAGAATCAATCGTGGTGAGTATTTTGAAATCACTGTTCTACATTTGCTTGTGTAACTAATGATTTATTAATTTATTAGCGTCATACACATTGTTGTACGTCTTAAAAATATAATTTCATTGTACAAATTAGGGCCACAATCATCTCTGATTGGAAAAAAAGAAGATAACTATTTTTTACTTGCGTATATACTGTTACTTTAGCACTCCAACGTTTGCCTTTTTATAGCATATAGCTTTAGTGGTCCTGTGTATAATATCGAAGCCATGCCTTGGAGAGTATAAATATCTCTGTACACTACCAACAAATCGTATTTTTAGCCAGCAACTATGAGACATTTCCATTCATTTCTGAACTATTACGTACCTTGTCCCACCTATGGTGTGTACAGTGATCTGTGTTAGCCAGAAATCTTAAATATGTATTCTTTATAGCAATGAATAGATTGTCACTGTTCATTATCTTTATATTTTTTTTTTCATGAAGTTCGAACACTTTCTTTGATATGGAAAAAAACGGTAGTTATTTTTTTTAACGATGGCCTGATGCAAGGCCTAAACGGTAAAACAAAACACTGCTGTTCACTTTTGCTTCCTTCACCCACGAAGGTCTGCTTGTCATAACTGGACTTCAATTCACTTTCCCCTGAACACAGCGTTTAAATTTGTTTTTCTTTTACGTGTTTCTGTTCTCTTCTCCATTTAACCTTTTACAGACAATAACCAGACCATAACTAAACCACATATAATCGCAAAGATCATGCCGATAACAGCCCGATATTTGATTGTCGTTACAGTTGTATTTTATATTCTACTCAAGCGTATTACTTGTATTTCATACAAAGCACATCGAGTAAACCCGAAGTGATATCATAAAGATAAAAGTTGAGCAACAAGATATTCATTGATCTTATACTGAAAGTAGATAAAACATTTGATAGAATTAAAGACAAATAAGTTCTTCGGTATGACTTCGTTTCCTAAATTATGTGTTTTCAATTTTGTAAAAATGTAATGAGCGGAGCTATATTTAACCATGAGTTGCTTTACACTGGGAATGACATTCTGAGTATTTGCTCTAAGTGTAGGTCATGCTTTTGGCCATGAATCAGCTTGGAATTCCTCTGAAGACAGAGAACAACCACGCAAGCAGGGAGTTCATTCTTCACGAAGCTGGAAACCCTGAAATTCACAGAACAAACGTATGTCAGATGAATGTTTCTTTTAATATGCCATTTCAATATTCCGAACGTGTCAATTTCTGAAGATGGTAATTTTATAATCATAAGTTAGATCACTAAAACGCTTGTACATAAAATATCCCCTTATAGTATAGATATCTTTCACAGGAGTTTCTAGAACATGCCGAAAAGCTTTGGTCCGATCCTGGGGTACAGGAATGTTACAGTAGATCACACGAGTTCCAGCTGATAGATTGTGCTAAATAGTATGTATATTGACTCGTGCAGATTTTGCAGCACATGTATTACCAATGATAACACTGCATCTCAATAGATGTATTTTGAAAACGTTGATTCCCAAGTATTTTGTATTTCAGTTTCTTGGACAAGATACATGAAATAAAAAGTCCAGCATATGTTCCTTCCGACCAAGATATTTTAAGATGCCGATGTGTAACAACTGCTATTCAGCATATTGAATTTGGTGTACCTGATGGCGGTAATAAAGTCAAATTCAGCATTTGTGATGTTGGTGGACAACAGGGAGAAAGGAAGAAGTGGATCCAAGTGTTTGACAGTGTGACCGCCATTCTTTTCGTTGTGGACTGCAGCAGTTTCGACCAAACACTTCGTGAAGATCCAACAAAGAACAGACTTCTGGAAGCTTTAGAGAACTTTGACCAAGTCTGGAACAATCGATTTCTGAAATACGTCTCAGTGCTCCTTTTCATTAACAAAATTGACATCTTAGCAGAAAAGATTTCCAGGGGACGTGATATCTCAGAGCTTACTAAGAAGTACCCAGACATATTCCCAGATTTTGAGACATTCACACCTACAGGTAGGTAAATGATCTTTACTAGTATCCAAAACCCAACAGTTTGAAATATTAATAAAATTGAATCTAACATACCGACTTATTTTTAAGATGCGGATAAATTTCATTTCCTTGATGCTTTTGCATCTCCTGCACCAGACAGTAGGAGAAAATCTCGATCAACAGTACGTTCCGATGTTAACCCAATCACCGTTAAAACAGCCATATACATCAAATACCTATTTATGGTTTGTAGCATTTAATCATAATTTGTCACAACTACGATTTACGTTTTGTGTTGTTCAATCAAATTTTACCTCTCAGTGTATGCTTATTGCAGAAAATTGTGCGGGGAGAGTTGCATCTAAGAGAAAGAATCACGAAGCAGGACAAACACTGGCATGATGAGCACGGCTGTGAATATTTTTATACCTGTGCAATAGACACTGCCAACGTTGAAAGAGTTATGTACGGCTGTCGAACTCTCATCGTGCAAAATCATCTAAGGCGTTATGGCATCATTTAAAGAGGAACCATGGGTAATTCCTAATTATTGTTATTCTGACTGGAAAATTATATCTATGCAGATCAATGTAAGAGCACATAACCAGCGAATATATGTCAATGCGCCATTTTTCTATACATCTAGTCAACTCCATAATGTTATTTTGTCTGTCTCTCTTCCAACAATTCATGTAAACGTTATATTTTGTTGTAAGGTTTTATTCATGCTTATGTGGTGTTTTTGTTTGAATAAAATGTTAAAAATATCATTGAATGTGTTTCCTTATCAATAGACCAGCAAAACAATCCCAGTAAGTTATAACTGTTCAGACACCATAAACACCTTTGAACAGGGAGGGATCTTTATCGTACCACTCCTGCTGTGACAGGGGTCCTCGGTTTTTTGAGGTCTCATCCTAGGGACTTTCCTATTTAGTCGCCTCTTGCGACAAGTACGGGGTACTGAGGACCTATGCTAACCCAGACTCCCATGGAATGGATATAACTGTAATCTGGACTCCAATGAAACAGAAAGCCAGGAACTTCTTTTCGTATGATTTATTTACTAAATCTAAATGTCACTAATAACTACTAACACAAAATCTGTACAATGCATAGCATATAAACAAACTGTGTACAAAATTGAAAATCAAAAAATCAAAGAGGATAAATATACAATTCTGACAGGTGTGATATCAACTTTGCCGGCTATTTCTGACCACGGAAATCTACAAACATCTAAAATTAGATTGTAGTCAATATGTCAAGATCGTAATGTTGATGCTATAACTCTCGTCAGATTGTATGATTTTTATTTATCCGACATTACCTTGGCTATCTGACCAGTTGACGTATTTCCGTTTTTATGTAGTCAACATCTGAGAAATTACATGTTAGGGTTGAAAGAAAGACAGGGCATTTTGATGGCTAGTCATCATACAAATGCTAATGAAAATACCAATGCAACCATTTCTGTAAGTGATAATGTTGAACACCTATTGTCGTTTCCTGTCATTTAAATATATCATAAATTAATTTCAAAACTTGAAACTGAATTTTAACTAAGCATGACATAACGCAAATGGTTACATAGTCTTGTCTACACTGAAGATACTATAGAAACATTAATTATATATATATATATATATATATATATATATATATATTATATTAGAGAACTAATTAGAAAATATGTTTAACAGACACGTCATTGCGACATTTTTTTTTTCACGTGTCCATAGTATATAAACAAGAATACATTAGATGATTATTAATCACAATTGCTTTGATCGTTCACGGTTTCATTTGTTTGTGTTACTTCTCGTTACTTGTTGACTTCATTAGGTTTTTATATCTTGAATTCAATATCTCGTCGTCTAGAATAGACCGGAAGATGTTCGGTGTAGATTGACGAGGACCTGTGATTGTCTGGACCAGCTCGTGACAGGTGCTTACAAACAAGATACGAACACTTATCACATCTGACTAATTAACGTCATTGCAATTAAATGCTAATTGTGACCCTATCATAACGAAATGTTTACAGAGACTGTTTGAGCCACACTTCGTTGACGATTCGCGGGCTAATGCACAGTGACCTCTAGCTGATATAGAATGCGACATTTAAAATGTCATATAACAATCTATATTCATCGTGCATGACACTCTTATATTGCAAAATAAAGCTTTAAAACAAATCAATAAATTTAAAACTGTGGACGCAGAATTCGCATACCGTATTTGCAAACATACGCCTGCAGTACGCTTTGCGGTGGAAGTCATCTTTACTGCTTATTGTTTCGATTAAAGATAATAAAAAGTAGTTTACTTATATCTTTTTAATCCAGACAAATTATATTTACGTATAGTAGATAGAATAGGGATAACATCTTTCATCTGTAGGTCATGATAATCAGAAGATTATGCTACACCTCTCATGTCTCTTCACAAAGTCGGACTGGAGTCAAGCTCAACAGGGTCTTCTTTCCCCGCTGATTCTACCAGGCCCGTTCCCCTGGCTGTGGTTTCGCTAGATAGTAGATCTACAATTCTTAATCTTAACAAATAAATGAAAATGTCCAAGTCTCTATTTTTATTTCAAGATATTTCCTCAAAGTTTTCATCATGTTTATAAAATGGATAAAAACAATCGTCTTGATTTAAAATCCATTTCCTACTCAGTTGTACCTATAAAAAATGAATAACTGTAAAACAATTACGATCGTGATCCGGCTGTACAGTTTCCTATTTAGCATTCTCTGCATTGAAATACGCGATCAATTATAGGGAAGATATGAATAGAGAGAGAGTATATAAAACTCTCTGAATTCTAATTATAAAACACTCCTTACCAAAATAGATAGGGCTGAACTGGGCCTAATGTAACTCGCGATGCCAGTGGTTTATGTGTGGTCAGTCAACCTTACTTACGACATCAATATCGTGACCAAGCCTGTTTGTGGGATTAGATGCTCTGGAAGGGTTTTTCTTTCAGAAACTTTATTTCGGATCCATAGGGCTTATGTTATACCGAGTCATCCTTTTTAAATCGAACCGTCTACTTTGAAAGGTATTCCGTTGAAATTTCGTCGATAAGCGGATATAATAAGATAGTAATTCTTAAAAAGAACAAAATCAAGGAAGAGACAATTGTAGTGCCATATCAGACGTGAAATTCAAACCACATATAGACGTCTTTGCGTTATTATTTTCGAAGTGTTAGAATTGGTAATCAAAAGCCTACATGATTCCGCCATTTGTTTCAAAATTTGTATTGATTATTAGTACTTTTAAGTGAAGGCAATGACGGGATATTCCGAAATTCCTCATCCTTTCCTTACTTTCCACTAAAGGTATATGTGCCGTATTAAACAGTATTTTGTCAATGTTGGAAACCAAACAAAAATTGTAGCTGATACACTATGTACTTGTAAAATGATATCTGACAATTTCGACAAATTATCTATTGATATTACAGAAGTCCTGATCTATTCACTACAAGGGATAAATATATATATGAAGTGTTGGCGTTTATGGTGGATGTGCGCAAGCGCGGGGAAAAGTACATCTATTATTAGAAAGAACACAGAGGAAGAGGAATTATTTATAATCTGTAGAGTACAATGTTCAAAGTGGCTCCCCCTACGCCGTTCCTCGCCTGACTTTCTTTTATTACTGATTGTGTTCCTCCAACAGCCTGCCGGCCACCCACGCTCTCACGTAGCCATCATTGTTTACATTCGAAATTCAGCTCGCAACATCACGCATTCGTGAATATTTGGGGTGTTGGGGTGTTGATTATAACTAAATAGATATTAAAATAGCTTGCGTTAAGACAGTGTTTAATTGTATAATTTGCATAAAGTTTATAGTACTTAATAATAACACATACTTTTATTATACTTTTATCTATATATTTTTGATTATATCCTACTAGTACGGTGGGACCTCCGTGGCCGAGTGATTAGAGCATTGTGATCAAAATCACAAGGCCTCTCACCTCAAGTCCGTGTGGGTTCGATTCTTGCTCGAGCCGATATATGTGAGAAAGTTTGCCAGTTAACTTTCGGAAGGTTGGTGGTCTCTTCTCGGGTACATTGTATCTGGATTCTCCCCTCCACCAATAAAAACTGGACGTCACCAGATAACTGACAAATTGTTGAGTGTGGCGGAAAATAACAAACAATCAAACAATACTACGGTAGATATGGCTTTCAACATTAGACCAGAACACAGTGGACATACCGTGCTACCTACGATTTAACACGTAGCCCTGAGTATCGACTTCATTAATTTCTATTACACGTAATGTTTTAATACTGACATTGTTAAATCCAGACTAAATACAATTGTAATTTTCTACACCATTTAATGAAGGAAAGATAGAATCACATACTTGTGATAACAAACAAGAAATTGAGAACTGCCTTCAATTTCCACTCTTTTTCATTCTTTTTTTTCTATAACTTGCAACACGTCGAATGTACTAGATGATAAGATCATTTATAGCACAGTGCGATGTGCATGCCTGCATTATCTGCAATCCTTACTGATACAACTTTACCTTGTCGTGGGAAATTGACAGGGATTTCAGTGTTTTGAACTCCGTTGAAGATCACGTTAAACAACAGGAAGGTTTCACCAGCCTTCTGTACAATTTGTAATGTCTTCAGAAAAAAATGTGACAAATTCTGTTGACGAAAAGGCGTTTTTTCTCAATTTTCTTGGAAAGGTGAATGATCATATTGAGAAAAGTACTGTTGTAGTTCTGATACACTCCGCTCTCTTTGTATCTCTTCAGTTATTTAATCTACTCACCTCGTCCAGAAATATTTCGGACTACATCTGAGTACGACTTACGTGGTAAAAGCGTACTGGTTGGCTAACTAGCGAGGATTTATCTCGTTTGTGATCTATTTTTTGGAAATTTACATGAACCTGATTATTGTAGTGATTTGTGTAGTTTGCGTGTAGAAGATTAATCAATTAGGTCGTTTTTCGTATTCTATGGAAATTGAAAATGTATTATGAAACGAGAAGTGTAAGAATTATTGAATGACTGAATTCAATACCTCTTGGAAGCCTTGTTTCTATAATTGCTGTGATTTATTATTTTTAATCAAAATACATATCAGTACTAAAACAGAATTATTTGAATATTCCAAGACTGATTATGTACAAATTATGCAGATTACCAATTCTTTTGATGTTGGTCTAACTGTAAAAATGTTTGACACAAAGGAATTGGTTTTTCAACAGACGTCCCTTGCCCGACATATAGGGCAGGAAGGGAACAGACTCTCCCTTCCGTGGCCATGCAGTAAAACACCTGCCCCATCAATCTCTTTATATAGTACAATACATTCCGACCTCAAATATTTAGGATTGAACCCTATGGGTTTGTTCTATAAATACAGGGATGACGTCATAGACGCATTGTGGTAAATGTCATCTTACACGAAGAAACGACCATATGTTAAAGGTAAGGTTTTTTTTTTTATATTTTGAGACTTGTAATCACGTGCAATATTTGACAAGACAAAGCATTGTGTTTCGTATGACCGATTTTTCTTCTTCTTCCAGAGGTATGTAAAACTACGATGCATCAACAACTCGCGCAACTCCCTTGAATATTTTGATGTTCCTTCTTTGATTTTGCCCTTGGTGGAGATACGTTTGATGACATTTACATGTTGGAGTCATGTTATTGGGTTGATGAATATTGTGGGTTAGGTGGTGATACACAACTCATATCAAACTGACCACCAACTGACGAGAAATATATGTATCTGATTAAATCAAGATTGAACACATTTAAATGTGACATATATTAAAAATTACCAACTGATAACGAAATGAAATAACTTGACTGCGTAATGTTAAAAGAGAAATGTTTTAGTGTTCATTGAGGCCTAGATAGGGATTTTCCATGATTTCAGAATTTCTTTTGTCATGTTTAATCGTAATCTTATAAGATTTTTAATTGTCTTATTTACATTCACTCGGTAATATATCTAACTACATGGAATTTAAAAAAGAAAATCAAGTTGTTAAGATATTTTGTAAATAAAAGATTCATTTCGTATGATATGTAACGTACCATAAAAAACATGAACATGCAATAAGATTTAACATTACACACACACACACACACACACACACACACAGAGAGAGAGAGAGAGAGAGAGAGAGAGAGAGAGAGTCATTTCGTATGATATGTAACGTACCATAAAAAACATGAACATGTAATAAAATTTAACATTACACACACACACACACACACACACACAGAGAGATAGAGAGAGAGAGAGTATTTATATTATTACAATTATACACTTAAACGAATCTGCTAGATTTCTGACATATTTCTATTTGATTGATTGATTGATTGATTATTCATTGCTTTCCGCCACACTCAACAATTTTTCAGTTATCTGGTGGCGTCCAGTTTTTGTTGGTAGAGGAGAGAACCCAGATACAATGTACCTGGGAAGAGACCACCGACCTTCCGCAAGTAAACTGGCAAACTTGCTCACATAACGCCGCGGCCGAGATTCGAACACGCGCCGACAGAGGTGAGAGGCTTTGTGATTTTGAGCCCGATGCTCTAACCACTCGGCCACGGAGGCCCCTTATTTCTATTTGAAATAAAATATTCTACAATATGACAATAGTGTAGTACATTTCTAATTTTAGGCAATATATTTATATGTATGGAAGGATTGGTTGATTGATTGATTGTTGTTTTCCGCCACACTCAACAACTTTCTCACCCGCGCTGACTAGAGGTGAGAGGCCTTGTGGTTTTGAGTGCGATACTCTAACCACTCGGCCACGGAGGCCCCTATATGGAAGGACAGAAATGAAGAATGCATAAAAACGGATATCGGGTGTCCTGTTAAATATGTCATATTAGTAATCTATATTTCAACTTACATTGTAAGTCCCGATACGAAAACTTACATTGTAAGTCCCGATACGAAAACTTACCTTGTAAGTTCCGATACGAAAACTTACATTGTATTTATGGCAAAATAATCAACATGTTGATGGTGGCCATTATTGGGAAGAAGAAGAAGAAGAAGTCCCGATACGAAAACTTACATTGTAAGTCCCGATACGAAAACTGAAAATTGGTATTTTGCATATAAATGTATGTCGGTTTCAAGAAAGATCACCGTATGTTAAATCGAAAACAAGGCATATTGAAGAGGCATTTAAGATGAAGGGAAAACCAAATCAATGTGTCCAAACGGCGGTATGTGTCCTTTGTTGTCAATTTATTTGATAGAGTATTATGTTTTGAGAAGTTAATTATGTTAAATAATGGCTTATCATGACATTTTCCCTAAGAATAACATTTTCTTGACAATCAGAATTATGTCTTAAATTAGCGAATCCATCCTTGATAATTAATACGACAAAATGTTAAACATGATCATGTAAATTCATCAGCGACATATAGGGTTACGGAATGAAGTTAATATAGACAATCATTTTATATATTTTTGGATTTTGTGTCTGATATTTTATGGAAAATTAAAAGATGCTGCGTCTTTCTTAAGTCACATTTATCTATCTACCCAAAAAGAAACAGTAGAACGTTTTGAAATGTACTTACCTTTAAAGGTGTATCTACTACTACCAGTATCAGCCCTCGCATTGCTGTGCACTTTAGAGGTAAAGATCTGTTATAAGTAAAGATTTCAATGTATACAAAAACCCCAGACATAGTGAATGACCTTTATCAAATACACATTTTTGAACGAAATATCAAATGTGCCAACCAAGGCCATTGTGTTTACCACTTAAACTAATAGTGCAAATATCAAATGTATGTCAAAATATTAATATTCAAATAGGTTAACTTCAATGATATACTGACTCTGCAAATGATAGTGGTATTTTACTACAAAACGAGGAGGCAGAGTGAAAAGAGGAGTGATAAGAGAGTTTACGCTGGTGCTATGAACTTGAATTCGGTGAAAATTTGAACAAAACTTTAAATTTTGATGTAAATCTTTACTTACAGAACACAAGCAGATACGACGTGAGGAATGTCAGATTTTGGAATGGTGAGTAAATTTTTACGATGAAAATGCTATATTTATTACATGCCTTAGTATGAGGACTTCACAATCTGTGTCAAATGTACTGCTAGTTACGTACTGACTGACAGACAGACCGTGGGTATATAAATCTCTTATACCTTCCCTGTTAAAAGCAATTCTAATGAGTTTTACGCAAACTACGCATTATTATGTAGTGCATCTGTATTGTTTTTACAGAAATCGTTAATATTATTGATTAAGAGAAATTACTTTTAAACATGATTGTGCATATATAATTAAGCTAGTCATTTACATGAGCTAGTTTCTTAATTGATAACTGGTTTTTCAAATAATTTGAGATTGTTTTCTTATTTTCAGATGAATGACACCTGCAACGATTGCTATTGCATCATTCTTTTATACAAAGAAACATTTTTATACCTATATGATATAATCTACTGCTGATGTATTCGTTCAGTTAACTCTACGGTCCAATTAGTCAGATATTTCAGTATTTTTATACAAGTACGTCATCAAGTCACGTGATGTTACTTATCTTTAAATATTATGATAAAATTATTCTAATCATGATATTACAACATTTTAGATGATTTATGCTAATCTTCAAAGATCTGAAAAGGCCAATGTGTGGTAAAAGAATCTAGAAACATTTCGAATATATATTTAATAAATAAATGCTGTAACCTTCTAAGGACGTGATGTAAAGGTGAAGATATCTAACAGTTTTCAATCTCGTAATTCCTATAACAAATACAAATCAGAGAGATGGGTAAACACGGATCCCTGGACATACCAGAGGTGGAATCAGGTGCCTAGGAGGAGTAAGCATCCTCTGTCGACCGGTCACAGCCGCCGTGAGCCCTACATCTCGATCAAGTAAACGAAGTAATCCGTAGTCAGAATCAATGTGCCAAGAACGGTCTAGAGATTGGTATAAAACATATGAGACAGCATTTGACCTAAATGAGGGTTGTACCGGCAAACTAAATCGTTATAAGTTGTGCCAATGTGGATGAGAAGGATATTTGCAGACCAAGGCAAAATGTGCATCAAATAACTTGCCTCAGTCGTTGATGAGACTAATTCTGTTCGTGGTTGCAGATTCAGTATTCACCCATGGTGACGTTACACACTGAACGCTAGACAGACAGTGACCATTTGTCCAAATACACAGCACATCTACTGTTGAATTCGATCCATACACTTATCTTTGCCTTACCCACTAGACCACAAAACCGAAAGCTGAACGGCATGATAAAACCCCCATACTAAGTAACAGCATGATTGTTCTAGATACGTCACGTATTATTACTAAAATCTATGTAGGAAAAGCTGATAGTCTACGTTATTTTCATCACAGTCAAATGTAAATAATAAAAACGAGATGCGTTTAAAGCAATCACCCGAAATGTAATGCTGAAATCTCAAGGGGAGAAAAGATTTTTATTTGCTTTTTTTTTTGTTTGTTGTTGTTGTTTTTTTGCTTTTGTTTGTTTGTTTTTGTTGTTGTTTGTTGTTGTTTTTGTTTTTGCTTTGTTTGTTGTTTGATTGTTTTGTTTTGCTTTGTTTTGGTTTTTTTGTGTGTGTGTGTGTTTGTGTGTTTTTTACATCAATCATTAAAACATATCTACGATACTGCCAAATGAGGATCATAAACATAAATTAATTGATGATCTTTTCAAACGAAAGGGAAAAATATTCAAGGAAGGAAACTCTGACATTACAAGGAAGTGATCAGGCTGAAGGCGATGCAACCTTGGTAATAGACAGAATGCAGATGACAAAATGATGGGAAAAATTATGTTTAACATTATTTGCAATGTACATATAAATATCGTTTGGGCGAGGTGTCATGTTATCGGAGCTGAATAAATTATATTTCGGTTTGAGATGATGCATCGATGATTTTAACACGATGCACAGGTGAATATCAAACCGCGTTTGAGGTGAGTCACCTTTAAGGTAAACCCAGTCAAAATCTGCATAAGAATATCGATTAATTGATAACCAGTACATGTAAATGCCATGAAAAGTTGTTTTAATTGAATGATGCGTGATATTTTTATTTGTTTAACCACCAATTGCCTAATACAGGTTAGAACCTGTTACCGCACAAAATCAAGAGGTATAAAAGCGTAATAAATTATTTCGACATTACATATCGAAATTATATAATCGCATCGCGAGGTTTCAAAAAATAAATATATTAATATTCCAGAATATGCCATTAATATTTACTTAATTAACTGAATCATCAATAACACTGTATTTTCTGTGCAGTCATAATTGACATCCGTAGATTTTCGGTACCAGGCATACTCGCAGATTGTCACCCGGATCGAATAAGTATCTCGTATTAATCGATATATCCCTGCTGTTGAATTAGCTTTCTCGAGAGCGGTATGCGTATGATATTTATGGATAGTCATCCCCCAGATAAATAAATAACTGATTCCAAGTTTAAGTAGATCTTAAGAATACTATAACCATGAGTAGTCTGTCGTTGTTATGAATGTGTTCAGACTCTGTTGAAGTTATAAGAAGCCTTTGAGTCTATATTTAGAGAGTAGTTTTTAACAATTGAGAATAAGTTTGTGTATGTATACTGATTGTGCACAGAAGCTTCGGAACCGTTGGTCCTCGACTTTGGAACGATCTACCTCCAGAGATAAAACAGTCGACATCACTGAACAGTTTTAAGGCGAAATTGAAAACTCATTTATTTAGAAACTTTTAATATACAATTAAAAACAACAAGAACAACAACAACAAAAACAAAAAAAACCCAAAACAACCAAAAACCATTTTAGTATCGTACTAGACATTGATTCAGTTTTGTAGAATGTATGTACTTGTATGTTTTATTTACTTATTTACTTACCTATCTTATGCTTCTACTATTACCTTTTATGCATATCATCTATTTTACTATTTTATTGTACAACGCCGGTGAATACATGTATGTAAAATTAGGCGTTTTAATCAAATAGATTAGTTTCAGTTCTTTTTTTCATTTCCTTGTAGAATTGCATATAGAACTTACGAAAAAGAATGCTGATATTTCCGTAGAAATAGTATTAATTAATTGATAACTAGGATGCTGTCCTAAATCCCAATCAAAGTATTACCATACCTCATACATGTACGGTTGCGCGTAATACATATGCATTAAATTGGCGGGGACTCAAACTATCATAATATTAAATCAACATTGACAGTTCAAAAGATCAATATTAACAAATTACCTTATGACTAAAGTGAAATGATTGGCAGATTTCAGAAAGTCTGCGAAAGGAAAAATGAGTCATTGTACGTGTTCTGTAATAGCAATATGTAGAAAGACAGAATTACGCCTCAAAACAACGCATGCCAGTTTTGTTGTCTTTTTGCTTTTTTTTTTTTTTTTTTTTTTTTTTTACTTTTGCTTTAAATGATTTGAAATATGCAAAAATATTGTTTTGCCGTAAAATCATGAGTATGTTGAATCATGAAATAAATGGCTAAAAGAAATATTTTCAATAAAAGTAAAAATTAATAACAGAAAATAAGACAGAAACAATTAACTGATGAACTTATAATTAATAAAGAAATAATAATGATTTTTTTCATAATTCAAAATTAGGACTTCATCATTTATCAGATGAGTTTACGAACGAGAAATAAAAGAGTAAAACCTTTTTTTTCTTCTCAAAACTCATTATGTTCTCATGAAAAATATGCAACACTGGAATATTTGAAAATTTGACATTTATAATTTAGACAGAGCTCGTCCATTTAACGAGCAGCACACAAACGAGGAACTTGTTGTTGATTCACTTTCTTCTGAGGAATGGGAGACGGGGTTACTCCACGTATGGTTTGCCACATATAAGAACATTACATGATTCATCTCGGTACTTAAATATACTTACCCCGTCTAAACCTAAAATATGACCATAAATGCTAATCTTGCAACATATATATATGTTCCATCTTGATTATTATAGCCTAACCTCGCAGTGCGTCTTCACGTCTTTTCAGTTTTGCTGTTCTGTCATGCTATGATCATCATTTTGCTATAGCATAACAAGGATGCTGTTAGTGTAACTCAATTCACAACTCTTAATATTCACACACACTTGTCAAATTACGTTTATTTTCATAATTACCAAATAAAAACAAGATAAACCAAGGGTCATTCAGACATCACCCAGCTGTTGAATTTGACAAAAACTTAAAATTATTAAATTATTAAATGTGTTTTCTTAGAATAAAACATATTCTTTCTTTCTCTCTCTCTCTCTCTCTCTCTCTCTCTCTCTCTCTCTATATATATATATATATATATATAGATAGATAGATAAATAGATAGATAGAGAGATAGAGAGATAGATAGAGAGATATATATTGTATCCGTTTTAATTTCATGACTGGTAATCAAAATGCAAGAATGCAAAATACATAATTTCATTTTAAATCAACAAATCATAAAAAGAAATATTAGGTATGAAATACGGGGATCCATGGGTGGGGACAACGGTTTTGTAATCTATGTGTGCTGCATACGTTTTCAGAATGTTGATTGATATGATTCTTTACGATTGGTCCTCTCGTTTTCTTCAACGTCTTTAATATAACGATCTAGCTTCCTGTAATCGGCACAATTAATAATGATTGGCATACATGTATACATCTTTCCGTGAAGAAGTAATTTTTCACTCTCAGTAATCGCAGGAAGAATGATAAAGCAGGGATCCTGAACACGCAGGTGATAGTCATCACCTTTGAAAAGAGTTCGCAATTTTCTACAAGGTTTCTTTGCGGGAACTTAAAATACCCTTAGTTAAGGAAAGTCAGATTTCCTCAAGATAAATTATTTGTACTGCTCTCTCTCTCTCTCTCTCTCTCTCTCTCTCTCTCTCTCTCTCTCTCTCTCTCTCTCTCTCTCTAAGCAGTTTCACCTCACAGAGGAGAGAACATGTACAACTGGTTTTTTTTATTTCAATCTGGTGTTGATATTACTGGTCAGTTCGGTTTAGTGACAGCACCATTCATACATTGGCATGTAGTCAGAAATTCAACAACAAACGTAACAATGACAATGAAATGATCGACATAACGTTGTGTTATATTAACATATACAATAAATTTCATTACATACCAATATTTTAAAGTTTTTCTTTTTTTCTTTACTGATATTGAAACAATCAGTCAACGAATTACAGATCTAGCAATATTGATATTCTGAGGGTTATTTTTCATGTAACATATATATAATGAATTCCCTTGGAACTCTAGCGATAATATTACTAAGCCAATAATGAATTCGTTGTGATATTTAAAATATACTTTGGTATAATGGTAGTCAATTTAGTTTAGACTCAATTTAAGTGATTAAAATTAGATTCAAGCGAGACACGCAAGGTATAGGAGCATATGAAGATGTAACCTGAATTTGCTTTTATCATATCATTATACATGAATGTATAAAAGTGAAGGGTGCTAAGCGTGTGTATTCTGTACCGAGACAAATAACATTAAGGAATCAAATCTGAGAGTAATTTGTTTTCCGAATAATCGAATCAAGACTTTGGATAGATAAAACTTAATAAGAATTATTATCCAGATTTATCTCTCTCACAGCTGAATTTCACAATATAAATTCAATCCGTGTACTTTAATATGTTTTTTTATATTATGTACTATGAATTAATATGAATCTAGACAAACACATCCATAAAACAGCGATAAGTGTAGACAGGATTAACATTTACTACTGAGATGCTTATTCATTACAAATTTAGATAAGTTTTAATATATATTTTAACAATTAATTCATCGGGGCTTACCTTTCGAGACTGTTCTATGAAAAGCAGATTAATTCACATAAAATCTATTCAACAATCCGGAATTTATACCGAAGAGAGATTTGGTAATAGAATTATGGAGTGTACTTATACATGTAATTGATCACGGTAGAGAGAGAGAGAGAGAGAGAGAGAGAGAGAGAGAGAGAGAGAGAGAGAGAGAGAGAGAGAGAGAGAGAGAGAGAGAGAGAGAGAGAGGTGGGGGTGGAGGGGTGGGGGTGGGGGGTGTGGATCTAGACGTTCAATTTTCACCTACTTGTGTTCATGAGAATGATAATTCTCAGAATATAAGATTTCGCAATTTGAAGCAGAATTAAATCAAAATGAAAAATCAAATATTATTTTTAACTGCACGATGTTAATCTAGATTTACAGGTCTTTTAAAGGAGAAGTTTGGAAGATACAATCGTTATCCATGGATGTAGCTTATTAAAGTTGAACAGTTTCGCAAAATCTCGTTTCATTGACCTTTGAATTGCAGAAGGGGGTATGCAACATCTAAATAACACTTGCAAATGTTTACAATCGCAATCATCAATGATTACACATCTACCGTGTAGTTATTGAAGTTAATAACTTTATGATCGACTTGCTATAATGCATTGACATTTCTGCACTGCGTCTATTACTTATATCTAAATCTGTATTAAGAAATCACACCTAGACGGCACATATATCATATATTCAATCTTTGTTCTGGTTGTGGTTGTAGGAGAAAAACCAGCGTCAAAGGAAAGCATTGAAACCTGGACAAACTCGTAAAGCATGAAATCATTTAAATAGTAGAGACTGTAATTTGTATCATATTCTGTAAATTGAAAATATTTTAATTGTATATTGTTTTTTTTAAAACTTTTAAATTGTTGTAATTCTGGGGGAAATTCATCAAATATTTTATTTACAATTCAGTTCATCGGAATTGACCTCAGATGGTAGTACAATGTTTATTGGGATCCTTTAACACTTATCATCATACCAAGTTAATGGCTATTAGCATTTTAGATTGAAACCATTAAAGACAATTTGTCCGGTATCATCTGTCACATTGCAAACAAGCATTCCCTTACGCTAGAATTCAAATAATTTTCTCGGATTAAACAAAACAAGTCAATTAATGTCTTCACTTGAATAACCACAGAACAAAAAGTGTTAGACTAGGCTGGATAACACAAATTTAGTCGCCAGTTTCATCATTTACAAGTGACTGTACTTCATAAACTATTTCGGGAGAAAGCTGTTGGCCAATTGAAAGTCGTGTTCTTTGTTTCAGAAAATCGGTCCAGGGGGGCGATTTGAATCCATCATTTAGAACCACATAGTGTGTGGTATCTATCTAACATCACGATTGAGGAAATATCCGAGTTTTACTTATCAAGAGCAATCACTGCTATCGATAATACATCATCTCTCTTTCATTCTGAAACCTATTGTATACCGTTTTATTGACAGCGTTTACATCGTATTCCATGGTGGATATTGCATAGAACCTTTCAATAAGTAAAGAGGAAATGCTGCTTGTTCAAACGAATTTGAGACTTAATTAATGAATTATAATTACAGAGTTAGAAATTTGGCAAGGTTTCAGGTTAAGCTGTCTTTTTTAACATGATTTATTTCCAAACCGGAAATGATGTTTTCATTGCTCGATATTATTTCAATTATCATGGAGTCATCTAATCGTAAGCTATCCGTGGTATGTGTCCTACTCCTACACACGAAGGCCTCGTTTGAAAATTCCCCCTCCCCTGTACATCTCTACTATCATTGAATCACCACCATAAGTTATTCAAAGCCACAGTATTGCATGTTTAAGACTCAGGTTTCAATTCTTACAACCATTGTTTACATCTATATATAGTGATATATTTTTAATAAGTCTATTTTTAGCATTGTCTCTAGTCATCACTCACCCCCATATCTGTGTACATTTTTTCGTAATTTACTTAATAAATGACAATTTCAATCATCAATTGTGCTTTGTGTTTTCAACTGCTGTATGTCTAAAAATCCCATGACGACACAGAATCTACATTATGACCTGAATAATACTGATTAATAAAAATCGTATGTAAACATTATTAAAGATTTTTATGATGTGCAAATCATAGTATGTTGTTTTCGTTATATAAAGGAAACATACTTATATTATATCAATATTTGATATCGTGGGAAAAGGTGTAATGTTATTTAAAAAGAAACTGTTAACGATTGACATACCGCGCTTCTTGGTTAGAAAAATAAAACTTTTATGTAATCAGGAGCAATTTAACGTATTCTTGTAATTATATTCTTAAATTAAATATCTGAAAGAAAATATTTTAATAAGCGTTATATTTCTATATATCTAGACTAATTTCGGTGTGGGCTTATATTGTCTTCTTGTTGAATTTCAGTTCGTATGATTGGTGTTTTGAGTAATTGGTACGTGCACATTGGTCTGCGATATGTAATTTACAGAAATCGGTGATGATTCCAAGACATGGCATTGTGTGTGTACGACCGAGTTTCGAAACAATTGATACCAAATTATGTTTATTTTCTTTACATTGTTCACAATCCTTAAAAATAAAGGGCACTGAAAGACGTGATGTATATTGTTACTAAATACGTATTTTCCAAAGATAGCTCAAGTAAAAAAATATGTACGCTTGTATTGTGGGCTCGATGTTTTCTGAAATCATCATTACGAGGGGTGTTCGATATGTAATGTGTATTGTACATCTGTTTGATAACGCTTTGCACGATTTCGTGGATGATGATACTCTTGAATAGCTCTATCCAATACCTTTCCAATGCTATAAACAGGAGCCTTCAACTCCACATAGGTTTAAACTTACAATCATTTCAATAAAGCCAGTCGTTGACCACTGGTGTGAAAATTGGGAAATGGATGCAATTAGAGCTTATATAAGTTCGCACAAAACTAATGCCAATTTTTACTGATTTGGGGGAAGTTTATGGGTCTGATAAGGTATCTTATGAGACAGTTCGTCGGTGAGGAAAGAGGTTTCTGATTGGCACAGAGTTCGTCAAAGATGCAGCAAAATCAGGCCGACCTGTGACTGTAACAGGCAAGGCAAATGTCCCAAAAGTCGGAAATAATTGAAAGTGATGACAGGTACACGATACGTGATATTTCCAAAGCTCTTGGCATACCGCTATCGCAGATGCATTTCATCTTGAAGCGTATTTTGAAAGTAGGAAAGATTTCTGCCAGATGGATACCGCATATACTGACAGATAACCAAAATCGGGTACGAGTACAAACCACTGGGTAATTGCTCAAAATGTTTCCCAAATTCTATTGTTACTGGTGACAAAACATGGGTTCACTATTTCGAACCAGTAAGATAAAACATAAACGGTACAAAGTTTGATGCACCAGATGCGCATTTCGACAAATAATGTCTCTTCAGTGATGCTCGAGTCAAAAATGTTGGAAATCCGAAATAAGAACAAAAAAGAAAATTGAAAACAAAATATGGCTAACGAAACATGGTAGAAGACCTGTAATTACCAAAAGAACCATAAGTACAAAGAGGGTTCTTTATTGCATCTTGTTCTCAAGTGATAGTATAGCCGTACTTATTCCGGTAAAGAAGAGCAAAAGTGTTACAGGTGGGTATTACCGAAATGTTATACTATAAAAGAAATGTTATCATAGACGACTGTGTCAGGACTTAGGCATGTTTGTCTAATCCATGATAATGTTCCATCACATACGTCTGGGCTTATGAATCAATTTTTGAAGTCGGAGAAGGTGACCGTTTTCCCACACCCACCGTACTCTCCAGATCTAGCCCCATGCGACTTTTGCATTTTTCCAAAACTTACAAAGTTCTTATCTGGTCGTAGTTACAAGTCCCGACAACCTCTATGCTCAGCCATCAGTCACTACCTCAGAGGGCTACCTAAATCAGCGTACCGTGACGCATTTCAGAAATGGATTCAGAGATTGAAATTATGTATTTCAAACCGTGGAAAATACTTTGAAGGGACGCAATGTTCCTTTCACTATTTAAGTCGAATGTTTTTGAGATATCGTACATTACACATTACATATCGAAAACCCTCGTAAATACTACAAATGACATTATAATGTGGAAAAAGACAACAGATGATAAAATCCTTCATATCTGACGTCAAATGAGTAGGAATGGCGGGAATCTGCTCGTAAATAATGATCAAAAGTCATGACTCAGAGCGGGTGCAACGGGTCAACAGAGTAGGTTTACTTCATCTAGGCACCTGATCCCACCTCTAGTGTGTTCGGGGGTTCGTGCCTGCCCCACTCCTAATTTGATGTTCTTATGGGATTTATGAGATTGATCACTGTTCGTTATCTTCACTATTTTTATCATGTAGTTATCACTTACGAATGGAGGTTCGAAAAAAACCCACACATTTTCAGATTTCTAAGATAGTATGGAACGATGAGAAAGGCGAGGAAGTGTTAAGTTACCACGATTTGTCACCTTGAGATTCCTGACTAATAACTCGTTCTATACTATAACTTCGTATGATGAACTTTTTGTCGTTTTACTATCCAAAGTTATTTTGTATCACGTGACGAACACAAACAACTGGCAGTGTCGATATTAAAGGCATATTTACTCTCTAAAATGGAGGCAACAACTCAAGGAATATAAAATTTCTACAAGATAAGTCATATTGATATTCGTTGTTTCATTACTATCTACAGTTATATAGATATATCTTTAGAATTCATTTTGGAATCCATTTCTCATAATCGTGTCATATCTGTGGGGCAATATGCCAAATTTCTTTCATCAACTTTTCAGATCGACCTTAAAATTAAGTCAAAAATTCTTCTATGAAGTCGACGTGGCTGACAAAGGAGAATAACTCCAAAATATTTGAATAAGAGATAAGTATATCGGAGAAATATGAATTCAGGTCCACGACTGACAACGATTGCATACACATCACATGTTTCAGAACGTTGTCTAAGCTATATATAGCAATCAGCGCCTTTCTGAAAATAACATTCCTAAACCCACGGCACTGTATTCATTTTATGTACATTACTTTTGTCAACTTACTATCTGGAACAATATTATATCGTTATTCATATTAATATTAAACTGAATATTTATTAAATATAAAAATTCAATCGATTAGACTTCAAATTGTTCTGATACATTCTAGCTGCGCTTCAGATTACATGATAACGACTAGGAGTTAATTCTTTCAGTATCAAATATTACTGAAATACTTTCTAAATCCGAATTTGAACAAGAAAGTGGTACATCGATCGTTTTGATTTTATGAAAAAAATGCGTTCAATTATTTTTTATAAATATAATTCTATTAATATGGATAAAAAGGTGAGAATAAACTGTTCGGGATTTCCCATTCCACGGTGTGTAACAAGTTCTCATTCAGTTTACCATTCATATTAAAGAAATTAAAGTTGCTCACTTGAATCATTTCGTAATACACGTATATTAAATTAGGAAATATGTTATATGCATTGGATTCATTTCCCTACCAGAGGAGCTTTTTATATATTATTTCAGTTATGAGTGACATCTGTCTGGTCGTCACGCGACTAAAGCAACAGGACTTACATCATTTAGTCATTCAAGGTGTCAAGGAATATTTTCACAACATATTTACAAGACAATTATAAACTTATACGATGGTGAAGTAGAATTTAATACGTATTTAATGAACACGTGCTGTCGTGTTTTTGTATCTTTGAATTGAATAGACTCTGTACTTTTATCGTGAAAATGGAGATTTTAAAATAATAAAATGACCAAAATGAGTGACACCCATTCAGGTATTGAATATATTTCATTGAATGACTGGCATCGTTGCCCAAGTTTACACGTGTAGGATTCCCAGGGATATACAGAGTACTTTGATATATAATATCCAGAGGATGTTATTACACGTGTATTCAGCACAGCCACCAGTGTGAAGGACTTGGTAATTGATGGACACATAAAGCCCAAGATATCAATATGGAAATTTATTAAAGTAAACAACGTATAAAAAATTGTAAAATAGTATAAAATAACAAAAAACGTAAATCTTCAACTTTGTTCAAAATGAAACAATAATGAAGTAACTGTAAAAACATCCCTGATTTAGTATTGTACAAGCTATCTGGATAAGGATCCCTATTCACGTGAAAAAGTCCGAATATAAATAAGGCATCCGTGGGACTGGTAACAAACACTAATCAAATTGGTGAGTTAATTAGTGGACGGAATGTCAGGGTATTGCATAACCCTCAGAATAATTATCACAGACTCTTCTTTCTTCATAAAATAGTCCATATGTCAGTATATGTATCACAGATCACGAAGTCAGAGTATTCCATATCGCCTCAAATGATTCCGAATTATCAATGAACGACATCCATTGAGGACTTTCTGGACGTTGTTTGTGTCAATAGCACATGTGTAAAAGCACTCACAGCTGTGTCCATCATGCCATTCAAGGTCACGTTTGGAGACTCGATCTTTCAGTTGCAGCTCTCCTTTTACAATTTTCTGGAGAAAAAAGATAAGGAATATTGTAAATCTTTGAATGTATTGAACAAACGGATGAAGAAACCATGTCATAAGTTTATAAAGAGAGAGGAGTAGAATAGATACCTACCATAAACAAGTGTTTGATGTAAATGGCGGTCTTTATTGTATTTGGATGGACTTCTTGTCTAAGTGGAGAAGTCTTGTTTAGATCGGTGTTGTACTTTGGGAAAGCCTCAAGGAATTCAACAGTTTCTGATTCTGAAAACAAAAATAAAATTCAATACGTGAATGCAAAATATTGAGCTAAAATATAAAACAACAGGATTAGTTAAAGAGAGAAATACTATAAAACAATGTATCTATTGAAACGTACTTGATGGTGTGAAGTTCTTGAAATCTGGGAAAACATCGGGGTACATTTTGGTAAGCTCTGATATGTCACGTCCACGGGCAATTTTCTCGGCCAGGATATCAATTTTGTTGATAAACAGAAGAACAGATACATATTTCAGAAATCGATTGTTCCACACTTGTTCAAAGTTCTCTAAAGCTTCCAGAAGTCTGTTCTTTGTTGGATCTTCACGAAGTGTTTGGTCGAAACTGCTACAGTCCACAACGAAAAGAATGGCGGTCACACTGTCAAACACTTGGATCCACTTCTTCCTTTCTCCCTGTTGTCCTCCAACATCATACACATCAAATTTCACCTGATGACCTCCATCAGGAACCTCGAATTCGGTATGTTGAATTGATGTTGTCAAACTTCGGCATCTAAGAATATCCTGATCAGAGGGTACATAGGCTGGGTTTTTTATTTCATAGATTTTATCAAGAAAACTGAAAGAGAAAAGCATCAATGAGTATAAAGAGGAATTTCATTGAACTGATAAAAGTTTTACACATTAAGTCATAGTTAATTAAACAAGCCTATATTAAAGATACTTACTACTTAGCACAGTCAATCAGCTGAAACTCGTGAGATCTTCTGTAACATTCTTGAACACCAGCGTCAGCCCAAAGTTTTTCAGCATGCTCAAGGAACTCCTGTTAGCAGGAATAAAACATTTATAGATCTCAGCATATATAGATATATATTTTAAAACGTTTTGATTTCGATGTGCGAAAATGTAAAGTAACAATATCTATTCTGAACTTACGTTCGTTCTATGGCTTTCAGGATCCCCAGCTTGACTCAGAATGATTTGTCTGCTCTCCTCGTTTTCGTTGTGAGCTAGGGGTATTTCCATTTTATTCATGGCTGTTAACAATACTACTATAGACTGCTGGATGTTCCTCCTAATATCAGAAATTTTCTCTAGACGCTCACTAAAAACATAAAAACAAAATTAAAGTTTAAGATTACTTCAAGGAGACCAATCGCTACTGAAAAATGACATTTTACTAGATTCATAATAAAGGCAGTGAAGTTTACATAAACATTTACCTCATTTCAAATCCATTGCTGTGGATTATCTTCATTTGTTTGGTAACTGTGCTTTTTCCAGATTCTGCAGTTCCTGTAATGATATCCAACATGTTAAAATTATGTACTTGACAACGCGCGGTATGCTATTTATTCGAAAAAAAAAATAATGACGTGATATTGAAACCAGGTAAGTAACCAAAAGTGTTTTCGTTTTCTTACCAAGCAGTAGGATTTTCAGTTTCTTCAACTCCTCCTTTTTGTGCTGTTTCAGAGCCTTGGATATCTGTTTGTTTCTAAGTTTGGCTTTTTTAGCCTCTTCTGTAGACTGATAACAATGCCATCCATCATTGCAAACGGAGCTAAACATAGATTTCAGTTTTCCTTGCATATTTACATCAGTTCACAAACATCACAGTATAATCCTTGTTTTGAGAATAATCACTGTATTTTAAGTTATGATATATCCACGTGTTTATTTTGTATCGGAAAGTTAACCACTCTACCTATGGGTTTTCTTTCGCTAGCAGAATTAAACTGATTTCACGTAGTGTTGACAAGCCTTATATACCTTCTGTCAAATTATGCACTAATTAGAATTCATGCTCGCTCCTCCAATTAGCCTTCTTGTCTGACTGTGAGCAATATATCATTACTTTTCATTTACTTGGTGTGGTTACTCAAAGATCAGGGATGATTTGTGATCGTTAGGTTGGCCTGTCATTGAAGAGGAGATATAGTTAATTCTGAATTGATATGTCTAAGTACTTCTGTCATGGACATAAAACTAAGGATATATGATTTATCACTGTATCGTTTTTTATTACATGTACATGATTTAGAAATATGGGACAATCATGAACTAGTGAATCCTATTTTTTCTTCAGTTTTTAAAGACGAAACAAAGTACCACAAAGTCCATAATTTATTTTGCTTTTTATTGTAAATATGTTTTTGCTGATGATAAAAATGGTCATTGGAAATATATCAAACGATTGTATCTTTTAAATGCCAGGTACATATCGAAATGCCACAGAACAGTCAATACGTGTCACAACAATACGTGGTAAATCGGTGGTAACTAGGTGTCAGAAAAAAACATAGTATATCCTTTCTTATCTAAAACCAGAAAAGGTGGCGGTGAACTAATGAGAAATAGACATTTTTCACTCATTACTTTTATTTCATTCTCTATAAACAACCATGCTATTTGAATATTAAAAATAGGCCGACTTATAATACTATCTGTGGTCTTATGTTTACTGTCACGATTAGTTGCGGCGATGTCCAATGTCTTGCGAAATTAATATGGGAGTAAATGTTCAGGTGTTTACATTGAAACCACCTGGATGTTTAAAATACACGAAACGACAGAGCTATGGAGACTTACAAATTGTTTGGAGAATACAAATGATGACTTCTTTACAAGAAGAGTATATCAAGTATTTGTGTCTTGCTTTCAACTTCCCTCATTTTTGAATCATTTTTCTCATAACAGGTAGCATATCGTTTTCATTTTTAAGTTTAAACTTTTCTTTTTGACGATGTACAAACACATTCTACAACTGATGTTAATCCATGGTCTCGCATGCTCAGACATTAGCGCGAATATTATTAATGTAGGAAGAAACCGGATTACGCGGAAGAATCTCACGTGTCCGAATGGACGACCACAAGATCTTCTCACATACAACCACTGTAGATCCTTAGGATAAAACTCGGGTCGCAGTGGTGTGAAGCGAGTTAACCACTGCACTACCCAGGCATCCGATGTTTAATCTGCAATTTCAATTCGGCCCTTTTGTATGGTGTTTCAGACTATATAAAATATATAAGCAAAATATATCCTTTCCGTTTTGTTTCATGTTTATTTCAACAATTATCACAAAATGTATAAAACGTATATGTTGATAAAAGAGTAAAAATAGAAATAAAACTGGATAAAATGACAAAACAGGTAAATGTAAAATATCAAGAACAACAAAGATAAATCAATGTGAACAATAAGTTAGAGATACACAGTATAACATGACTCAATCAAAAGTACACAGAATGATAGTTTTGCAAAGTTCACACTTGCAAATAATGATGCAGGCACTCAAAAGTGGACGATAACCTGTATGAGAAGTGTCTTTTGCATAAAAGTACATGTTACGGTTTTTTAACACATATATCACAGTGATAGGCAAAGTTTCTAAGTATTCACATTCAGAATTATAAGGTTCACTCAATAGAATATCGTCTTTGTCAGTAAGCCATCTAACAGATTTAATCCATCACAAGACGACGGAACGTTTCTTCAACAAAATACGAAGAGGACGGTAATCGAATCTCTTTAGTCCGAGGTAAAAGTACATTAACTCGCTTTGATATCAGATAATCCCGAATCTTCTTAAATGATTCTGAATTATTAAAGACCTGCAGCCGTTCAATACTCTTTGCACATTGTTCGTGTCGATAGCACATGTGTAGAAATATTCACAGCTGTGCCCATCATGCCAGTTTGGTGTATGCGTTGTAATGCGCTCTTTCAGCTGTAACTCTCCATTGACAATTTTCTGCAAAAAAGAACAGATTCTACTATAATTTCAGTTTCGTTAGTTGACTACCCTAAATTTTGCTAAAAACATTCATGATATGCAATTGTGGTCCATGAAAAGACACTACTTACCATAAAGAGGTGTTTGATGTAGGCAGCTGTTTTAACAGTGTCTGGGTGGACATCACAGCGCGATACAGATCTGGATTTCTTGTGACTTTCACTGTTGTAAGTTGGATAGGCCTCAAGGAATTCCAAGATATCAGATTCTGAACAAGAATAACGAGTTTGTTAAGTGATTTCTTTTATATAGCGGTGAAACATTATTGGAATTGATTCGAACGTTATTCAAGACAACGACAGCAAAATGCACTGATACTTACTTGATGGAGTAAATGATTCAAAATCTGGGAACATATTTGGATACATTTTGATAAGTTCTGAGATGTCACGTCCACGGGCAATTTTCTCTGCTAACACATCAATTTTGTTGATAAAAAGAAGAACAGATACATATTTCAGAAATCGATTGTTCCACACTTGTTCAAAGTTCTCTAAAGCTTCCAGAAGTCTGTTCTTTGTTGGATCTTCACGAAGTGTTTGGTCGAAACTGCTGCAGTCCACAACGAAAAGAATGGCGGTCACACTGTCAAACACTTGGATCCACTTCTTCCTTTCTCCCTGTTGTCCTCCAACATCATACACATCGAATTTCACCTGATGACCTCCATCAGGAACCTCAAATTCGGTGTGCTGAATCGATGTTGTCAAACTTCGACACCTGAGTATGTCTTGGTCAGAGGGTACATAGGCCGGGTTTTTTATTTCATAGATTTTATCAAGAAAGCTGAAAGTAAACCAAAAATATGGGTTATTGTCGAACTTTAAACTATGGAAAATTGAAGAAATCAAATTCTATGTATTCAGATAATGCTAAATAACAGAAGTACTTACTATTTAGCGCAATCAATCAATTGGAACTTGTGCGATCTACTGTAACATGCCTTAACACCGGCATCAGCCCACAGTTTTTCAGCGTGATCCAAACATTCCTACAAAAATAAAAGATCTGTTAGCTTTGTGTAACCAGTAGAGTTTAAGAACCATGTCTGTTTGCGAAAAGTAATACGGTAATTTAATTCACAATAAGGATGCACTGAACGTACATTTCGTCTGTGGCTCTCTGGATCCCCAGCTTCCTTCATCATAAAATCTCGGCTCTCTTTGTTCCCCTCGTTTTCAAAAGGGATTTCCAGTTTATCCATGGCTGATAATAATACCACAATAGACTGCTGGATGTTTCTTCTGATGTCCGAAATTTTTTCTAATCGTTCACTACAAGGTAAATAAAAGATTAAATGAATTATTCATAGTTATTCACAAATTACGCATACAACATGCATTTGTATGGTCGTATTAAACCCGCATGTCATTCTTTTATTTTAATAGTTTATACAGATGTATGACTTTACCTCATATCAAATCCGTTGCTGTGGATTATCTTCATTTGTTTGGTAATTGTGCTTTTTCCAGATTCAGCAGTCCCTGTAAACGTATAAAGATATGCATAAGTCCCAATATTAACCAAAATAAATGTATTGCAGGTAAAACATTATTATGCAAACATACACCTTGTTGAAGAGTGATCAAAGCTTACCAAGCAACAGGATTTTTAATTTCCTCAGCTCTTCTTTTTTATGTTGCTTCAGAATTTTGCTGATCTGTTTGTTCCTTAGCTTTGCTTTCTTGGCTTCTTCAGATGACTGATAGCAGTTAAAGCGGTCCTCACACGTAGGTCGGAATATTGACTTGAGTTTTTCTTGCATTTTTGTCTTTCTATCCAAAGAATGTGAAGTGCATCACAACATAATCCGTAATAACTATAAATAATACACAATCCTTGAACAGTAAAATAAACGTAGATATTTCTAAATATTGTATATAAACTCGACAGCTGATCTCGTTAAACTGACTTCAAGTCGTGTTGACAGTCCTTATATACAGCCACACGCGGTAGCAGCGAGATTAATGTGTCAAATTATGCAGTATATTAAATTCGCGCTCGATTCTCCAATTAGCCTTCTTATCTTGCTACGGGCACTTTTTCTTTACTTTTTATTCACTTGGTGTGGTTTCTTCAAAGATCAAGAATGATTTGTGTTCTCGATACACTGCCGTTTGTTAATGTTAACCTCTAAATAATCCTGGTATCCTAATGAAAAAGAAATCGTTTATACCTACTAGGCAACTTCAGTTTGGTAAAGTGTAGAGAAATAAGATACACTGCATAGGATTATGTTAGGTATCATCATCATGCGGACTGATGTACAAAAGCGCTCATGTCGTACAGTTAAACAATCACTGTTTGACTTTCGAAATTAGTTTCCTATTAACATCGAATTTCTTTTTTCATCACTTATGCACTAAATTATCATCTTTTCGGAAAAAAACCCCTGCAACACGAAAAAGACCTTTCTTTTGAAATGAAATATGTATTATTACACCATTAAATTTAAAACAAATTACGAAATATTTGTCACCCTTTTAACCCGTACTTTGTTTTCATTTTGCATTATCATCCAAAAGTAAAAGGTTATTTCGTTAACAATCTCTTACAGACCTTATACCTGTTCTTATTCATATGAATGCTAAATATGATATATGTATGCAGAATTATTTTATTTCCATACACGACTGAGAGTATGGGGCATGCTAATGATTGCAAATATTCATAATTTCTCAACATCATAACCGTCAAATCATGGAGAGTTTAGTATTATTTAATGTCAAGATATTACAGATATAACAAATATAAACAAATGATCGGTTAAAACATTACAAGTCAATTTATTACGGCTTGAAGGATATCAACATCTGCAAGATTTCATATAGTTTCTTCATGCAAATATAAAAAAGTGCTTTTTATCACAAAACATCTTCTGACGGAGATTAAAATGAAGAAACCATGCAACTTCTTTACACCTCATCTCTTGCGGATTTGTTCTTAGTATATAAAATATCCTTGGTTGATAAACGTCATGGCCTTGTGATGAGTATTTGATTGAAAAGCAGAAAGAAAATGTTTACCTTACCTGAAAAAGTAGTTCGTGAGAAAGACCACAGAAAATGTGTAATCCCTATTAATTCTAGTATGAGTG
Source organism: Ostrea denselamellosa (assembly GCA_024699665.1). Taxonomy (NCBI): domain Eukaryota; kingdom Metazoa; phylum Mollusca; class Bivalvia; order Ostreida; family Ostreidae; genus Ostrea; species Ostrea denselamellosa. The sequence goes on along the minus strand of JAMZEH010000044.1, from coordinate 4,992,398 downwards.
AACAAAATTTAGTAACATCATCCTTGGAATGCATAATTGAAATAAGCATTATTCTAAAATCTTGCCATAGTCATCTGTTTTTCACACAGGTGTGAACATTAATTTAAAGAAAAAACGTATTCATTTGTCTTTCCTTCACTGGGTATTCTGAAATAGAAAGAAAAATAATCTCCAGATATACAAGAGAGTATTACTATGAAACTGTACTTTAGATTTAGAAATGCAATTTCCAACAAGCCATGCAAAGACAAGAGCAATAAGATAGCACCATGACCAGAAAACATTCTGTAAAGGTCACAGCATTAATGAAGTTTGTAAAAAAAATATACATCAAATACCACAGATTGCTAAACAACCCAAAATATGTTGTATATGCATTGTATTCAAGAGAATAAACCTTATTTTTCTAATCTTCATCTACATTAGCGTATTTCACCTGTTAGATTTGTTTGTATTGTTCTCGTTAACCTTTATGGTGAAGGCACGATGGTTGTCTCAGTCATCCCAAAACAACATGACAGCTTTGACAGAATTGATTTGATTTGATGTCTCTGTCATTTCATTGGTTAAGAAAATAATTTGGGAGTATGTACTCTATGTGTATAGATGTTAGATCACGTGTACTGTTAGACAACGATTCCAAGAGATTCATCACATGAACAAACTATTAAATTCAGCAGCAGTACAAGATTTTCTTACCGACGCTACAAGAATGATGCGTGTGGAATGACCAAGCACCCGGATGAGGATTGCAATCTACCATATCAACACATCTACCCGCGACTGTCTTCTATGTAAAAATGCAATTGAAAGGTGTCATAACGCGTGCAGATCAAGACATGTGAACAATAATCAAACTTTACACACTTCCCACGAGGTTCAAACACTACATGCACCTGATGCTATCTCCCGTTAGAAACTTATATTCGACTTTCTTTATCCTTTTTTTTTCTAATATAATACAAATATGTGCATTTAATAGCATTTTCAAGATGATATATTTTTTTACTAGATTGAACCAAGGGTTTTTATATATAGAAATCACCTTAGTCTGCATCTAAAAGTAGCCTTGCACTGCAAGCTGTATCCGGATATTCCTTTACACCCTAAATTGAACTCAGATAACGAAAGTTAGTAAGTCATATAAATCGGTCGAAAATTATGTTTCTTCCATCATAAAAATGGAAATTAAATTAGATCATCCTTTTCCACTCAATCATTTCATGACTGATCGATAATCAATCATTTCTTTTCGACACAAAAGTGTTGTAAACTCTTCAAATCTGTGACTAAGAAATCTATATATTTCTCACTGCAAAACGTGCGATGGATCTATGATTCATCGAGGTCTTCAAAAGAACTTTTAAGGTTTCAGTGATACGTTAACTCTCACGAGTACACAGACACCAAAAATAACTTAAAATGCCATACATGTACTTGTAGGTCTCTGTAGAATGTAAGTGCAATTACCCATCTAGCAAGTGTTAAAGACATGTTATATATATGCACTAGAATCATTTTGCAAAAGGTAAATCCATATACGCTTATAAAGTGGTCTATGAACAGACTGCACTTTTTATTTTAGATCGGCTTCGGTTTATCTCTTTGGGTTCATATGAAGTCTCCAACAGATGTATCTACATGTGCCCGCACTATGCTTTATTTGAAACGATTCCCAAATAGTAACTACCAGCATTTCTAATGAATTTTCCTCCTTCGAGGTTTTCATCATTATCTCGTTTTCAAATGCTAGTTTAGGTAAATCAAATCACGTGTTTCACACATGGTAGTTAGATTGACGTGTTCGCTATTGAATTTGGTAGAAAATTCATGCGAAATCCCAGAGAATTGAAATACTTTTTGCTTGTTTTCCTTGTTTGATAAAACGTTATAATGTTAATATTTGTGCCATACATAGTACTTTGTCGTAGGAAAGAGACATTTTATCGTTTGCTTGCTTTCTTCTGTTTTAATGAATATGGATCTATCTTTGTAAAAGTGTATTATCTAATTGAAATACTCAGCGTATAGGAAATTGTACAACTTTTAATTGTTAATGAAATTTGGAAATTTATACACTTAGCCTATATTGGAAGAATTTACCGCATGAATGTAAATACGAGATTATAATGTAGTTACCTATATATTTTATATGCTATGCTCCTTGTCAGAACATATGTTGAATATGTGTTGTGTAGTGTTCCATATCTTATAAGTTTCCTTTAAGACAAATTTGACCAAATATTGCATTTTTCCCCCAGCAAGTTTTGAGAAATATGGGAAATGTCGTGCATTTATAATGTCATATTTTAGGATTATTTATTCTGTACAATAAATTTCACGAAAAAGACTGCACATATAATCATTATCAAATTAAATAAAATTTTGCTGAATAATTTTAGAAAATCTTATGACGTTTTAGGTGGTGAAAGTGCATTTTCAGATATGATATTAGTGGTGTTCTTTAGTTGCGTAATAAAGGTGCACATGTATTCATCTTTCGCTTCTTTCGTATCGGTAAGTATAAATATTTGAATTTTTAATGATATTTATTTGAAATGTTATAATGATTCGTTTATGAATTGAAAACTTTAATGGTGAGTGGAATAGGAGCTGCCTGGCACTCTCCAAATCTCTCCGTGGAAATTCATCATTTACACAAAGCTAGTGCATATCTGAAATAGAATATTTGTTTTCGAATTGGATCCAAAATTCATTTTTTTACAGACAGAAAGTGCATAATCTTGTTAGTATGTTTTTTAAATGTTGATTATTTTTCATATTGTTAAACAAATCAGCTTTGACTTACCTGGCATTTTCATAACAAATGCAATACCTTTTTTGTCAAGTGAATAATGACTTAAATTTCATTTCATCAGCTATCAAAACTTGCAAAACCTGTATGATATTCTTTCATTCTTGTATTAAAAAAATATTGATAGACATAATTTTGATTAAAACGTAAAAAAAACCTGTACTTATCGATTCCTTAGATATTCTAAAATGAATTACTTCTCAATGCGTATTCTTTTGGATACTAACTAGTTTTTGCCTAGACATAGAGCATGCAAAGTTTAGTATCTGGAACCATCAATTAACACTACGCAGAACAGTTCCCAGTACATATATTATTAAAGGTTTTCTGATTGTTACCACCAAATATAAACAAGTTAAAACATACTGCTTACAAAAAATAAAGATAACAGAGACTACTAACTGGATGTCCTTTTACATGATAAAAGGATGAAGATAATGTTATCAAAGTAGAAGACGAGCGGTTCAATCATATGCCTGTATATCGTTAGATTACTTCGGTTAACCACTAAAAGGAATGAGTATTCCTCTTTCCGCACGTTGAAAACGACGTCAGCCATTTCTATTGTACTAACTTCTTATCACCTGATACTAGAGACGCACACACAAATCTACTTTAATAATACTTCTATTTTGTTGGGGTTTTGCTGGAAAGCAATAAGAGGAGCCAATAGTAACATCGATGTGTCACGTGTGAAACTGATGTGGCATTGCTACTCGAATCCCGAATAATGAATATCTAGGGTTGTCTTATGGTTTACTACGTATAAAAAATAAATAAAACACCGGGACAGTAACCGTATGTAATGACGTTTTTCATTGGATAAACGGGATCGTTTTTTTCTCTCCATTTTCCGAGTTGTAGAAGCATGAAGAGTTACATCGAAAGAAGCAGTCACTGTTATTTTGATTTATTTGATGGTTTTGTCGTTAAATCTTCCCTTCGCTAAAAGAAGATTGCATAGAGGATTTAAACAATAAAAATATCTAGCCAAGTAAGACTATGCTATAAAGGAGAATACAGGTCATCAAGTGGTTTACTGCAGGTAATAAACTCGCAATAATTTTTTGCAAGTTGCTAAAGTCTCTAAAATAGTTTCGAAACAACATATAACATTCACATTTTTGACATTAACATTTTAGGTACAAATGAAGAATAGGCCCAGGTTTCCATACATTGGAAAGCAGAGCGGGCTGTGTTTGAGGTGTTGTGTAGTTACGAAAGCAACAGCGTACCGAAATATTGAAATTAAACTATCAATCACTAGAAATATTTTTATAACTTTTTATCCATGATTAACAGTTGATAGATTTTTTGAAAACATTCTGTCCACAATGGAGGCAATGAATTCGATGTGAATTTAATATTCAATTTGCAAATAACATTATCGAATAATAAAGAAATGGTGTTGGGTTTTTAATCTTGTGAAACAATTTAGTATCATTGCAAATTACCCTTGTTCCGAAGTTGCAATCATTAAATCAAGGAAGAGTATATTGAAATTATTCCTCGTACGCAGTTCTAACACGCTATATACAATTATATGGAAATTCATGCGTTTATGCAGAGACCTACAATACGAGTTCAAAGTCGATAAAATGATTATATCAGGGTTCAACGGAAGTTTTACTACTTTTCCATGCATGCTTTACACTAATAAGACTTTAAAAAATAGCATATTTTGATCAATTTAACACGACAATGATCTTAATAATTAAATATCCGACACCTGTGACACTTACCTGCCGCTTTACGCGAAAAATCTGTATGTCAAGGTCCCCCCCAATGCTCTCTGTATTTTTCACAGGATAAACGATAATATTGTTGGAATAAATATGAATTTATTAAATTGCATGATTGAAATACGCATGTGTCTGTTACAGTGAGAATATTTCACCACCTGGCATGGTCAGTTTTTGCTTAGACATAGAGCATGCAAAGTTTAGTATCTCGAAACATCAATTAATGCAATAGGAATGGGAAAAGTATAATGTGCGGAGAAATTAGAGCGAGACAACTTAAAGATTTAGTGGTTGTGAAACTCTTTTTTGCATAAAGTGAACAATATATTTGTGCATTTCAAAAAGGAACGGGACAACGAAACTATGTATATTGACGCAAACATATGCTAGTGTCGTATGTCTGGTGTCATAACCTGGATCAGCGCTAATTATACAATGTAAGTAATATAAGCAGCTTGAACGGCTGGACAAGTGATTGATATATTAATGTTCATGATTCCTTGGTTCATTTGAATTAATCTTGAAATTTACACTTAACTTGGAAATAAGTAACAAAACTGAATTATTCATTAAATAATTTGGTAAATGAATTTAAGATAATAAAATCGTGCATATCATATTCCTGGACAGTAGCGTATATATAGACTCTGAATAAAAAGAAATCACAAATGCAAAAAAAGAGAAAAGAGAGGTTTAGAAAAGCAGCACCATATATAACAGTTCGAGAGACTGCTACAAGACTGCCAAACATCGAACGTGATTACATGATCTATCTTTCAATTTATCCTTATTTGAATTGAATCTGTAAAACAAGAGTTCCGTTTTAAAGTTGCATGCTCTACAAAGTACATAATGAAAACATAGGAATCCCTAGAATTGTAATTAGTATAATTAATAAGAACAAGCTGAGATTTGTTGTCTCCATCAAAGCAATTTGCCGACCACAGATCACACGACACAAAGTAGTAGGAGGATAAACCTTGTAAAGAGTGACGTAATTACATTCAATTTCAGTCAAGTGTAATAATCACATGCAAGGATGAATTTAAAGCAAGGCATATGTACTTTTGCCTTGTTTAAAAACATCTTTGTTGTCTCGTTATCTTTCCAGTCATTGGTTAATCACGACAAGTAGTTAAATGTAACATTCAGGCAATATGACCTTGACCCTCATGATTCTGAAGCCACTATCCTTAGCATATGTAGGTACCGTTTATTGTGTGTATGACGCAGTCCTTGTACAAATGATAGAATGCACAGGAACAAAGAAAATGACATAACGTGATTAATTTCATATTCACTTCTATCATAAATAAGCGTCTCCGTGAGGAAGTCGTGTTTCGATTTTTCGTATTTTAGAAACCCAAATACACGGCTAACAATGGTCCCACAAAATAGAAAATCCCCTTGCAATATGCCACTATTTCAAATATAGTATCACATTAAGTGTCAATAAAATTAGAACACACATGATGCTATAATTTCCATTGTAATTACCGTCACCAAACTATTTAACCCTGAAAACCATGATCGCTGTGTAAAGTGGCGGACCTGTATTTGTATTCTTAAAAGCAGAATTTATGTAAATGTTTTTACATATCTTTTTCTGTGGCCTTCAACTCAACATTTTATCTAGTATCAATATTCACTTTTACTCATAAGTGGATTTAACATATTCTTGTAGGCACTGTAGAGTCTTTCATATATGCTTTATAATTTGCTGGATATATAATTGAGCATGAATGTTTATTGGTGAACCTAAAAATCACCTTTATGACAAACATGGTGACTGAGCTTCTCCACTGTCACCTTCCCTGTAACAATATTCCATTATCACATATATGTTCATCTCTCTCAATTGATTCTAGAGCATGTTCTGCGTATGATACATTTTCAAACCGAGGCAAAATAATGGCAAATAAGTATCCATATCCCATCAATTTTCTATTCTTTATAGGGTTTAAGAGATTGAACACTGTTCGCTATTGTTGCCTTTTTTATCCATGCAAGTGCTGCCCTTGAAAACCAGTAGGAGCAAATATTATGGACCTATTCTTTCAACTTGATAAAACCTGGATGTAAAATACTGCTTAATTAAACAATGTGCACACATTTACTTTTTTGGAAATCCTCAATCAATAACTTTCATTCAACATTAATCTTGAAATCCTCAACGACTTTATCCCTCCGCAACTCTGCTGTTAGTAGACAATCTCTTTTTATATGAATTGGAGGGAGGAAAAAAAAGTAAATTGCGTATAAGAAATTCATATAAATGTAGGAAGACGCTATGACTGAATTAGCGAGCAAAATGTATCTTAGTCATAATTAACAATTAACATGTAACATACCAGTGAAACATTCTACTGTTGAGCCAAACACATTCCTCCCATATATTCGTGCCACCAGCGTGGAAATGACTTCAGAAATGATTGCATCAGGAAATTTTCTTTGCGTATAATTATATTCTTAGCATCTGAAGAAATGGAGTCATGATCAATTACCACAACCATCAAGAGCTTCTACAGTTATCAGGATTATTCTCTGAGTAGTTCTTTGATTCTTTTGGCTTTGATACTAGAACTGTATTTATGGATAGGTCTGCGGAGGTATCATGATCCTCCACTTTCTGACAAACCTTGCAGATAAATGAACATACGTAGCTGTGTCCTGCCCAGTATCATAGACCTATGATTTGCGATTGGAGATCTGTGATTGGAGTATTGGAGCTATGATCCGTGACTGGATTATTAGAACTATGATTTGTGATTGGAATATTGGAGCTATGTGACTGGGGTATTAGAACTATGATTTGTGACTAGAGTACTGGAACTATTTGTGACTGGCGTATTGGAGCTGTGTGATTGGCGTATTGGAACTATTTGTGACTGGCGTATTGGAGCTGTGTGACTGGCGTATTGGAGCTGTGTGACTGGCGTATTGGAACTATTTGTGACTGGCGTATTGGAGCTGTGTGACTGGATCACGGGGGCTGTGACTGTGGCATTGGATCTATAATCTATGACTGGAGTACTAAAAATCTGCATCATAGCTGTAGCTGTTTTCAGCAGATAGCAATCAGTCATCGGCAGGAGGCTAAACTGTCTAGTCGTCATTACAATGAGTGTTTTAGTGTTTTTCTGACGCCTAAAGAAAGTGTAAATGTCTTTTGTCTTCCGCTCGTTTTTCTACAAAGCGGATGCTTCTCTGGAATATTTTAATTTCTTAAGGACAGTGGTCTAATGTTACGTGAGCGTTTCCTGTATCGTATCGTCTGTCTTGTTTGGTGTATCATCAATCGTTGGATGTACTGTTTTGGGCATTTTTTAAAGATGGGTTTCCAAGAATTTTCTTTGTTCCTGATACCATGTAGGCGTTAAATACATTCGAGCATCGACCATCTCAGATTTCTACAGACCTTCAACCATATGGGATTCCGTATTTGCCATCAGTAGTTATCAGGATGAAGATATGCTCTGTATCACTTTCATGAGTAAGTCATGTTCATATAATGAACATGTAGGTAGGTACTGCAGCTGTCAGTTTGTCGTCTGCTGATGAAACAGGAACATGACCTGAATAAATTTCAAATATTTTATCTTGAGATTGTGAATTTATAATGTGGGAATGTCTCCAGATAAAGAAATTTGACGTATGTTTGTAAATAACTATGAAAATATTGATTATTAAAATGATATTACCATTGTTTTTCATTCATTTGTACCTCAGAACGTGTCAAGACAGACGGAGTGTGATGGATGTGTGGGGTCAGTTATCTGTTTATTACAAAAAAGGATATTGATTCAAAGTCTCACATCAGCACGACACTGATAAAGTATATAGTACAATACACTTGATATGAGTAAACAAGCCATCATTCAAATGAGTGATAGGAATTGTCTGTACTATAAATTTGGTTTAAACTATTGACATCTGTGTTTCAGCTGTTCACATCTCATACTGTTTTTTCAATATACAGAGGACACACACACTTCTTACACTTATTAGCAGAAATTGAAGCTTTTCCTAAACTTATGAAAATTCAAGCTTCCTTTAAACTGTAGATGCATTATTCGTAGTACATAAATTCGGGTACTTCATATGGTGAAATGACTTGTAGACATCAAATCAGATGAACATGAATTCGCGAGTGATCGGTTAATAAGGGTTTTTACAAGTATTTTAGCAGCAGAAAAATAAAAGCGAGTAATTGTATTTCGCGAGTGATGCTTTGTGAAATTACTCGACAATAAATTTCCCTTGTATATTTAGGAACCTACAGTAACAGACTTATGAACGAACAATTAAGGAGGGGGTGGGGGAGTGGGTAGTTCATTTTGCCAGAGACATTTTCTAGCGATCAAGTCCTAAAATACAAAATTATATCTGTTTTGACTAGTTCAAAAATCTTCAGGATTGGCTCTACATTGTGAAAGGGATTGATTGATTGTATATTGTTTAACGTCCCTCTCAAGAATCTTTTATTTGTATGGAGATATCATCACTGTGGGTGAAGGACCGCAAAATTTAGGCCTATGCTTGAGAAGGGATGGATCTTTATCGTGCCACATCTGCTGTCTCATCCGAAGGACCGGCCCATTTAATCGCCTCTTACGACAAGCAAGGGGTACTGAGGATCTATTCTAACATCCCGAATCCTTACTGGGTGCGAAAGGGATATAGCAATTGGACCGTTCGTGTGTCCGTGCGTGCACACTTAGTTTAAATATATTTCACAGATCGTATCGTTTGCTTGATTGATCTGATACGTCACCAATACTTTGTTGCCAAGGGAAGAAGATTTGGGGTCCAAAGGTCAGGGGACTTAATAAAAAAAATCTTGTTGACACCCTCAAGCCTGCATTTTTGTCCGATTGGTTTAATATTTTACAGATATTTTGTTATAAAGAAAGGAAGAATCCCATTGAATTTGAGGTCAAAAGGTCAAGGTCTAAAGGAGAGGAAAACATAAAACGCTTGTAGGCACTCTTGAGGCGCATATTTTGCTTCATTGATTTGACATTGGACATATAGCTTTGTTATCATGAGAGACAGTATTCTATTGATTTGGAAGGTAAAAAGGTCAAAGGTACATATTTCAATAAATCTATATTTAGTTAGATTCTTCAATTTGCTGGTTGATTGTCAATATTGCGAGGGGATGGCCCGCCTTGCCTTAGCTCTTCCTTTTAGCAATTGGCTTGGCACATTATCCATCAAATTTTATTCAAGAGTTTGCGGACAACAATTTCAACATATCTATAACAAAGTATAAAAGTGCTGTATTATAACAGATGTGTCATTGACATGCCCTCAGAAGACGTTCCCGTGGTGTGTCTAAAAATGCATCTCATATTCATATTTTTTTTTATACCTTATCTTTTTTGGCAGTTGGAAGATTCATTGAAACAAACTGTGCATGTATAATTTAACGCCCAGATGTACTGATGTTGGCAATTTAAATATGAATTTAATTTAGGAAAAATAGATAATAATTTTTAGGTAACGAAACCAAACAGTGACTACGTTTTACGACCTATTTTAGTGTGACAAATTTGGAATTATCTTGAAGTCTATTGAAAATAATTAATGAAATAACAATAAACTACATGTATTTAGTCTATACCAAACAAAATACCCTGCATTACAAGATGTTGTGTGGCTTTGCACTACAATTAACATCGGGCTCAGGATACCATTTATATCTGACACTTTTTCCATCCTAGTTGTGGAACAGTACAAACTATTTACCTGGGACCTGGTCCATAGATACCCCATGCATTTATCTATTAAAAATAGTTCATGGTGACATGGATGAAAAATAGTTCAACCGATAATTATCCTAATGTTCAAGACAACTACTTCTGTTAGTTTAAGCATGCGCAATGCCAAAGTTTCAATGAGCGGGAAACCTACAATGTATATGAAATTTTCAGATAGACGTGGATCAAAAGGAAACCACAAAACCTTCTGATCAACTATGTATTCAACAGTTGTTATCATAGCAACCGTAATGTCCTTGGAAAAATTTCATTCAAACACCTTCAAACAAGAAGCAGTTGCGAATTTACTCAAAAGTCACATATTTCATTCATTCTGTATTCATTTGGTAGATATTCAATATTCATCTATGTTTTGTCTTTTCCACATCATAAAATACAGTTGCCAATACCCTGATTGTTTGTATGAGCAAGTGAAGATTACGAATAGTGATCAACGTCATAAAAATACAATATTAAAAGAAGGGCAAACACGGACTCCTGGACACACCGGAGATAGACTCAGGTGCTTAGGAGGAGTAAGCACCCCCTGTCCGCCGGTCCACCCGGATTGTATGCTGTTTTAAGTCACATTAGATATTTTCTTACTCGTGTAGATACGTGTACATCACCAATTTTAGTCTAAGTACAACAATCATGGAACCCCCGACTGTAATAGTTCTCTATCGCGCCAACCTCTGGGATTTCCGGTTTTAAGGTCAATGCAAGAACATTTCAAGTTTTCCTAATTAAATCGAAACTGGGGTATTGTATTCAGTAGCCTTAAAAAAACATTGAAAAAAAAAAAACAAATGAAAGATTTTCACTGAAATAATAGTAATAATAATGATAGTAATAGACAGGTTAAACGTACAGTCTTACAGACTGTAAATGTACTGTTTTATCTTTATAGAGCTGCGTTTCGTGGAATATCTAGGTTGTATAAGTCAGATAACTAGGACACGACATTTCAGATGACAACCACCATATTTAGAAACATTTCGAAGCTACATTTCTCATGCCCAGAACCTCTGCTCCTTTGCAGTGGACGGTGACACATGAAAAATACAAAATATCAGTATGAAAGTATTTTAAGAAATGCAATTTGAATTTATCAAGATATAAAATTTTTTGCAGTTTCTCCTCAGTTATTAGTAATTTAATCTACCTTTAATGCAGTATTTCTCATTCAGTCTATGTTTCTTTTATGAATAATATACCATTTATTTCAATGATAGAGTTTCTGAAATAATGGAGCAATGAACACCTTGACGATATGATTTATACACAAGGTCGATGCTGATTGCTTGGAGGTCTCACAGCGATATCGCCAGGTAGTATGGATGAAGGAAAGAGCCTGATTCACATAGAGAAACATAATAGTTCTTTTTTTTTTGATTTATGAACTCAATTATGTTGACTTATCCTGTTCTTCACCAGATTCCGTGTTAAAAATGGTTGAGAGGTAAACCTGTAGCAGAAGGCTACATGAAAGATGACACGCAGGCAATAGAGAAACTGCTACGAACAAGTCGATAGGCTTGCATTAGTCTTCGCCCCTAACCCCTCCACCAGTCTCTCTCTATTTATCTATGTATTACCTGGGAAACATCTCTAGTAATCCAGCTTAAAAATACTTCTCATTTACATGTAAATCTCACAGCTGTAGATTGCGGCATGTTAAAATACCACAATGATTGATAACCATAAACAGATATATGAATATTAATAGGATTTATGCTTAAATTGACAGAAACATAAAAATATAAAAAGCGTCCAATGGCATTGCGATTTCTTATCATTTCGCACATTGAATAAAAATGACCAATCAAAGACCGTTTTATTTTTTCTGTTTTATGGAAATATGATTCTTGGAACGGTGTGTATTGAAGACAGAAAGTATCACGACTGTACTTTGTCCAACACATCTGAAGATTTATATAAATAAGTAGCTCGAGTCTGCACCTTGGATTTATACAGCGTTTAAGAACAACCGAAAACTTTCGCAATACGTAACTGCAATGATGTAGTACACATTTGTTGCTGGTTGAATATTCCTTCTTTGTCTTAGTTCTTTGTATATAATGTTACATTCTAGGTTAATGTAAGGTTTTAAATATTCCGGACTTGAGAGCAGACATGTAAAAGTTATACGTGGACGATATGATATTGCACGTGTTGCACTGACTATCATCCGATTAATACTTTTGTATGTCCCAGAATTCCCTAAAACCCGGAAATTATAAACTGTTCAACTTGATTTATAATTCTGGTTTTATTACAACTAGGGGAATGTAGAATTTTTATAACATTTGCAGCATATGACATGTCTATCTTTAGTTGTTCTTTTAACAAGCAAAACGCTTCGCTCTCCAAATAACAAGCGAGATAAAAGGAGATTGATGCACAATTAGTCTTTTTTTTTATCTTAACAACTGATGATAGTGTTTTATTGCATTATCAAATTCGGAAATGTAATGTGTGTCACTTTTTAAAAATATTATTATGATTATTAATGTCCTTTTAAGCGGATACTTTATTCAAGATCTGGTGGAATTATTCAACTCCAACATCTTTCATTAGGCTTAAACATTACTCAAATTTTGTGATTCGGATATTTGAGAGATAACTGTTACGCAGCTCAGCGCGACATTTATCGCAGACCCATCGCTTTATTTGTCGCGTGTGGAAAGGTCAGTCTGTACAAGATTTATTTTAAAAGTAGATACTATTCTGTTGCTTCAAGCCGTCTACAGTAGCTGTTCTTGGATTCATATGACAAATTAACCTTTGTACTATCTCTATGTCCTTACTAAAACCAGAAATTACAGGAAGATTATTCGCTTCGTTTGTCGCTTGTGAAAATGTCAGTCGGGAAGATTCGTGTTTAAATCAGAGACTTATTGACAAATTACCCTTTATGCCATCCCGATCACATTTCCTACCGAAAACGATCTAGATTTAGATTATTTTCGTTACGTAACCATAATAAATGAAAAGAAATAGGTTTAAAGATCATTTTCTAAATTATCTGAATCATACACAAGTCCATTACCCATAATTCCAAAACGTCAAGGTCAGTTTCAGGTCTCTTTAATACTCTTTGATCGATCTCTCCCCCCCCCCCCCCCCCCCCTCTCTCTCTCTCTTGCTTTCTCGTTCTCATATTTGACTTGAAACGCTAACTTTAGTTTTCGTCATTAATAAAATATCTTTTCAGTAAAAAGTGTAGAAAAGTAACTGAGCTGCGTGAGCTGATTGAACTAGCTGGTGGCCAGAGCAAATCGCTGTCACAGATCGAAAACAAATGTGTAATTTCAAAATCCATAAAATTCTTATAAAGATTTGTACTTGTGGACAATGTAATTGAGCGTTTTAGTCACCATATATAATTCAGTGGCATCTACGAATAAAAGTATATTTTTTATCTGGAAACAAAATAAAAACTGGATTAAAATAAATAAGATAATACGAAGGAAAATCGACAGTTTTTGAGGAATCTCTTAAAAATACAAACAATTTATTTAATCGAATGTGCAATAAATAACATGGCAGGCTTCCGTGGTCAACGTTTACAATTAAAACCAAAACTTCGTAAGCCGTGGAAATGTGTTGAACATTATCACGCCAAAATTAAAAAAAAAGATGAGGATAATTTTACGACTTGGAAGATTCAATACTGACTTTTATACTTCTACAGAATTGATATTTTATACATTACTTATTTTAATGTGAAATGAAATTTCCTAACAAAGTGAATTGATCGTTTTCTGTAGATGGTTTATCGAAATAGTCTTAATCTTCCTTTTTCTGGCGAGATGACACTCTACATAAAGATTTCCCTTTGTCTTCTTGTGTGTGGTCTTGTGGGTACGCTTTTTACCATCATAATTCTTAATTATGTAATAACTACGTAATGCAGAACACGGTAGTCTAATGTTGGTGGACACGTACCGTCTATCACGTGATCTACGACCCTGTCACAGGTGAGTGGGTTGCGTAATGGTGCAACAGGTGTTCCTTCGCATAACAACACTTGTTGTAAATCACAGACATAAATCTTCCATGTTAAAAAAGTTTAACAATTCTATTGTTTTACTTGAAATTTAAGATGCATGCATACATGTAGAGGAATCTATTACAGAGCATTGGTAAAACCTACAAAACATAGACGTCCTTTGCAAAGCAAGTGAACGTTTCTCTGAGTTACTGTTACCCGATATAATTGATACGTTAACATTATTATGATCATTATTCTACGCTTTCTCTAATTAAGATAATTACCCTGAAGCGCCTTACATGTAAGACAATAACATAAAGAACGACAGAAGCAGAAATAAAGAACATAACATAATACCAAACTGACTTTGAATTAGAAACTAAGGGTAGGCTAAGTTTTATTTATTTATTTATTTATTTATTTTATTAATTAATTAAATCTATTGTTTACATAAATACCGAATTACAGATTAAATGGAAGTTTAAAAAAGATATGTTTTAAGTTTATTTTTAAAAACTGGTCAAGAACCTTCGAAACGAAGTTCCTGCGGGAGGCAGTTCCACAGGGTTGCTGAATTCAGAAGTGTTAAACACATCTCCCGATTTCTTAAGTTCCTAACTACAACATTGTTAGAGAAAGATTTATGGAAAATAAAATATAGGAGTACAGGTATTTAAAATTCTAGAAACATATTACCCTGACGAGAACCGACGTACAGACACCTTGACAAGGTGTTCGCGCTTCACCCCAGGAAAGACGACCTTAAACTGACAATTATAGTGACAAGTGTCTTGTATAATGTCAGCACTTAATCAATCTTTTATTGACAACCTCACGCTAATAACAAGTAATAATTAATATTTCTTTAAAGCTAAAACTTACCAAGCGGGGTGGGTCAAAGAACTATCTTAAGGTTGTATGAATAATGCTATGTAATTACCTTTTGATATTGTCACATGAAAAAATATATACCTACGTTTAAAATATGTTTACGAGTTTTTAAACGTTTTATTTTTCCCCCCCAAAAAAGAGAAAACATTTTGATATATCGTTACAACTTTTCCAGTTGTCATTTTTTTTTTCATGTGAGCAATTGTTATTCTGATCATGGTTTTATGTTATTAAATAAAATTGATATGTGTACGTACTGTTATAGGTTGATGGCACCTTTAAACGACTTGGATGGTACTATATTTCGTTTGCTAAATTACAACGAGCACTCCATCGAATGCATTAGCATTGCGAGGATTAGCTGTTACTGAGCATGCACATATGTTGGACTGTACATTTCTAAGCACATTTCTTCCCTTCATATATGTATAGTTTCTCTCTTTATCTTCACATTGTAAAGTTAGTGAACTGTATTTTTTTTATTTTGTTTTAATGCAGTTGCGCTGAAGAAAAGGCTAAGGTAACGAATAATACTCAATTTCGCAATTCCTATTGAAAATACAAATTAGAGAAATATGGGCAAATAAGGACCCCTGGACATACCAAAGGTAGGATCAGGTGCCTAGGAGGAGTAAGCATCCCCTGTCAACCGCCCACACCCGCCATTAGCCCTATATCTTGATCAGGAAAACGGAGTAATCTGCAGTCAGAATCAGTGTGCCCATAATTGTCTAACAATTGGTATGAAACACGTCATAAGCATTTGACCTGATGGAAGGCTAATATCTATCGAAATGTATACTTACAGTTGCTTTCATAATCCAATAAGAGAGGAAACAATGTATGAATAAATACTGAATATATCGCTTCACTCGAATAGCCAGGGAGAGACATTATCTTTAATCTGATCAATTTGCAAGAGATTCATAAACGAATTATATAGATAGATAGATAGATAGACAGACAGACAGATAGGTATATATATACATATGTGCAACGGTGTGAACAAATGACTTGCGGTGTACACGTACGTGGTGTTTGTGTTAAAATTCTAAAGGTATGGTTTATGAAATTGATCAGTATGTTAAAATTCTAAAGGTATGGTTTATGAAATTGATCATTGTGTTAAAATTCTAAAGGTATGGTTTATGAAATTGATCATTGTGTTAAAATTAGACAGGTATGGTTTATGAAATCGATCATTGAGTTAAATTTCTAAAGGTATTGTTTATGGAATTGATCATTGTGTTAAAATTCTAAAGGTATGGTTTATGAAATTGATCACTATTCGATATCTTTTTCATACTGCAAATAAGTAGTCTCTGATATTATCCGCATATACATTACAAATGTTGAAAGTAGGTCTACGTTATACAAGGTAGAACTATTTGAAATTGCGTCACAATATGGGGCGATATGTACGGTGCATATAGCAACTTCAATCAGAATATCATGAAGAATCTACTTTGATGTCACCCTTATACCCAGAACAGTTTCCCTGATAAATTGTCTGAACAAATGTGTATTTGACAAATGATGCTATCCTTTCATGTAAATTGTAATTAATATTCAGAGGCAGTAAATTACGGCAATGACACCGCAAAATTAAGAGAGCTGTCAAATTTAAACTTTAAACTTCGGCTAATCAGATGAGCGTGTATCCGGTTTGTTTGGAATCACTATTTCTTGAGGTTTCGTTAATTGGACTTATGTAGTAGTAATAAGTGAAAGAAGTCACAAGTTGATTTTATGTCATTTTTCATTGTTCTAGCTAGTTTTAACTTATCATGAATCTATTATTATCTTCCACAAATTCATGGAACTAAGGTTTAAAATATACATTTGAATAAAGACATAAGTATTATTTGACCTACATATTAATCAAATTCCAAGCAAATGGAAACCAATTACCTTTTTACATCCCTTGATTTTATAAGGAATAAGTAATTAAATTTGTGCTGAAAATTTCCTAGAATGTGATCTACTTTCATTTGAAATTCACAGAAGAAAGAGACATGTATTAGCATCGTTGATTAATGACAATTTCAAATATTAAATCACTGAAGTATTTATGTGTATATGTTTATACAGAATATGTATGGCCTAGTATGTCCCCCTTGATGTACACCCAATCAATATCGAATATTTATGTCATTTTCTCTACCGCTTTGAATATACCTCTGACACACAGCTGTATATGAGTAATATTTACACCACTATCAGTGGTCTGAAAGAGACCCAGGGCATCAATTTATCTTAATGAATTGTTTTTGATATGCACGTTAATTATGCATGCTCATTATTCGTGAAGAGTTATTAATTTCGTTATTTTTAGCTATATGTAACAATTGAAACTAGTATCGCATCAAGAGAAACCAACAGATCAAATTATCTTCCTAGCCCCACATAAAATCCACTGGTCATGTACAAACTAAAGCAGGTTAAATACATATTAAATAACTGCATGTAATGATACGCACGGTGTCAGGGTAAGCTACTTAACAATAACTAGTTAACTGAAGCTACTTAACAATAACTAGTTAACTGAAGCTACTTAACAATAACTAGTTAACTGAAGCTACTTAACAATAACTAGTTAACTGAAGGTATGTAACAGTAACTAGTTAACTGAGTGTTTTGGTATATTTTTAGTGGGGGTTGGGGGGTTGGAGGGGGGTATAAGGGGTGATACATGTACGTACCTCTAAGTATGTTATATCTATGATTTTCCCCCATTGTATTCATCTTCAACTCATGGAACTACACAGTTATGACTTATATTTACATTTGAAGTTTGAGTAATTTGATTGAGTACATGCAGTACTGTGAAATGGTTATAAAAATCTACGCCCACACATAGTAGAGTAACATTGCATTCATATGCAGACATATGTGCACTAAATATAAATGACTAAAATGCATTATAATACTAGACTTTAAAACTTGCTTACATATTTCATATATCGCTGTTTAATTGTGAACAAGAAATGTGAGTATACTTTTTTAAAAATGTAATGGTTTTATTAAAATGAACGTTATATATTGCTGTATTTATTTCGCAAAACTTGCACAGTTTATGTGGAATCATAACGAACAGTGGTCAATCTCATAAATTTCATAAATATTACAAAACTGAAATAAGGTAAACACGGACCCACTGAAAACGCCAAGGGTAGGATCAGGCTCTTGGAGGAGTAAGCATCTCTGTTGACTGGTCACACCTGCCGTCAGCCCTATCCCTTTATCGGGTAAAATGAGTAATCCATAGTCAAATCCAGACCTAAAAATTGTATGAAAGACGTCAGACAGCATTCGACCAAACGTCAGATTGTATTTGTACATAAGATTATTCTAACGACCCGTTTACAAATTAGATCATTTTAACGACCATTCATTTATAATTTGTGAAATGTTGATTCTAAACGATACTGTTGAAACCCATGTAACATTAAC
Source organism: Ostrea denselamellosa (assembly GCA_024699665.1). NCBI lineage: Eukaryota > Metazoa > Mollusca > Bivalvia > Ostreida > Ostreidae > Ostrea > Ostrea denselamellosa. The sequence goes on along the minus strand of JAMZEH010000044.1, from coordinate 4,973,738 downwards.
TTTTTTGTCAGCAGCTTGTCTCGATTTCAAAATGATCATACGCAGAACATGCTCTCTGTTATCTTATCTGAATCAGATAAGATACATAAACACCATTGACAGATAATAATGAAATGTTACTATATAAACATGTGAAGTTGACGGTGGTGAAGCTGGGGTCATTACGTTTGTCATATAGTTGGCGATTTTAGTTTGCCGTTAACATCTACGTTCAGTAACATATCCAAATAAGAAACTTTGATGTGTTCATTTCGGTTTCACAAGACTATAATTTTTAATCGATATAGGAATGAAAATAAGTCTGATACTGTTAATAGACAACACATCGTCGATAGACATTTACACTTATCTAAAGGTCGAGTTGAAAATCACAACAAGGAATTGTTTCTACTCAAGTAGATTCTTAAAACTTAAACGTGATTTTAAAACATCTCTCCTTTAGAACGGGAACTTGGAAAATAAGTTGGATAATCATATGTGGAATTGTAACTAAATTCGTTAAAGTTACAGTTGTAATAATGAGTTTTTCAAACAAAGACAATTTTGTTACAAGCTTCGTCAGGTACTCTATTGAGGAACATTTTGTCAATATCACAAAACATTACTAATTCATCACTTCCACACCCAATCTATATTTGAACCGTATGATCATCATCATTAAATCACTTGTTATATCTCTAACCTATATTCTAAGTTCACCACTCTTTGAAATGGGAGGAAAGACGTAATAGTATATTGATTGAGGTTTATTAAGTTCAAGTAAAACCTTCCAAAGAAATCTAGTGATGAAACGTTCAAAATTAAGATAAACCTCACCACATTTCTTACCCAAACTCGATATCTAGATCAACATATGCACGGCGATCTACGGAGTGCGACATTGTGGTTTCCAGAGTGTGTCATCAGTCTCTGACGTATATATTCTTGCTGTATCCCACTTAAGAAAACTTCAAACTTTATTTATTTTACGATGATTAACAAACAAGTTCTACAACTAATATTAATGCTTCTCGTCGGCTCAGAATTTGGCGTGAAGGGGTCATTGGTCCTCTTAAGAGTCATTTGTCATCATAAAAGAGTTTGGCGGTGTAGAAGTTAGGGTGCGCACTCCTCATCACAGATTCCTACCCTCAGTTGAAATATCTTGTCGTGTTCCTGTATTGTTGGAGTTACACGTGTTGAGAAAAAGGCTAATGGGACGTAACATATGTACAATTATACATGTCCATGTTCTCTGCTTCTATAGAGTATCGAACGTATCTGTCTTGAATTAGTAGTAGCTACGATGTGATTCATTCCTTTAGAGCTCCAAATGCTACAACCGTTACTTTCACGATGAAAAGATTCGCTTGTCTGTAGACGGATTTCGCTAATTTACGTTTGGACACACGTGTATTTTTTAAAGACATTTACTCTGCGATACTATTGTCACCATAAGTGATGTTTCTGAACTGGCGCATCATTAGCGTTTTCAGTTCCTCTAACCTCTATATCCTTCTGGCCACAATATATGATTTACTACATCATTTAAGGACTTTAAAATGTTTTGTGACTATAAAAGATTTTGCTGTTCCGAGAAATCTCTCGAAATATGAACTGACAGTTTAAATTAAAAAAAAAACTCCCCTCAAACTTTGTTTTCATGTGAATGTTATTCTTTTGTAAATATCTTGTTTAAATTGATGAAGATATGATAATAGAAACTTTTTCTTAAAATATTTGTGTATCACTATGGTAAGTCGACGTGAATAGAAAATACATATAAAGCTTCTGTCTATCAATAGCCGAAATGACACGTACAAACCACCATTGTTGTAATCACAAAGTTCAAAATTACTATCAATTTCAATGACAGTTTTTAGATGAATTTTGACATGTCATTTGTTTTATTGATACAAACCATGAGAAAAAACTTAAAGTGCACAAATATTTGATTTAATAGCATTTCTTAATCACTGAAAGGTCAAACATGTTCTGCAAATGATCATGGCGATACTGTTTGCCAATCCTCAACTTCTCTGGTTACCTCTGTGTAATACAAGTCTGACTAAAAGTACGATTTCTCTACATCAAAAACGTGGCCCATCACATGGCAAATGCCGTATAGTAACCAGTCTGTCCGTTTAACGTAAGTTTCATAGGGAAGATTTTCATAAATTTATATATTATTTGTGTTATGCTGACGACCCTTTTGATTTTCAGAGTTATCTTCTGTGTTTTTACAGAGTTATGGGACATATTTTTTTTTTCATTTTAATAAGATAATGGTACCTTCCATGGCATGCGATAACTGAAGATTATTTGAGAAGATTTTGACAGAATTTAAATGTAATGTCGAGTTTCTAGAGTAATCATTCTGTCTATCCGTCGGTTAGCACTTTCGGATTCTATGACACACCCATGACACACAATAACTTATGTGTCCACTGGGGGATTTTCATGAAGTTTATGCATAATACTTGGATTAGGCAAAGGAAGACCTCTTCCTATTTTTAGATTTATTAGGGACCATTTCTGACTTGTCAGGTTTTTGGTTATTTGTGATGTCTTAAAGAACTTTGAAAGAAAAAAGATATGAAATTAATATCGTCTACTTAAAGTTAGCAATCTAGTCCACATTTGAAAAGAATTGCTATAACATTTTGACGTAATCCCTATGTCGTACATTTGATATCCATCATTCTATCTGCTAACGAAGCTATGCTGTGGTTGGTTAGTTATAATTGTTTGGCGTTCCGCTAGAGAATTTTTAATTCATATGAAGACGTTACCATTGCCGATAAAGGACTTCAAAATTTAGACTTATGTTAGGCGCTTGTGGTTTTTGAGCAGGGGGGGGGGGATCTTTATCGTGCCACACCTGCTGTGACACGGGCCCTAGGTTTTCGCGGTCTCACCCAAAGATCCGCCCCATTTAGTCGCCTCTTACGACAAGCATGGGGATACTGAGGGCCTATTATAACCCGGATCACCACGGAATTTAAAGTATACTGTCTATGAAAATTTTCTTAAGGTTTTCAAACTGAGGACCAAACATCTTTCATAAGTATTATTTGCTATTTATTGTGCATTCTTTGTATGCAACTCTAAATACACTTTACAAGATCAATCGTTACAGAGCATCAAGAAGCTTAATATACAGTTACTGACGGAGTCCGAGGGCAACATTTGTTTTGTTTGACCCGAACATTGAACTGTTGCCCTCAGTACACTGCTTTGGGCAGCAGATCCGTTTGAGGTCAAACAAAACAGTTATTGTCTATAGCTGTTTTGTTTCACAACTTTATTTTCTTCAAGCTGAAATGTAAGTAATTACATGAATATATGAAAAATATAATGATACCCTTTTAAAATCATATTGCACGTTTACATATAGAATAAAACGATCTCCCCTGCTCAAATGTTCACGAAAATGTCAGTCTTTTGTGACAATACACGCTTCGTTAAATAATAAGGTCAAGATAACTAACACTATTCAATCTCCTAATTCCTATAGAAAATACAAATCAGAGAGATGGGCAAACACGGACCCCTGGACATACCAAGGGTGGGATCAGGGGATGAGTAAGCATCCCCTGTCGACCGGTCACACCCGCCGTGAGCCCTACATTCCGGTCAGGTAAACGGAGCGATCCGTCGTCAGAATCAGTGTCTCATAAAAGTCGCAATAAGTAACAATCGTAAAGAACAAACACCACAGAAAATGTACGAAGTTACAGGGGTGGATCGAAGATCACGTGACTGACGTAGCCAATGAAAATGGGTCAATCAGACAATAGTTCATAGCAATAGAGTCGTGGTCTACAATTAGGAATAAAAGATAATTAAAAATTGGAACTGTTTAAAAGATTTTAACGTTGATTTTTCCTTGTTATAATTTTATGTAGGAGACAACAAACAGCAATGCCTGATAGACTCGTAGACAGAAATACTGCAATTTTACTGTCTGCCAATTCAAATTTGAATGTTAAATGAATAGTGAAATCAAAACGTTTTGTTTGATGTGAATGTTGTACTTAAACAATAGTTAAACTGCTCTTGAACTACGAGTGACTTGAATAATGATTATGAATTATTTTAAGATGTGATTTGGAGTTCTTTGTACGACCAGACTGTGACTTGTTTGGATGTGACCCTTGGGACTTTCAATTTTGTCTTTTATGGAGCTATTTACAAGGTGAAATGTCGGTTTTAAAATTAATATGCATGAATTTGTAGTCCGTCAATGAACGAGATGGAGTTGATGGATTGACATATTTACCAGGCAAATGAGTAAACTGTTGACAAATCTGAAGTTTTATATAAAGCCCAAAATTAAGAATAAAAAAACAAAGATAAATCGAAAATACATCACAAGTATAGGACCATCAGGAAAAAATTATCACGTTTCAAACAGTAAATCTTTCTTGTAAATGGTAGATATGATGGAAACGTTATTTTTTTCATTGTGATTCATAGACCTTACCTGACGAATTCTGTCTAAAAACAGCTAGAGTTACACCTATTATCCTATTGTGTTTCGTGAGTATATATTCTATGCATACTAGGATTTCATTTGCATCGACAAGGTCAAATGCAGTTATTTAAGAAATTCCGGAATCAAACGCCATAGTAGCTCAGCAGGTAGAGTGTTCGCTTCGTGTGCGGAAGGTTCGTATTTGATGCTTGGTCGCGACAGATCGGAATCGATGTAATGGTACTCAGAATTAGACGTGAAAGGCGTGAGGTTTTCGCTTAATTCGGTAAAAAGTCATTGGCAAGTTAAAAAACCCTCCATGCTAAACTCCAAAACAACTAAATCAACCGAGATACAAAATTCAGATTCCGTTTCACGAGTTACAGGATTGATTGACTGATAGTTTGCTTTACGAGAATTTTTCAATTATATTGAGACGTCAACAGCCGTAAGTGACGTACCACATAAAACGCCCAGGGCCGCAGCAGTGAAGATTCTTTAAAGTGGCAACGCCTGCCTCCGTTTTTAAGGACATATTCGAAAAACCCAGACAGACAGACATTCTTTATTTCTTCTGTAACAGAGATTTTTAAATTATTACAACTTGTAAATAAACATGTAAATAATGTTCATAAATTAAATGTCAGTGAGTTGATAACAATATATACATATGACAAAGAGGTTTTATTCCGTTTGCATGGCAAAATTCATTTCTGTCATTATCTTTGACAGACCAGATGCTACTGCGAGCATAAACAGTGTCCATTATTCTCTGACATAAGAATGTGGCGTTTTGATTTTCACTTTCTAATTGCCAAGAGTTTGGTGAAGAAGCAATCATTACTTCATTTGAGGTCTTAGGCACGAGCGAGGTTCGAACTCACGACTCCATATTATGACGTGAACACTATACCACTGAGATACCGCGACCGATTTGAGTTGCGGAAAGACAAATTCAAATTGAAAACTCTGTAGAATAGGTAAGCTTAAGAATAGATTAAAAACTGATCGTAATCATACACAAGTTTGTGCTTTCACTTCTATACAATTATAGTCTTCTTATGAGGTAAATACATGCTTTTTATCGACCTGATCAGAGTATATTAACCGAGGACGAAGTCCAAGGTCGATATACTCTCATCAGGTCAATACAAAAAGAGCATGTATTGACCGATATCAGAAGGCTGTAATTGTTTTATAATAATTTATTATTATTGGCATAAATATTAACCTAGCACTTATACAACACAAAGTTGTAACAATCAATAATATTTATTGATTTGAATATGATGATAAAACTATAATACAAACATATGAAAAAACCCTCTTGATGTATGCATAAAGTTTATTCACTGTCTTAAATTGGCACTATGCTACATGTAAGTTATAATTAATGGAAATCTTTGAAAGTTATAATTACAGGCACTGGAAATTGATTCAATATTTTCCTAAAAGAAATTATTACAGACCTTACTATACTAAAAATAGAAAGTTATTAAACCCTATTCCACAAAAAATATATATTTCCTAAAATGGATTATTACCGACCTTAATATACTAAAAATATAAAGTTATTAAACCCTATACCAGAAAAAAATTGCCTTAAATACAGGAATATCTTTTTTAGTAGAATAGGGTTTGTTAACTTTCTATTTTTAGTATGGTAAGGTCTGTAATAGTCTTTTGTAGGAAATACTTATTCCATAAGTGTTTTATAGCCAATGACGTGACCACAATCGACCAATCATAGGCTTTAAATAATATGATATTATAATGATAACATTTGTATAATTTTAATTCTCTTGTCTTCCTTCGTTTATTGAATAAACTTTGAAATAGAAGATGGAGGACGGATTTTTGTTCGTGATTTCCACCTGTGATTTGTTATTACGTGAACTGACTGTTTTGAAATGTCGTATACAGCTTCATGGATACGTAACAGAAACATATGCAGAAGATTATGATACTTTCCGCATTCTCCGAAATAGCAATACACTGCTTTGATAATGGTTTAAATCAACCACAGTAGGTCTATAAATCATGCGTAGAACGAATAATTTGACGATAAATGCATCGATAGCACAATAAAGTTTAAAGATCATACGAGAATCCATAAATAAGAAATGAATCAAGGAGCATTGTAATCATTGCAAATACGCATTTCCGTATTTAAAAAATCTTACAAATGAAATGAAGTAAATATAAGGAAATATCTTGATCATGGGAATATTAATTGGTGTCAACGACGTCGACATATTTGGCCAAATTTACCTCATAGTAATCAATTTAATTCCAGTTAAATGAAACTTGAATCATAGCATTTAAGTCTCAAGATACAGGGAAAAATAACTAAATGAAAAGTAAATGCTAACGGAAGTCGGTTACCTCTAATACTGTTTCTTCGCATCTCATTTCATCGGATGATTCGCGCCTGTCAACTCGACGTGATGCAACACGTCGGATCTGTAGTAATAATATATATTCAATATATGACCATCATTAACCCGTATTTTGATACTGTAAGACTAACATAATTTAATACGACTTTACGGCTCTCTGAAACTGCATCAACGGACGTTTTCTTGTAGGAAGTGATTGACCGCGTCACAGACAAGACTGAGTATACAAAAATAAATGCATGTTTGTCCTATTGCTAATTCGGAATACATTCATTATCATTTAAACGTGTATCTAAAAATACAAAAGGGAGTATATAATAAATTTATCAGACTTATTCTGAATAGATACACTGCAATGATCCGCGTGTATCAACGCGACGTGATCTGACTGTCGAAATAATGTTACCGGTGTAGTAATACATATCGTTTATTTACATTTACCAATGTAATACATAATCACTAATATGCCTGCGCTGTTTCAATGTGTTGTATTTCTCAATGAAAGCATCTACTTAAAAAACGGGATATAATTATTAAAAAAGAAGTAAATTACAGAATGTAAGAATGTCTAGTTTGATTGTTAACTTGGGAATATTAATTATCCATCCCTAGGGGATTCGGGTTAAAATAGGTCCTAAGTACCCCTTGCTTGCTTGTAAGAGGTGACTAAATGCGGCGCTCTTTCGGATGAGACCGCATAAACCGAGGCCCCGTGTCGCAGCAGGTGTGGCTCGATAAAGATCCCTCCCTGCTGAAAGGCAGTGAGCGACAAGCATAGGCCCATTTTGCAGCCCTTCACCATCTCCATATGAGTGAAAGATTCTCGATCGGGACGTTTATCTACATAATCCAATACTTCTGTTGTTTTTATATCCATTACAAACGAGCATTCTCCTTCATCAAATATAAACATTTTTCAGGAGCCTCTGCATGATGACAAATACTGTACAACATGCATTGTTTTGTTTTCATTTGTTGATTGTTTCTCTATATGTTCTGCCTGCTGTTTAGTTCCCATCGAGAATTTTTCACTCGGTCTGAGACGTCACCAGTTGCACGAACACATATTTAGACCTGTGAATAACGCTTAGGCCGTACCAGTGAGTGTTCTTTTAAAACTAATTTTTACTATTAGTCAAAACATCTTGAATAAATGGATTTCATATTAACTTCCATGTTGTTCAGTGCTTGGTAGAATATATTTGTTGAGGACCTGCGCATACTAAATTTAATCAAGGTGTGTGCTTTCTTACACTTCTATACTGATATATTTTCATTCACATGCATGTATAGTATGGCGAATGAATTAAATGGTAATTTCAACCAGAAAAAAATACATTCCGTGTTTTTGCCAAGTAAGGTACATTCCTCAGTTAGATTACGACTGTATACATCAAAGACGGTGAAAATGAAGAAGAAATAAGCAGTTCTGTCCTGTTTTAAATGACATAAAATGGCTTTACCTCTATCAAATGAATCTCCGCGAATTTTTTATGGAGATTTTGATCTGCAGTCAACACACTAGACAATTACATTGGGAACGGGAGCACGAGAAAATAGGTAAATCCAGGGTCCTATCAAAACGTGCAGCTTTTGAAAAATCTTTTCGAAATAACATGAAAAAATTAACACATTAATATTCTTATCAAATGTTAGGGATCTCTTTAACATTTTTAACCACAGATATTTGTCATTAGAATGGCCTTTCTAAAAACAAAATAACTGAAACAATTTCATCATTCTGAGAGTTCTCAAAAAAACCGTAATTACGACCACCGATTTTAACTCAAACTCAGATATTCAAAGATATTGTAGCGAAACAACAAGCGTAGATTATGAATTGTACATGTAGCGATACAACAAGCGTAGATTATAAATTGAATATGTAGCAAGGAATGTAATTTTGAGGTCAGATCTTTATGGACAATGTTTCTGTTTCGCTGATTCAAAGACACAAAAATGTATGCTCTAATTTTATTTCTGAATTTTGATAAGATATCAATACTATGGTATTTTATAAATAAAGAGATCAATATTACGATATTCTCTAAATAAAATGAAATATATATATATATATATATATATATATATATAAAATTATGTTTCTCTGTTTGATACTAGTAATTAAACAAATGCTAATCGATTTAATTCAGACGATACATATGACAAATTTTGATGTCAGATATTTTGAAGCAATGAAGCACCTCATCATCAGTTTTGATTAGGTACTGGGTTTTCCTTATAGTCCAGGAGTATAAAACAGTGGCAGCATGGGGTATTTTGCATATTAAGTCTCTAAAATTAAGGTTACTATAAAAATTAAAACCAAGAGACCTACAGACATCTGTAATATTACTCTATATGACCGTTTTGGACTAGCCCTAAATTCAGAACCCTAGGGTTGTGAAATTCACAAGTTTTGGCACATTCGTTTTAGTTTTCATTACATATGTATTTACCTATCATACAGCATCAGCAAAATTATAGAAAAAGTCTCTCAGACGTTAGGAAGAACAATCACTAAAACAATGCTGGCCATTACCTGGAACATAAAACCCTTGGGATAATGAAATTTGCAATTTTTGATAAAAGGTTACCTTATCCTTCCACACATCTATTTAGCTTCAGTTTAGTATTGATAGCATTAAAGTTAAAAATGTTCAATTGTTAACACATTTATTTACTAAGACCATTTTGGCCCCACCCTGACACCAAAACCCCTACCCCTGGGATCATGAAATTTACAATTTTAGTAACGGACTACCTGCTCATTCTAAAGATTGATTTAGTTTCAATTTAGTATCAAGAGCATTAAAGAAAATGTTATTTATAAGTTTTACACTGTATACCAAGTTTGACCCCGCCCAGGAGTCAGAACTTCTACCCCCAGGAATGATACAATTAACACTTTTGTTAATGGCATCCTGCTCTATATTATTATGCATTAGAGTTTTTTTTATTATTGTTTACAGTTTTTGTCCCACCTATAAGGTTCCAAGGGTGCAAGCGTCTGATATTCACAAATCATGTCTCCCTCTTCCCTTTCGTTCCAAAGGTACCCTCATACCAAATTTGAAAAGAATTGGAATGGTAGTTATCAAGACATTACAAATGATCAATTGTTAACGCACGGCGGATGACGACGGACGCAGACCAATTACAGTAGGTCACCGGAGTGTACTCAGGTCAACTTCAAATAAACTTGAAAATAAGATTACTTTATTAGTAAATCCTCTATAATGCGTTTGTTTCTTACATTTTGTCATTTAATTGGTTTCTTTTGATAAAGATACTAGTTTTCATGTCAATATGAAAGTTCATTGTTTTAATGAAGAAATAAAATATAATAAAAACAGGGCAGGTCTATTTAGCTATAAAGCATTACTTAGAAGCAGTAGTGGTATTAATGAAACCTATACGGTTCCATAGATGGGCGATGTTTCTTAAGTCGTCAACAAATATCAAAAAACGAAAGGAACTGACATGTGTCGGAAAATGTAACTTTTAACTGTCAGTGTCAAGTGTAACACAACACGTGATGTATGGTGTATTAATATTTCCCCACTCAGAGTGGAACAGAAATCTAAAGCCCGTGATATGTTAATGATAGTATACTCTTTCGTTTCGAATGTGAAACCATAAGGACAATAATTGTAAGACTGAAAGCAGAACTAAAACACACAAGTTGATAACAAATCTTTATGTTGTTTAAATGTTTAAATACAACGGTTGAAAAAAACTGAGACTATTTTAAAAGAACAACAACAACGTAAAAAATACATAAACAGATATGTAACACCTGCCAATCTGCAGAGACGCAAATACTATAAATATGTTTAGATGCCACAGACATGTATTCATATTTCCAATTAATATAATTTGGGACTCCGTCGCCGAATGGTTAGAGCATCGCGCTCAAAATCACAAGGCCTCTCACCTCTAGTCGGCGCGGGTTCGATTCTCGCTCGCGATTCTATATCAGAAAAAGTTTGCCAGTTCACTCTCGGAAGGTCGGTCGTCTCTTCCCGGGTACATTGTATCTGGTTTCTCTTTTCCACCAACAAAAAAAAAACCAAAAAAACCCCCAAAAACAACCCCCCCCCCCAAAAAAACAAACAAACAAACAAAAACAAACAAACAAACAAAAAACTGGATGCCACCAGATAACTGAAAAATTGTTGAGTGTGGCGGAAATCAACAAACAATCAATCAATTAATAAAATTATATTTACAAATAAACCACTGCAAGATTGTTTTCAGATTGTAGCACATTTGAACTGAGATTTCAAAACACAATATCATTTTTTGTTTCCACCTATGAAATTCCACTTCTAAATATTATTCAGTCATTATGATATTCAATCAAATTGAATTCAATAAAATAAATTGGTACAATGGATGACATAGAAGATAATTCAATTAAAGAAGCTTTACTAAGGATACAGTGTTAGTCGTTGTAATTGGAGACGTATTTTCCAATCAGTCTGCCAGTCCTAAAGGAATTAAAGACGAAAACCTGGCGTTTTTCCTTTTATGGATTATTTTCGACGAAGTTCACTAAAATAGAAAACGACTAACACGTGTGTGCTTATTAATCAGAGTATTTAAAAGATGATTCATTTTATTATTATCCTTAATGTAATCTTGTGCGACAGACAGTATGTTTTTAAACACAATAAGATTCGACGTCATTTTCAATGATCTATAAATGGAATATGACTTATTTAATCTACATTTCAATCGAAAAAGAAAGTATATTGTTTCTTTTTTTTTTGAAGGATTAAACTATTGTAGAGTACCTAGGTAGTGTAGAAAAATTCCCATAAAGGCTTATCTAAAAGTTATATATTATGTTAAAAAATTTAAACTGACACTGAAATGTTTATATATATATTACGGAAACAAATTGGAGAAGTGTTTTCCAATCTTTAAATCGTTCATTGGACACGGAATGGTTACGTTCTGTGGGTGACATGAATTCGTACACACTGCATATGAATTTAGAATAATAAATTTTGTTTAACGATATCAAAAGCAGCAGTAATGAAGTATGTTATTTGATTCATCCCGTCACCAGTCATTTCCCGGGGAGAAATAGCCGCGCCCTGTGCTCACTTTGGTCATATATTATTATGATTCATTCATAAAGCATCACATTTTATATTCAGGTAACATAAAATCGACATAACAGGAAACATTCGTTTTTACAATGTTTATATTATTTGAAATAAATTATTTTTGGATACAAGTTGACTTTGATATATGGTTATTAAATAATGCGTAAGAAGAAAAAAACTTATTAAATTTTATATCGGACGCTGTGTTTATACGTTATTCTAAAATAACCTTTTGTGTATTATGTTACGAGAATGATAATATTTCTGATCATTGTAATATGTCTAAATTAGTTGAGAATATTATTTTCTCACAGGGACAAGTGACATCACAATGGCAAGCCGCATATAGCAATGCTCAAAGAAAAATGTACAAAAACCCTTGATATAATAAAAGTTGTTGCAAACACAAAATGGGGAGAAGATGAGAATACTCTTCTACATCTGTATTGCTCCCTCATCCGGTCTAAACTAGACTACAGCTATATTGTATATGGAGCGGCAAGAACATCCTACATTAAAGCCCTTGATGCAATCCACCATCAAGGACTTCGACTGTGCACAGTAGCTTTAAAAACCTCTCCTGTAGATAGTTTGTATGTTGAGGCAAACGAACCACCTCTAGATCTACGTAGAATAAAACTTATCTTACAATACATTGTTAAATTAAAAGCTAATACTGACAATCCTGCATTTAACTGCGTTTTACACCCACAGTTAGAAGATTTGTATGAAAAACTAAGAGTATATAAAATCAATTGGTCTCCGAGTCAAAAAACATTTACATGATTCTGACTTACCTTTGGACATCACGTTCAGAAATATCACCATTACTAAAACCCAAAGTTGACACTTCACGTTCTGAATATAAAAAATCTGAAACAAATTCCGCTATTTTCAAACAAAAGTTATCCGAAATAAAGCAATCTAAACATTCTACAACTGATGTTTATACAGATGGTTCAAAACACCAAAATAAAGTCGCTGGTGTGCAGTAATCAATAACATCGTTTTCTCAGCACGACTCCCAAATGAAGCAACAATTTATACCGCTGAAGCAAAGGCTATCCAACTTGCGCTAGAGTACATTAAAATTTCTAATGACAAATACTTCACTATATTCTCAGACTCCCTATCTTGTCTACAGTCTCTACATAATATGAATATTGATCATCCATATATTTTAGACATTTTAAACCAGTACTATCTTCTAACTAAATAAAATAAAATAGTTGAGTTCTGCTGGATTCCTAGTCATATTGGTATCCGTGGTAACAACAAAACAGACAAAGAGGAAAAGAATGCACTACAAAATGATATTGTACATTCTAAAATTCCTTACACAGATTTAAAATATATCATAAAACTATATGTAAATGATCTTTGGCAAATATATTGGGATTTCTGTGATAGAAGTAAACTTTATTCTATTCAAAACAAAGTAAACAAATCGTGTAACTTTGTAATGAAACGCCAGAACGAAGTTCTCATTTCAAGAATACACATCAGACATTCAAAATGGACACATTCTTATTTATTAAACAGAACTTCAACCTCAATGTAATCTTATAAAGTATCAAGAATGATATGTATTTTTACCTGTTTACGTATTTTTAACTTTTATGTCCGTCGGATGGGACGTTAAAGGGTGCCCCATGTCAAGGATTACAACCCCCTTGGCACGTAAAAGATCGTTTTCTTGATTTTAAAAAAGAGTAGGCTCACTGGGGGTCGTCAGGGAAACTTCAACTTTCAAAACCAACCATATCTCAGTTGCTTAACCGCCGTAAAATGGCTGAAATATTGCCAAGTCGGCGTAAAACCCCAATCAATCAATCAACAATGACAAGCTGATGAAACCGTCGGTACGGCAACAAACTATGACATACAGCCTCATAACATTTACTGTTGCAAACTACAATTAACCATATTTCTACTAAGAGTAAAAACGGTATCCATACCCTGATTTACTGATCTTTGGTACTATAAATAGTTTGTAAAAGTAAACTCTTTAACACTGAAACCTTGATTTACTATGGGAAGTTTCTTGCATTCAGCTTACTTTGGTAAAATTTTACATATTTTCAATAATTTTTGTGGCATTTCAGATAATTCATCTTTGTACTGTAAATCTTTTTACACAATAAACAATATAAACTGCAAAAGTTTGATACCTTCATATAGTATTGTCCAAATTTTGATTTCCAAAGTATAACCTTAGATATTATAGTTTATAACAATATTTTTGCTGTTGCGGAGATTTCAGTAATATATTTCATTGATAAATGAAATGCTAATAAAAGAAATATATTTCAGTTTTCAAAAAAATTGTGATGTCGCGAAAATGAATAAAGTATCAACATAAAACAACTAAAATATGATTCGATATCAACATCAACATATGATTGGATAACAGGAATATTAAAATCCCGTATCAGACATGTCAAAACAAAAATGCGTACCATCTATCCTTCTGTGTTTAGTAAATCACAAGTGATAAAAGAGTTAGATAGGTTATATGAGAAATGTACATTGGTTCCAGCTGACCAAGCATGTAACAATGTCGTCTTTGTTTGTAAGGTTCATTATTATAACTGCATTTTAAACGAACTTGGCAGTAATTCTACATTTGGAAATCATACATATTTCAAAATCATATTTCAGTTTTAGACACATTTAGTATCGTAGTCAACGGGGTAGATAAATATGAGTTACCCGTACCTATACTGAATTCCTAAAATTCACAAAAACCATTCCAAAAAAAAAAAAAAAAAAAAAAAAAGATGTATTGTTGGATTCTGTAAATGCTCTACTAAGCCCCTATCTTTGCACCTCACGAATACATTGACAGTTGTGAGGAAGAAACTGCAAACGTTTTGCACCACAACATATGCCAGAAGTGGTGCATATTAAATGTGGATTCTAAATCATTTTAAAGAACTTTTAGTAAATTTGAATTTGCAAAACATTTCTCAAATCAACAACTTCAAAACGTACGACTTTAAAACACTTTTCACGATTATTCCTCACGATAATATAAAGACTAGACGTTGGACATCATAGTTGCTTTTTTCAGAAAAATGGAAAAAGGGAAATATTCATATAGATCTATCCACAAAATTACTTTGTTAAACATCACTCTATTCCATTTTAGGAATGGATACTTATGGAGCACGGTGAAGTGCTCATAACCAAGGTCACTAAGGGAATGGACCCTCAAGTACACTGAAGATGATATTAAAAAGATGCTAGAGTTACTCAGTGACAATATCTTCGTAGTCTTTGGTGATCAGGTCTTCCAACAGTCTGTTGGAATTCCCGTGGGCACGAATTATGTTCTTTGTTAGCTGATCTGTTTTTATATTCTTGCGAGGCATAATTTATACAAAAGCTTCTACATGTGAAAAAAGCTCTTATTGTGTCCTTCAACTCGATATTTAGATATATCGACGTTTTATCTATTAACAATAATCATTTTCATTCATATGTATATTCGATATATCTCTGTGAACTTGAAAATAAAAGATTCCACAGAGTCATACACATTTGCTCCCTATATAGATATTTTATTGAAAATAAATATTTACGGCAAATTAACAACTCAACTTTATGAAAAACGCAATGATTTGAACTTCTCCATCGTTAACTTCACACATTTATGTAACAGTATTCTATCATACCTGCATATGGTGTTTATGTCTCTTTACTAATTCGCTATGCAAGAGCTTGTTCTGCGTATGATCAGTGTTTAACTTGAGGCAGGCTACAGACGACAAACAATTGATGTTACAACAGTCTCGTTTAAGTCAGTACTTCGCGAATTCTATGGTCATTGTAACGATTTAATTTGCCAATACAAACTGTCTAGGTCAAATGCTATCAGTTTTATACCAGTTCTTAGGCCGTTCTTGGCACACTGATTCTGACTACGGATTGATCCGTGTACCTGACTGAGACCCCATGGCAGTCCAGTAGTACCCTTGCTTGTCGTAAGAGGCGCTAAATGGGACGGTCCTTCAGATGAAACCGCAAACACCGAGGCCCCGTGTCACAGCTGCTGTGGCACAATAAAGATCCCTCCTCGCTTAGAGCGCCGAGCATAGGCCTAAATTTTGCAGCCCTTCACCGGCATTGGTGATGTCTCCATATGAGTGAACAAGAATACCAAACACGGTACATACTACGGCCGTCACAAACTTATATAGGGCGTTTTTCTTAAGAAATTAGTTGTTAAACTTTACTCAAGGTAGTACCAGCCATCACCAAACTGTGACATTCTTTTGCATCGTATTAGTAACATAGTTTGACAGCCCTATTCCCAACAGTGTCATCTGTATCCTGCCTGCAATGCTCCCCTATTAAGTTATACCATGACTTTTACCTTTGACCTTGAAGAACAAAAAGAACTTAAAACGACTAAAATAGGATCTGGTATCACGAGAAACCAAAATTATGTTTTAGTTATATAATAAAAGAATTCTGAAATTCAAATTGGTGAGTATCGGCACTCATTGGGTGTAGACATGCGCTCGTAAAGCTTCGTCGTGCTCATGACAATATTCACCAATATAGATTCTACAAGTTGCTGTTCTTTAAAAAGGACTGTAAAACCTGGACCATAGGCATGTGTTTCTAACAGAAACTTTATATTCTAGATTGACATAAATTGTTTTTTAAATCATTGTTTTTTGTTTTTTTGTTTGTTTTTTTTTTGTTGTTGTTGTTGTTTTTTTTTTTGTTTTTTTTTTTTGTTTTTGTTTTTTTGTAATCTTGAAACATGAAAATATTTCACTATAATAAGTCTCATTCCTACAGTTATAATGATATATAATGGATATGCCATTTGTAGCTTTAACCCCAGAATTAAAAGTCACCCTTGTATTTGGTCTGGACCTTAACATTCAAATTCAATAGGGGACACAATCTGGTATATAAAGTAACGTTTGAGTTACAATGATATAAATCTGGCAACAAAATGCATTTATACCATGATGTAAATCTGGCAACAGAATATTGATGCTCACAAGCTGGAATACTGGTTTTCATTTCAAAAGCTCAGCGCAACCTTCACCAGTGATAATGTCCATTTTTAAGAAATAGATATAAATTTTAAAAATACATAGGGGCATGAACTGCAACACTTCACGCCGTCACACCTAATGAGCTGCGCTAGCGCTTCACAGTTCATACCCTCAAATATATTCAAAAATAAATTTATTATATTTACATTCTACTTTCATTTCTGAAGGAATTCCCAGCCATTAGTATAGACGTACTATATTTATCTGTATCCATAGGTGCATTGTTTACGGCTGCAATGCATTCAGTACCGGGGGGAGGGGATCCGGGTTAGAATAGATCCCCAGCACTCCTTGATTTTAAAAAAAAGGCGACTAAATGGGCGGTGCTTCTGAAACCGAGGTCCCATGTCACAGCATGTGTGGCACGATAAAGATCCCTCTCTGTTCTAAGCCGTAAGCGCCGAGCATAAGCCTAAATTCTGCTGCCCTTCGCCGGCAATGGAGACGTCTTCATATGAGTGACAAATTCTCGAGAAGGACGTTAAACAATATATAATCAATTAATGCAACTCATTCATGAGGAAATGTTAAGATTGGAACACTTTGTAACGCTGCTGAGATGAATATGTTGCCATGTATGTATAAATGAATCAATTAAGATTTCATAACATTAATCGTTCATTATCAAGAACACCAAACGCCGTTTTTCACAAACCATATAGTTGTTTTACCCTGTTAGGTTCTAATCTATAAATAAAGGTCGCATGAACAAAGGTGCACTTGTGCGCGTGCAAGCTGCTTTTCCACTATAGATCCGCCTTAATTTGACTGTATGAATACTCTCCCATTTCTACAATCTTGCGAACTTTCGAAAACCGAAAAAATCTAACAGGTTTTCGTGAAGAATGCCCACAGAAATCGCCAAGTTCAAGTGTAGGGGATTCGGCCTTGACCCTGATACATGAGTATGATTTTGTCATTGACGTAGATAAACCCTTAAAACATCAGTTCACACGTGCAATGTCTTTATCTTAAATATATTTTGTAGATCAAATGAACATGATGAAAGTTGTGGACAAAAAGACCCCCCCCAATAAAAAACAACCCCAAACCAACACCCCCCCCAAAAAAAAAAACCCAACAAAAAACAACAATAATAACAACAACAACAATGCAACAACAACGAAAAAAACAACAACAAAAAAACCCAACAAAAACCAAGAACAAAAGACAAAACAATGTGATTTTTCTAATGATCAAATACAATAAATAAACAGGATGTTTCTGTCAACACCATGCCATAGAGCATGATCATTACTGTGGGCGTGGCAATTTTTACCATGATCATAATCAATGACCTAACCTTTAAAGGTTGCAAGTTGACCTTTCCTGTGATCGGATATGACAATCATATTCAATTATCTTTCATGCATGGAGGTCAAAGATAATTACCAAAATTATTGTCAAAGACAAACAGACCGACGAGAAACTATCACCTATCCCGTGAGACATATAGTAAAATTGTAGATACACGACATAAAGCACACGGAAAGTGTATTGATGTAAAGAAATCCAATTAGATTTCGACTTTAATAAGTCGCCACATAAAATTCGTAATATTCTTATATCAAATTCTTTTTTTTTTTTTTTTTTATTTTGGTTGATTTAATGTAATATTCATCTGTTACATGTATCTTACCATTGAAATAAAACCCAAATATCAGAAAATAAGATAATGAACAGCGCTCGGTCTCCTAAATACCACACACGATACAAAATCACACGTAGAGCAAATATGGACCCCTGGACACACCAGAGGTGAGATAACGAGGAGTAGGCATCCCCTCTTCAGGGGTCATACCTCCCGTGATCAGGTAAACGGAGTAATCCGTAGTTAAAATTAGTGTGTAAAGAACGGCTTAACAGTTACCGTGTCGTGAAAATGAGACTGGGCAAAGTCCAAGTAATTTAGCATCGTCATCATTTTTCTAAAAAACATATATATATATATATATGTAGAGAGAGAGAGAGAGAGAGAGAGAGAGAGAGAGAGAGAGAGAGAGAGAGAGAGAGAGAGAGAGAGACTCCGTGGCCGAATGGTTGGAGCATTGTGATCAAAATCACAAGTCCTCTCACCTCTAGTTGGCACGGTTTCGATTCTAGCTAGCGCCGATATTTGTGAGAAAGGTTGCCAGTTTACGTTCGGAAGATCGTTGGTCTCTTCCCGGGTACATTGTATCTGGGTTCTCTCCTCCACCTATAAAAACTGGACGCCGCCAGATAACTGAAATATTGTTGAGTGTGGCTGAAAACAACAAGCAATCAATATATATATAAAGTTGTGCATATACCATGAGTGTTGTTAATATTGTCCGTGTTTTAATTTTGGAATCATTATCGGAATTATGCGATTGTTCACTGTTCGTTATCTCTACTTTGTCATAAAACTTCGCCGATATATCTAAGTGTCGACTTGAAGCCACGGCAAGAGATTTTTATTCTCGTGTAGAAACTTTTCAATAAATCCTGCTTCGTTAGAATACAAACCAAGCCAGCCAATAAAGGAGCACAATTCGTAGCCATGGGAATTCCAACAGACTGTTGGATTAATTGAATAATTGATTGTTGTTTTCCGCTACACTCAGTTATTTTTTTCCCAGTTACCTGGTGGTGTTCAGTTTTTTATTGGTGGAAGAGAGAACTCACATACAGCTCGAGCGAGAATCGAACCCGCGGTGAGTGGCCTTGTGATTTTGAGCGCGATCCTCTGGCCATTCGGCCACGGAGGCCCCGCAAAAATAAGAAGCATAAAAATAAGTCTATAGGCTTTTTACTCAAATTCGCAAAAATAAAACGATGTAAAAACATCCAGATTAAGGGTACCACATATTTCCACCAGTTTTTAGAGACCTCGACAGATTATTGTCACCTCGCTTTAAATATGTAGAGAGTGTGCGGAACGATCTAGTTTTCTTGAAATTGATTATCAGAGTTTTAGACACATACCCAATGACGTCAACAAATGACCAAAAGAGTCCGAGAACCTCCCTCCCTGCTTCTTTGACAGAGCATTGATGTACACCCTGGTGGTGTCTATGGTAATTTCATATCAGAACTTTAGAACATGTGTGTTGTCAATATCTGTTTATGTGTAAAACAAGAGACGGAATTTCATTAGACCATGCAATCGATCAGGGGCCAATCATAGTAAAGATATTTCAACGTAATCTGCCGAGGATTTGAGAGAAATACGAGAGACACTTTTGTAAGTTCGTAGAGTAGGGCGGTCTTTTTAAAACCGCTTGAAATATAAAAATTTTATATATGTAAGACCTTCGAAATATGCCCCGTCTGTCTCAACACACATTTTACACCGATCTACCCATTTCCGGAACGCCGCCCTGTACTCCTCTTTAGGTATATGTTGCAGACACTGATAGACCGCACTGCCTATACGACAACGGGATTCAAAACGTTTTCCTGCCAGCATTTCCGTTAGTCTTGGGAACAACCAAAAATCACGGGGACAAGTCAGGGCTGTATGGGGGATGATCTAAAACATCGAGCCAGATTCTTTCAGATATTCCTGTATCGTAATGGATTTATGGGCCGGTGCGTTATCCTGCAATAATTTGATGCCGCGGACACCGGTGCGCGGGCTGTGTTTCTGATAGAAATCAACAACTTGAGTATGAACACTTTCTCTGCAAAACTTTCTAGTGACAGAAGTAACTTTCGGGACTGGAATTTGAAGGACCTTTCGAATCAAAGAATATCGCATACGACATGCGATTTGATGTTTTGCAACGGCGCGCAATGACAGGTCTGTCGCCCTCAGATGAAACCTAAACCTTATTTTTAGCCGTAGAATCGGGTTGACAATGATGGATCCGCAGATCTTACGTAGCCCAAGTTGTTTACGTAAGATCTTCAAAACACTTGACAAATGAATGAAACTTAATTCTTCTATCTCTTGCACGGTATAACGTGCGTCTTCCTCAATTAACGTTTTCACAGTAGCAACGTTCTTTTCCGTCAAAACGGAAACCGGCCTACCCACTCGAGGGTCATTTTCAATTGACTCCCGACCATCATTAAAACGACGTACCCACTTGCAAACTGTAGCATATTTTAAAGCACCATTCCCATAAACCTTTTGCAAATCAGCGTGAATTTCCGCTGACGGAAACCCGAGGTGTGCTCGAATCTTACAATATACCCTCTGTTCAGAGATTTTTCCATCCATATTGAACGCTCTATTTTACTATAATGTATAATGTATAAAACCACGTGTTGAAAATACGCAGCGCAGCGCGTACGTTGACCTCGTGCGCCGCATACCGTGATACCGTTCGAGAGAGGAATGATTACGCAACTTCTGTGTAAAAAAATCGTGCAACTTCATAATCGCGTTAAAAAGTTATAGGCTTCCTCTATGAACTTAAAAAAGTGACCCTCGTATGATTACAAACCCTTGACCTGGGTAGAAGTGTGACTAGAGACTCCAGCTTTCCCAATTGCACGCCCAAAAAATTCATCTTGACCTAAAAATGATTTGAATTAATAATCTGTTAAAATTTTGTATACATGCATATTGTAACATTCGAATTTAGAAAATATCTTTGAAATGATAAGATGAATCATAACAATACATTGCCCGGTGTTTGACACAGTTGCTTCTTCAACAAAAATGGTAAAAGGAAATATTCATATCTAGTGATCAGTCATCCAGAAAAATGTTTTGTTTTATAATTATTTTTTTATACATGTATATATACATATTCTGTAAAATTAGAAATAAATAAATAAATAATAAACAAATATAAAATGTAACAATAGATAATTTACAGAATTTGTAGAGAGAGAGAGAGAGAGAGAGAGAGAGAGAGAGAGAGAGAGAGAGAGAGAGAGAATTAACAAATAAAGCAATTGGCTGTTTCAGTTAAATATGCAATTCCACCTATTCCAGATTGCGTCAAATTTTGTTTCTTTTTTTTGTTTTTGTTTTTTTTTTTTGTTTTTGTTTTTTGAAATGAATTTCAGGGTTTCGTAATTCTTTTTCCAAGTGTGATATCGCTACTACTATATTTAATGCATTTTCTGTACACCTCATTATATATATATATATATATATATATATATATATATATATATATATATAGTACTTTAACCAGAGAAAAATCAGGTTTTGAATAATTTATTAGAATCTAGAGATCCTAATAAGAAATTTCTTTTTGTTATGGATAACTGTGAGTTTGTATTTTCTTCAATATATTTTATAAGTTGTCTAAGAAGGACATGTTCCAATATTTCTTCTTCTAAGTTACAAAATGTGCAGCTTTTTGTATCTTACCTCTTAATTTTATACAAGAAAGTATTAGTAGCCAAAATTCTATTAATAATTCTATATTGGAACCATTGAAGTTTTGAGTTTTTTGTTGTCTTAAAAGGTAGCTTATAAATTGTTTTCCATTCACTTTCATCAAGTTCAAATATAGTGTTCCATTTTGTTTTACAAAAAGGCTCAGTGTCGACATAATTCAAGATTTCATAGATATGTTTCGATGTCTTCCAATATGACAATTTATATATAGTAGGTAAGATCAAGGGATTTTGTACTTTTAGTATAGCTCCTTCATTATGTTTTATTTTCGCTATGCTTTTACTGCCTGTACAATACTCATAAATTCAAGAAAATTAAGATTTATTTGAGGATAAATAGTATAGAAGTTTTCATACGTTTAGAAGGAACTGTCATCTTGTATAATATTATTCACATATCGTATGTTATGTTTGAACAATTCTTTATTGAAATACGTTTCTCTGCCTATGCTGATGCTTGGATTAAGAAGAGTGTTGTATCACCTTTAGCCTTATCTATAAGAAAACTGTCTTTATGTACTAGATCTATCCAAAAGGCGTTTTTGAGTGCGTTTTTTTTATTCTCGTGTATATAATCTATTCCACATGTAGTTGATTTTGTCAGATTCAACTTAGGTATGAAAAAGCCCAGGCCTTTATCTGTAAAGATTAATGGTCTCATCCAAAAGATTTTTAAAGATGCAATAAAAGCTTTTATATTAATCATTCGTAAAGCTCCCCCCCCCCTTTTTTTTCATTTGTTTTTGTAATAATATCTTTCTTAATTCGGTGGCCAGGACCATTCCATACAAAGGCATAGAAAACTTTTTCTAATTCTTTGCAAAAGTAATCTGAAGGATTGGCAATTGACATGAGAATATGAATTAGAGGTAGAACCAAAGTTTTAAGTAGTTATCCTTCCTATTGGTGTTAGATATCTTATACGCCACTGGTTGATGATTGCCTTTATCTATGTTAACTTTGGGTCATAATTTATTTTTGGAATTTTTTGTAAATCTACATCAAAGTGAATTCCGAGTAAAGTAAATCTAGTATTACCCCAGGAAAAGTTTAAATTTGAATATAGCTAATTATTTTTGTGCCTCTCCAGACTGCATGGGTTTTGGAGCAATTAATATGTAGACCTGATAGCTCAGAAAACCTGTCCAGTGTCTTCATAGTTTCCAAGAGGGATTCTCTACTCCCATCAAGTATAATTGATGTGTCACCTGCCAGGTGTGGTATTTTCTTTTCAGTATTTCTAACAGTGATTCCTTTAATGTTATTATTTTTTTCTTATCATTATTGCTAAGACTTCAGCACAAAATAGAAAAATATATGGTGACAGGGGATTACCTTGTCTACAGCCGCATTGTATACAGAAAGATTCAGATACATGGCCTCCCTCTACAACTGCAGATGTAATGTTGTGATGAAATATTCTAATCCATTATTTAATGGAAGGCCGAAAATTTAAATAGTGTAATTTACTTTGAATAAAATTTCATGATATGGTGTCAAAAGCTTTTTCAAAATCTAATAGTAATAATAGAAAAATATTTTGTTAAACACCATTCTGACCCCAGGTCACAAGTACTCTGAAGATGATATTATAAAAATGCTAGACCTCCTCATTGACAGTATCCTCGTAGTCTTTGTGATCAGGTCTTCCAACAGTCTGTTAGAATTCCCATAGGCATAAATTGTGCTCCTTTGTTAGCTGACCTTTATTTATATTCTTATGAAGCAGAATTCATTCAAAACCTTCTACATGAGAAGAGAAAATATCCTGCTGCGGCCTTAAATTCGACATTTAGATATATCGACGACGTTTTATCTATTAACAATGACCATTTTTATTCATATGTCGATTCGATATATCCCATTGAAGTTGAAATAAAAGACATCGCAGAGTCTTCCACATCAGCTTCGTACTAAGATATTTTATTGAAAATAGATGCTGACGGGAAACTAACAACTCGCTTTATGACAAACGGAATAATTTCAATTTCCCCATTGTCAACTTCGCTTGTAAATGTAGCAATATTCCATTATCACCTGTATATGGTGTTCATATCCCCCAACTGATTCGATACGCAAGAGCTTGTTCTGCATATAATCGGTTTTTAAATCGAGGCAGACTACTGCCAAACGAGTAGATGTTACAGGTGTTGGTATAGTCTTGTCTAAAGTCAGCATTTCGCAAATTTTATGGTCGTTATACCAATCTAGTTTGTCAGTACAATCTTCCATTACGTCTAATGCTGTCTGACGTGTTTCATACCAGTTCGTAACCTTTCTTGGCACACTGATTCTGACAGCGGATTACTCCGTTTACCTGATCAAGATGTAGGCTCACGGCAGGTGTGTCCGGTCGACAGGGGATACTTACTTCTAGGCACCTGATCCCACCTCTGGTGTGTCCGGGGGTCTGTGTTTGCCCATCTCTCTCATTTGTATTTTCTATAGGGATTTCGAGATTGAGTAATGCTCGTTACCTTAGCCTGTTCATCTCTTTCCTTAACAATGTAAAAAATATGGACGACAGCTAAATTTAATTTGTTGAAACATTACTGTTTATGCATATTTTTGAACTGATAATTCTATTTCAATACCAGGAGCAAACTACTTTAACATTTAAGTCACATAGGGAGATAATTTATGTCGCAGTCTGTTGTCAGCTTCATAGATTACTGCCTCCCTTAACGTATGTTTGACATAAATTTCATGGCAGCAAAAAGAGAAGGCACGAGCATATAATTTGTAACATCAAAAAGACCACCAAAATACGGAGATTTAACTGTCACCACTAATAAACACTGAGCACATTTAAAATAATTAAAATCAATGTCTACAAGAACATTTATACCGACTTAGGTCTTTTTTTTTTTAAAACTTCATTATATAAGATTGATCACTGTTCGTTATCTTCAATTTTACATTTGGTGTACTGGACTGTTTTCTATCTATGGAGAAAGTCACAGCTTCATTACGACAGCGTGGTGCTCACAACAAAAAAGATTTCGGAGAATGCAGGGCCGTAGAGCGTTTATATCATTTTGGAATTCCGTTGATTTGATTGAGCTGTTTGTTAGATCCAATGGTTAGGGTTAGAAATCACTCGATCTTCAAAGAAAGACATTTATCCCTATTTTACATTAAGATCTGGTTTTCATTGTACAGAGAAATAGTAAATTATGATTTCCATTTCAGGATTTCACGCTTTGGGGATATTCCTTTCCACACATTCTGAGCTCAATCCTGTAGGGGTCTGGGTTAGAATAGGTCCTTAATATCCTTTGCTTGCCGTAAGAGGCGAGTAAATGGGGCAGTCCTTCTGATGACACCTAAAACAAATCAGTGCCCTCTGTCACAGCAGCTATGACACGATAACGATCCCTCCTTGCACAAAGGCTGTAAGCGCCGAGCATATAGACCGAGATTTTGCATCCCTTTGCCGACAATTTTGCGTCTCCATATGAGTGAAAAATTCTCGCGATGACTCTAAACAATATATAACCAACCAACTCAATTTCAATTCACACGTACTTTAAAAGTTATCCACTTGTAATCTTAATAAGTACGATATCATAGTGGAGTTTTTGTTTTTCATTTTATATATATATATATATATATATATATATATATATATATATATATATATATATATATTTCTTGCTATAGTATATTCTCTGTCTGTGATAAGCCAATTTGAGCGGATAGGTCACGATAAGAATAATGATAAAAATTAGGTAATATCTATATTAGCGATTAAGCATTTTTCTAAAACGATATTTCTTTTTTGAAAACAAAATTACTTTAACAGTTTTTGTGATGACCGTTGTCATTGACAGTTCAATTATATGCTTAAGCACTAAACATTACCTACCTTGTCCATTAGATTTTTTAAAAGCATGGATTTTATAATAATCGTAGATTATGATTTATCAAACAATCTGTTTCAATGCAGCTTTTGTTGGTTAATTGCTGTAAACATTTACAGTCCTTAAACACGTTTGTATTGCGGTTGATGGAAGATGATTTACATTCCACGGACATTTACTGGAATTTTGTAGCATTTTATGAGTTTCTAAATGTTAAGGATGCAATTGAATATATTATTGACACACCCTGTCCTGCAATGTAGGTTGCCAGTTAATAAAATGCTTGAAAAGTCATCATTGCGATAAGGACAACAAAAATACAGAATCAAACGTATATATCTGTAAGAGAATTAGGCATGCTTCTTTTGAAAATTTGGAAGTAAAATTCTCAATAGATTCTCTTTTGCGTTGACGTCAGATGACAACGCCCATCGCTGTTGCACTTCTGTAAATAGTGCAAGGAAGTGCAAGTGCAACAAATTTCAATATTTCAAAATAGAAATCGATCTTTATGAATTTGTAATAATCTGAAATTTATAGGGATAGGATAAATTTTCAAATCATTAATATTTATTTAAATGTACTTATTGGGTTTGCGTTAGAACAATGCTTTTAGGGAGCATAATGCATTTAAATCACAAGGCTGTATAGTTTCTTGCAAACGTCTTAAGAAACAGTTTGAAAGTTTGAGAGAAAGTAGGTTTACCTTTCGTGATGCTTATAATTGACGTTTTATGTGTTGTTGCTATATAATTGATACATATTACTTCTGTTTAAGATGGTACCAAAGAGATATGTAAATTATTCCTCAAATTCTATTTTTTTTTAAATGTTAGAACAAACCCTCTTATTGTGCATAATATAAAAGAAATCTATCCTATCACTTTGTCTACTTAGCTTCAAATGTAGACCATCAGACCGCAGCTAGAAAAGTGTAAAATTAAATCTTCATGATAAGAATGTGAAAAATTGTATTTGGATATTTTACTAAAATTAATAATTAATTTTTAAAAGATAAACCTATTTGTTGCTAAATCTAACATACATTTTTATTGTAATTGATATATTTGATACACCACGATGTACATTATAACATGCTTTACTTGTCAATAGCAATTACCCAGTGAGGATCCGCGTTGTTAGAATAGATCCTCAGTACCCCTAGCTTGTCGTAAGAGGCGACTAAATGGATCGGTCCTTCGGATGAGACCGCAAAAACCGAGGTCCCGTGTCACAGCAGGTGTGACACGTAAAAGATCCCTCCCTGCTCAAAGGCCATATGCGCCGAGCATAGGCCTAAATTTTGCAGTCCTTCACCGGTAATGGCGACTTCTTTACATGAGTGAAAGATTCTCTCGGGACGTTAAACAATATATAATCAATCAATAGCAATTTTAAACGTAAATATGTTAGCCTATAAGGAAATGTATAATTTAGAAAGATTAACGTAAGGAACCAAGTAATTGATGATCTAAAGAAAATTCAACCTAGGATTTCAGATATTTTGGACTCTTTAGAAAATTTGATATCATTGATAGATTCGGACAAATGACGTCATCATATTTTGACCTTTAGTCTTTAGATATGACCTTGACCTTCATTATACTTTACGATAAACTGCTTACAGTGTCCCAATATCTGGTCTCTACTAGCTACACACTAGAAGTTGCGCGTTACTTTATAATGGACAGTAAATCCCACAAAGATGAAATAAATGCATTCTAGATTTAGATTGCCAGACCTACTATACATTATACCATGAAGATCCGGGTTATAATAGATCCTCAGTACCCCTTGCTTTCGTAAAAGGCAACTAAATGGGGATGAGACCACAAAAACCGAGGTCCCGTGCCACAGCAGGCGCAAGATCCCTCCCTGCTCAAAGGCCGTTAACGGACGCGTTGAGCATAGGCCTAAATGTTTTAACCCTTCACCGGCAACGGTGACGTCTCCATATGAGTGAAAAATTCTCGAGCAGGGCGTTAAACAATATATAACCAACCAACCTGCAATATATTGGATGTCTCCCATATTTTTTTCAGAAAATGCCAAAATAGCATTTTGCAAATTGTATGGTCGTTATAACGATCCAGTTTGTCAATACAGCCTGTCAAAGGGTCAAATAATAGTTTCTAAACTATATTTGTTTATTAATTGTGATGGAAAGGTCCTCAACATAATAGAATGTACGTAAGTTTTTCGAGTTCTCTAGGACTTGATAAATCCGATCTTCATACCTGCCATCAGTCAGTGAGAAACCTATCAGCTATGTTTTCACTATGGTGTTCCCCAAATGCTCAATTTATATTTAAATGAATTTTTGAGCAATTGTTTGTAAAAATTGTGGTTGCATCATGTATTTTAAAGCATTCTTCAATGATGTTTTTGACTGCAATTTGTAGAACATGTAGATGAACTGGAACACATTAAGATGAAATTTACATGCAATTATTGATCTCATAGGACTAATCTTAATCATCATAATTAGTATGCCAAACTGAAAATAAGACAATGCCTAAAAAAACCAAAACAAGTGAGTTTATTTTTAGTATGGGAAAATATTAGCTTAAAAATCAATCATTTTCACTTTTTGTCAAATTTAATTTTTTGATTTTACAGGTGCTAAATTGACCAGAATGACAATACTGAAGCCGTGTCAACTGTGCATGACGTATTACGTAAGCATCTGTGTCCGATAGGCATACCAAACAGGAGGAACGACCTGCCCCCACGTCAATCCTTCGAGTGTGTTAGGCATCAAAACTATATTAGGAGATATTTAATTATCACATTGACGAGTTGACGAAGAGTTCACTTCAACAGATTTAGAACATAATTAGACTCTACACAATACAAATCCATTGGAAAGAAGACACTGGCTTTAAATATAGTGGCACATTACTTCAATAGACTACTATTAAGTCTGACATCAACAGAGAGTTTATGTTTCTGTCCATACTATTTATACACATATGATTAAGCCCAAATGCACAACCATGGGGAGGTTCAAATTGCCAATGCCAGGACGTGAGCAAGTCAAACCCAAAATGTTACGTTCAGTAGGAATTTACCATATGTAGACCACATGTCATTTACAGGCGTTCGCTACGTAACCGAAAGGTCGTGAGTTTGAATCCCGCTTGTGCCATGGCCGCGTCAAACCTAAAACGTTAACATAGGTACTGATTGCTCCTCCGCCAAACGCGTCGCATTTAGAAGAATCACGGGTCTTCGGGTATGACCTTTAAAATGTAGCTCTTGTGTCGCTGCAAAGCGCTGGCACGTTAAAGAACCCTCACTGCTAAGCATGGGTCTAACCCCTTGCTTGTCGAGAGGCAACTAAATGGGGTGGTCCTTCGGATGAGACCGTAAAAACCGAGTCTCTATATAAGTGAAAAATTCTCGTTAAACAATATTTAATCAATCAATCATAACACTTATAGTGCCTGGTATTTAAGACAAGCATTTTAATCAAAAGAAATATCTTGGAAGCAGACTTGAGAAGAAATACAGATTCATAGCCACAGAAATATAATCTTGATTATAAATGTAAACCACAACTGAAAACCACCATATGTTAATCATGAAAATACTCTATAAGCGTTTCTGAATTGTATAGTATGTATCTAACAATGTACGAGTATATACCAAACGTTTGATGGGCAGCAACTAAGTGCGTTTTGGGTTGACATTTCTGACTTGAGAGGTGATAGAATACCGAAATATGTTCTGTAACGTAACTCTACTTAAACACGACAAAACATGACAAAGAAGTGATTATATTTATTTCAGTAGTTTTATAACAGTATTTTTGGAGGAATATATGAATCTTTTCCTTATCATTACACCTAATTTGCAATTGTAATTTAAAGGATTGTTTGAAAATATTTCAAATTAGAAAAAAAGTACATTTAAAAATGGATTTTTTGCATTTATTAAGCTACGAGTACGATCAGTGATAGAGTCCTCCGGAATACTTAAATCCATACTGTATCGATTTTAAATTTATCGTGCAGAGTGACATATATGGGAAAGAGTACCAATTCCTTTCCCATAGACCTTAATACAAATATTTGTCCTCTCACTAATTAACGAAATTAATTTTAGATAAATGACCGCCAAGATTTCAAAGTTCATTCCAAGTGCTAATAAAAACGACAAAAATTATATAGGGTCCAGTTGCTTTTATAGGTCATATTTGTGCTTTTTTATAACACATGCAATCTGCAGTAAATTACACCTTTCATTTTAAACACACCTCTACCATGGCAATTTCCACAGTCATTTCTCGATTTTGTCCGATAATTTTTCATTGCAACAATTAATTTTAAATTCTATATTATTTCTCTCAATTTCAAATAATTTCACTCTTAATATTAGCCAATCACGCCACACTTAAACATTTGTACCTCCGCTTAATCTTGGGATAAACTGCGTCCGGGTTATGCATCCGAGGGTTTGGTACTCTCATTCCATATATAGAACGTCATGAAATATTTTTCGGGTCGAAACAATACTTAATCAGTCCTAAGGTCCTAGGAAGTGCAAAAATCATATCTATCAAAGCTAGACTTATGATGCACCACTACTGCTCCATCAACATTACCAGCAAAATTAATAGATGAGTTATTGACCTATTTTAAAGACTTTGTTTGTGAAAGTCAGTTGATAATGAGCAACATCAAAATCAAAAGCACGAGTGTTTATTAATTTCTTGATACATACCACATTAATCAACGGTTTTACTGGTTTTTGGTTTTTTCCCCCCTGATATGACTTTCTGGTATAAACAATTTTTTTGTTCGACTTTTATTTTTAGAACATGCATGAATCAGAATGGCCTTGTGGAAATTTCTTATGACCATTCGGAAGTTCATTAATTATGCTTAAGGAAGCTGTAAGTATTGAAATGTGGTGTGTTTTTATGCGGCATTTGATCAAATTAAATTTCATTTTATTAATTGCGATAACCTTTAACAATAATCATAATGGAAAGCTATGTTCTTCGCTTTATTTTGTAAGACTACATTTTTATTATTAGGATATAGTAATGTATATTGGTAGCGCATGTCTAGAATAAGACGACAGAGTGGCGGTTTATTCGGGATTATTTCCAATTTTACGCAGAGTAAAATGGGGAGGACATGGTCCAAGGATGTAAAGTCAAACAGAAACGTACTACAAAGTGTTCCTTAAATTGTAGACAAATATGCTCTGTCATTTTCATCACACTGTCAAAATATTTCACTAGGACGGAGGTATACCATAAGCAGATTATCTTGTCAAAACATGATTTCAAAGATATTACAAACAACTACATGTATATTCAATTGGTAGATCACAACAAAATGTAATAACCCCAGATAATGATACACTGTATCAATATTTAATCAGAGCTCATGATTGGCCGTTTATATATATATATATATATATATATATATATATATATATATATATATATATATATATCGGTTATATCGGTTAAAATCGACTGTAACGAGACTTGTTCATCAATTTCATAATAACGGTAACAATAAATAAAAAGAAAAATTATGAATGAGCTGTATCAAAGAACAATCATACAGAACATAACTAAATTTTATCATCATATAGCTAGCAGCTTGATAGTATTAAAATGTTTCTAAATTCTAGAGAATTTTAGATTGCAATACCTGCATAAATACTATTAATGGACGCCAACTTTTTTTTTTATCTTTTATTATTATTTTTTTTGGGGGGGGGGGGGGGGGGGGGGATGAGATCTGCACGACATATTCTTAGTACAAGTTATTGTTATTAGTCTACATGTAAACAAAGATGACGGACTAAGGTGGCAATGAACAGGTTTTAAAATATCTGTAAGTCATTTTTGAATCACTCCCCAGGGACTGTAAAAGAAATTTCTTGAGACATTTAAGCTAGAATGTAGGTATGTAAACACACTGTCCTTATCAAATTCTAAACATTTTTGATCTCTTTTCTGCTTGAACAAATTTTAGCCGTTTTCTCGATTTCGCTCCTCCCATAATTTAGAGATTTGACAACCAAGACAATTATGTACCATAAATAACATGTCATCTACCTCCCTTTATATAGCGTACTATTTTCTATCCATGTCTTTTATACCCCCGCAAACGAAATTTAAAAGAGGTGTTGTATCGGAGTCACCATGTCCATCTGTTTGTCCGTAGATGTCATTTATCTAGACTGTATAATCATTGTAAAAATATGGTAGATTGACATAGGGTTTTTTAGGGATTTCGCTCCTCCCATAATTTAGAGATTTGACAACCAAGACAATTATGTACCATAAATAACATGTCATCTACCTCCCTTTATATAGCGTACTATTTTCTATCCATGTCTTTTATACCCCCGCAAACGAAATTTAAAAGAGGTGTTGTATCGGAGTCACCATGTCCATCTGTTTGTCCGTAGATGTCATTTATCTAGACTGTATAATCATTGTAAAAATATGGTAGATTGACATAGGGTTTTTTACAGATTTGATTAAAACTTTATCTTCATCTTATATAAATAGTGAAGTTGTTAATCTTTATTGTGATTGAGTTTAAACATCAAGTAGGATATGGATACATGTATGTTCCCATATGTAGGAGGGATAAACTGTATTTTGTCCAGAGTATATCTTAAAAACTATTAATTCTTCAAATTAACAGAAAGCGGTCGCGGTAGCTCAGTGGTAAGAACGTTCGCTTCGTAACCGGGAGGTCGTGAGTTCGAGCCTCGATCGTGCCGTGGGCGCATTAAACATAAGACGTAAACATAGGTAGTGATTGCTCCTTCGCCAAACACTCGGCGTTTAGAAGTTATGAGAATCTCGGGTCTTTCGGATATGACCTTATGACCCCGTGTCGCGGCAAGCGTCAGCACGTTAAAGAAACCTCCTTGCTGCGGCCCTGAGCGCTAAGCATAGGTCTAAATTTGTGGTACCTACAACTTGTGATGTCTCAATATGAGTGAAAAATTCTCTACGGGACAAGGTTTAAGTCTTTTAGCTTCTAATCCCATGAATGGATTACTTTAGTTACTTTAATTATTCGTATAAGATACGTGTATAAAAGTTGGTCATACGGAGTGGTGATTGCTCAGGATACCCACGTGTGTGACTTCATCTGACAGTGTAAACGATCCACATATTTAAGTCCATACGACCTTATAGTGCTAAAATACTCAAACCTTCAACACACTGAACTGGTGCATGCATTGTCAACTTCACCACGGAAGTGGTAGGTGGTAGGACACAAAATATTTTGAAAGTGAAAGTTCACCAAACTGGTCCTCCTGAATGACTTCTCACCACTCCAAAACTTTTGGGTCGCATGTAAAAGGGACACTTTGGGGGTGATTGTTTAGTTTTGATTCACTCTGCGGTTTCCGGAGCTTCTTGGTGATAAATAATCAAATATCACCCTTTAGATGTTAGTTTTACATGTGATGTTAGAATGTGTTCTTATCCATTGGAAGAGAATATCTTGACAGTGAATAAGATCTCGTCAGTTGAATGTGGATACCTCACTATCAGTTACATTAAAGTAGCTATGATCCTTTCAGTTAGAAGAGTATACGATGCGAACCCATTAATTAGAAGTGAAACAAAACATCAAGCGTCTATATCTGGTTCTAGAATATGGCAAATAATTGATATGTGTATTTTGATGTGAAAATGCACAATAATTGTCATAATATAATTATTCATGACTGTACACCGCAAAATATATCTACACGAGCTAAAGGCTGCTATTGTTAAAACCCACAAAACTAGTGGCCATTTATATGTAACAGGTGTCTGGGCATTCCCATTGAAAGCAAGGTTAGATTAGCCGGAATCAGCGTATTAGAAGTAAACATCTATACTGGCGATTTATATAAGAATCAACAAAATCGTTTTTTAACACCAGATGACCACATAAATATAGTTGTAACTGCTTGGATTTGGATTTTACAACATATTTATCAAAGTCAGTCATAACCCAATACTTATCACTAAACTAATAATATAGACAGCCATTTCAACACAACCGACCCATAGATTTAAGTCCTTACGAACCAGACAAATAAAAATAGTATATTTTGAACAGTACAGGTATAACTACAAAACTGTTAAGCGTGGTTATCAATCATTTTATAGGAATGAAGGACCGCTTTTTATCAGCCAGTCATCTTCAGTGTTATAAGACTAATAGATGGACTGAGACGAGTTTGGAATGGAGATCTTAGGGTTGTACTGATTTAAGATTGGAATGAGAATATTTAGGAGTTGATTAATATGAATGTGGAATGGGCTATTCAAAGGTATACTGATTCAGGTCTGTAACAGTGATATGTAGAGGTCTGGAATCGGGGATATGTAGAGAACTGGAATGGGGGATATGTAGAGGTGTGGAATGGGGGATATGTAGAGGTCTGTAACAGTGATATGTAGAGAACTGGAATGGGGGATATGTAGAGGTCTGGAATGGGGGATATGTAGAGGTCTGTAACAGTGATATGTAGAGGTCTGTAACAGTGATATGTAGAGGTCTGTAACAGTGATATTTAGAGGTCTGTAACAGTGATATGTAGAGAACTGGAATGGGGGATATGTAGAGGTCTGGAATGGGGGATATGTAGAGGTCTGTAACAGTGATATGTAGAGGTCTGTAACAGTGATATGTAGAGGTCTGTAACAGTGATATGTAGAGGTCTGTAACAGTGATATGTAGAGGTCTGTAACAGTGATATGTAGAGGTCTGGAATGGGGGATGTGTAGAGAACTGGAATGGGGGATATGTAGAGAACTGGAATGGGTGATATGTAGAGAACTGGAATGGGGAGGGGGGGGTATGTAGAGAACTGGAATGGGGGATATGTAGTATATGTAGTGTGTAGTAGTTCGTGTATTTTACTTATATCAGACTGCAAAACGTATTTATGATCTTTTACATACTCTGATTTATTGCTTTTCGTAATTTCAATGTTTGGTGTCAATTAATGTTGATTGGTTATACAACAGATTTATAAATAAAGTCGTTCAAGGACGAAAGTCTACGCATTTAATTTATAATATGTAACACACTTCGATTTTTATGATTGATAATAGGTATAAACCTTTTTTTTTTTTTACTTTTAACAGAATTTTCATATGGATGCGATATGGTTTATTGTGATTGACAGGTATCATAAATTATATAGAGCAGGTTGATTTATTTCATAAACTGATAGGTCAAACATATACCCCGCCCTAGTGTGTACAGGTATTATTTAATTAAACGTTCCAATTCAGTGGTTATTTTCCGTTGCTAATCAATACCTGATGATTGATGATTGGTCATCATTGGTTTTACCTGTCACAGGTAATGCCATTCAATGCCATGGCCACCTGTCATCTGTCGATTTAATACACACATGTGCCAGTTTAATTTTGATTTTACATACGTGATTAAAACTCGTCCACTATACGTCATGTTGCACATAAAGCACATTATTTTGCAAACAAATTATCAAAATTCAGTTTCAGATTTTTTTCTTCGCTTCTTTCATATATTTACTGGATTAAATTTGTTTAAATTTCAGCACGAACAGAGATTGATTTATTGCAAGGCAGTTTACAGTGAGAGTTTGTGGTAGGTAAACGGAGGGAAAATATTCTGTATATAGTAAAGAATGCAGGAGTTCACCAAAACCGAGCGTGTTATTTTTAGTTATTTAACCTAATGAGCAGATTAACATAGAAAAAAAAATTACTCTTAGTTACTATGTAAACTTCAGTTTAGTATTGTTTTATTTCATGTCCTTTTTTTATACAATTATTTTCTTTGTTTAGTGCGTTTTAGATGTGATGCGCTTTGGGGGTAATTATTTTATTAGATAAAGCTCTATATAAATGTAGTTTAATCTCATTGCAGCTTGGGTGGACCTATTTCACTATCCTATTTCACTATCCTATTGCAAAGCGATGAGAAGAATCCAAATCACTCACCGTAAATTAATGGATTAATAATTAATGCTTTATTCAAATTTTCCACAGATAAAACACTAAAAACTCACCATAGTATGATACATAATTCTGCCCTGAAAGGCACTCCAACAATAGAACACGAAGTAAAAAAGCTAGTAGGCAAGACATATACGAGCATTTCGCGCCTTATTGTAAGTATGGTACACGCTGAAATCGCCGCCTGTTGTTACGCGTGTATTTTCCACTGAGGAACTGTTTGCAATTCGTCCTTATTTGCCTATTGAGTGTAAATTACTAACGGGCGTCAATTTCTGTGTGAACGAACACGTGTGACTATCTAATTACATAGGCATATTGTTGCAAAATTCATGTATACACGTTTGTAGAAATATACATGAATTATGTTAAGCAGTCTATCTTTTCATTCATCCATAGAAACGAATATTAATATTTGTTGAAAATGTAGACATACCAATTTTTTTGTCATAAATGTAAATCTAGTTTTAGCAAAATTATTTCTGTCTTGAATTTTAATTTACAAAACATTGAACTAGAAAATTTGTTTCATTTCTACAATATTCGAATATTGTAAGCCATTATATACCATCTACATGTAGTTTACATTTCATTGAAATCAGAACAGGGATGGCTTCGAAGCATTTTAATTTTTTTTTTCTGAAATGTTGTGTCACAATGCTACTGTGTAAAAGTGGAACATGAGCTGATTTCTTGCCGGGTAATCTAACTCAAAAGCAATTCTGTATGAGAATTATTGTTCATAGTTCACTTCATTTAACTGAACTACAATCCCGAATGATACTACCCTGCATTAAAATCTACAAATATTTCTAAGCACTCTAGCACTCATATCATTGCATGCATCACTCAAAATAAGGCATCCAGTCCTCCTTACAATATTATTGAAAATGAATTATGCAAAACACCAAACAAAAAATATTCCCTGTTGCAATGTAAAATGCACTTGCAAGGCTTCCCCGAAAAATTCTCTTTCTGATGAACTACCTGTAATTAGCTACCTTTCAAATCGTGGCTCAACACAGTACTATGGAGTCCCTTTGAAACCAGGCACACATTTTCTGGTTGATATAAATCTGTACATCAATGATAAATTATCAAAGAAAAGATTACGTAATATCGTTAGTCAACGTTCCTCGCACTACTGGAACCAGTTCATAAATTGATAAGTTCTTGTAAACATGTATGCATCATCTATAAAAGGTTATTTGAATTTCCTTACACGACCACAACCCGCTTTGAGTAATAACCACAAACCCAAGAACTCTCAACTTTCATGTCTTTGAACCAGATGCTCCACCAACGCTTGCATGTTTCACAATGAATATGTATGAATTAAAACCCATCAGTGAGCAAGATCAAGAGTGTGATGGATTGAATTTTCGTAATAGATTTCAAAGAGTTATAAGAAGATTAGCCCCAAAATAATGTATCGTAAGAATTAGGAAGATAAATTACACATAAAAAGAAAACTGTTGGAATATACATCTTGACGCGGTGACGTGTACACTATTACTGTGTCATACCCTGATGCTTTTAACAGGATGGGGTTTGTTTTATTTGAACATATTTTATTGTCCGGATGTTGTAACAAAAGGATTAGGCACACGTTCTTAAACTTAGAACGCCCTCTCCTATGATGATCATAATGTTCAAGAAATTAAACACAATGGTACTAACGACAAAGGTCAAAAGATGATTCGCTTAGTAAACATAAAACAATTATATGATACCTTATATCAGTTGATATGCTCGTACAAAGATATAATTTGATTTGCATGTAGTACGTACAGAGTAATCGCAGTAAAATATATTAATTCAGAAGACCAGATCTCTTTATAAATGAACGGATATTGGAAAGTAAGTTGTATTGATTGATATATCTATTAGTAATAA
Organism: Ostrea denselamellosa; assembly: GCA_024699665.1. NCBI lineage: Eukaryota > Metazoa > Mollusca > Bivalvia > Ostreida > Ostreidae > Ostrea > Ostrea denselamellosa. The sequence goes on along the minus strand of JAMZEH010000044.1, from coordinate 4,935,610 downwards.
AAGCACGTGTGTCTTTCCCATTCTGAAATAGCATTGAATAAACTATTTCTTCGAGCGGTGAATTTCGCACTTGTGACGAAGAAATGGGAGACTCAATCTATTTTACCACAAATGCATAAAGGGCTGTCAATGATGTTGCATCTAAATGAATTTATATTCAATGAACAGTTGTGTCTTAGTCAGGATGGTTCTGTGTTTGCACTAAATCCAATCTCCTGTATTAATTAGTTTCAATTTTCCATGTCATAAAAAACTAAACTCATTCCAACTGCTACAATATTACAAATTTAGATATGCAGAAATTGAAATCAAAATTCCATTTCTTTTCATTTGTACGGGAAGTGTAATCATGAAAACCAGGCTTGGTATATTTTGTATAAATACATTATTGCGATATGCTAGGAGCTTTGGTTCCACAGGTCGTGAATTCAACCCCGGGTAGGGAAGAAAGTCGTGAATTCAACCCAGGGTGGGGAAGAAAGAGGACATCCCTGTAGAGAGCATTATGTGCTCTATATCAAATATCTCTAGGTAACCTAAGTAACACCAGGTTACCTATTACAATTGGTCTGCGTCCGTTAACAATTGAACATTTTTAGATATATTCCAATTCTTCTAAAATTTGATATGAAGCATATGTGGGACAAGGCTGACATAAATTGTAAATTTCAGGATTCTTGCACCCCTGGGGCCTTACGTGCGGGGCAAAAACTGCCACAAAATTGATCAGTTTTCAAAATTCTTCTCTACAACTGCACATGTTTAAGAAAAACTAAATGCATAGTAATGTAGTACAGGAAGACCTCTATCAAAATATAAATTTCATGATCCCGGGGAAGGGGTTCTGACTCGTGGGCGGAGCTAACATTGGTATATATAGTGTGTATGTGTAAAACATTTGAATAATATATTCTTTAATACTAAATTGAAACTAGTCATTTCACGTTAATGTTACATACATTGTATTATGTAAAGCTTTTCATCAGTATAGACACTTTCGACAGCTACGTCTTTTGTAAGCAGTTAAGTTTTAAGAACACATCTTGTTTTATATATCTACTTTTACTGAATATTAGAATTTAGCTTAGATATTCAGAACAGGAATTTTTTTCTAGATCTCAAAGCCCTTGGGACTATTGATACTTTTAACTAATACTCAGGTGACCGAAAAGGCCTGTAGGCCTCGTTTTTTAAAAATTTTGTTTTGTTGTTGTTGTGGTGGTGTGTGTATGTGTGTGTGCGTGTGTGTGTATGTATGTATGTATGTATGTGTGTATGTATGTGTGTGTATGGACGTGTGTGTGTATGTGTGTGTTTGTGTGTGTATTTGTGTGTATGTATGTATGTGTGTGCGTGTGTATGTATGTGTGTGTATGTATGTATGTATGTATGTGTGTGTATGGACGTGTGTGTGTATGTGTGTGTTTGTGTGTGTATTTGTGTGTGTGTTTGAGTGTATGTTTGTGTGCTTGTATGTGTGTGGTGTATGTGTGTGTATTTGTGTGTGTGTTTGAGTGTATGTGTGTGTGTTTGTATGTGTGGTGTGTGTGTATGTATGCGTATGTGTATGTATGTGTGTCTATGTATGTTCGTGTGTGTATGTTCGTGTGTGTCTATGTGTGTTACTTGGAGCATTTATGATTATTTAAGAGTCCATTGCAGTATTTGTGCTTTATAAAATACACATTTGTTGATCCTCTTGCATTTTACGTCTAAATGGCTTTCATCGCATTCCCGTCCTCTATAACCGTGTAGTGTGAGACAGCGTGGTGTGTCGTCGAAAGCAAATATTGTTGTACAAGTCTAGATGGTCGAGCGATGGTCTTAAGACTTGAGTCTATCATTCACTGGAGTCTATCATTCACTGGAGTCTATCATTCACTGGAGTCTATCATTGAGTCTATCTTTCGCTGGAGTCTATCTTTCGCTGGAGTCTATCATTCACTGGAGTCTATCACTCACTGGAGTCTATCATTCACTGGAGTCTATCATTCCCTGGAGTCTATCATTCCCTGGAGTCTATCATTCCCTGGAGTCTATCATTCCCTGGAGTATATCATTCACTGGAATCTATCATTCCCTGGAGTCTATCATTCACTGGAGTCTATCATTCACTGGAGTCTATCATTCACTGGAGTCTATCACTCACTGGAGTCTATCATTCACTGGAGTCTATCACTCACTGGAGTCTATCATTCCCTGGAGTATATCATTGAGTCATCAATCGCTGGAGTCTATCTTTCTCTCAAGTCTATCATCGCTAATTTGTGCATTGCAGATCATTGGACGAACAGGACGTGTCCTAATTCGCTCCGTGCTAAACATTGATTATCAAGCCAAAATCAACCAACTTGTAATTGACAGTGTACATACGTTTGCAGATTTAGTGTAGCTTTAGTGCTAGTCTTTGTTTATCATCATTATTTATTTATTTTCTTATTATTCATTCACTTTTTTATATATATATTTTTAGCCATATTGTGTAAACCTTTTTGTTAGTTCTGAAATAGGAACAGGTCGTTCCGAAAATTTGACAATCTGCTTGTTCGTGTCGTTGATAATTATTTTATTGCTTTGTATCTGTGTGTGTATGTTTACGCCTTTTGTAATAGAGATTGTGTTTTGCCTCTGCTGAGGATCGAACCCGGGACTTCTTGGTTTGGACAGTTAACCCGCTAGCCAGAGCTATAGTAAAAGGTATCTAACATTATCAAAATTTATTGCTGCAATGTATGAGGACCTCTTCAGCCCTGGTATAGTGTATCTTAGGTAATAATATTTACATTCCAGTCGTTTTCTTTAGTTTGATTTTCCCTACATAGAAAACAAATGTGACTAATGTCGGTTAAGGAGAGGGATTGAGGGGAAACACACAAGCACACGCTACCGTTTCTGAAGTACCTTAGTGACAAACCAAAGCGATATTAATTACTCGATCTGTTCCGCCCGGATTCTGATTGGTGGAGATCAACTTGTAGTGTCAACTTTCCGTGTTCCTTCATCAGATAATAAATATTGATTGATAATCTCCTGGTTTGGATTAAATTACAGGTAAGGCAATAAAAATGAACAAGCACTGGTTGTTTAACATCTGTTGCACTTAAATGCATGTATTATTTACTTTCATAACAGCCGTAATGATAGCGGTGTACAGGGTGTTCAGGGTAATGCTGCTGTCACTAGTGCAGGCGGTAACAAAAGTATCCAGCACTCTCTTTTTTTTAAAGCAGGGTACACACCGTCTATAGTTGAATGAATCAGATTTTTTTTAAAGAGTGAATCAAATCCTTGATTAAAAACGTATGGCACTCACGATTTGAATGATGAAATAAACCGTGATTTGATTTATTCCAGATGAGTGTACACTTCAAATTCATTAAAAGTGTAGATATATCGACAGCTAAAACAATACTTAATTTCATTCATATGTCGGTTCGATATAACCCAGTAAACTCGAAATAAAAGACACTACAGAGATTTCCACATCTGCTTCATACTTGGATATTTCATTGAACAAAGATGAACTGACAAGTCAACTTGTTGACAAACATGATGGCGCCTACTTCTCATATTTATGTAGCAACCTATCCCATTATAACGTGCTGATTGTGACTGTCTCTCAGCTGATTCAATATACAGGGGCATGTTCTGCATATGATCTGTTTTTTAAATCGAAGCAGGCTATTGACAGATAAGTTGATGTTACAGGGGTTTCAAAACAGTCTCGTTTATGGTCAGCAATTTTTAATTTCGATGGTCGTTATAACTATCTAATTTACCAATACATCCTGTAATTGGGTTGAATGCTGTTTGGCGTGCTTCATACCAACTGTTAGGTCGTTCTTTACATACTGATTTTGACTACGGATTACTCCGTTTACTTGATCAAGATATGGGGTTCACGGTGAGTGTGGCCGGTCATCAGGTGATGCTTACTCCTTCTAGGCACCTGATCCCACGTTTGGTGTGCCCAGAGGTCCTTGTTTGCCATGCTCTAATTTGTATTCCTTATAAGGATTATGAGATAGTTCACGTTTTTCATTTAAGACTTTCTTTGATTAACTATAAACTAATAATATAATCAGTCAGCGTCAATTATACATGTATCTTACCTTACAATATCGCTGAAAAACTATACAGAGCTTTAGTCAAGATAACATGATTGAAAGTTTGATATAAGGCGAACCAAGAATGAACGCGCCAGCCACTAGATGTACGAGACCCCACCGTAGCTGTGTTGCTAGGGTAGAATGAAATCACAAATTAAAATCAAGCAAAGTACAACGATGTTTATCTCAATATCCGTGACACATTTAATTTCTACACACAAGTGTCGTCTCCATCAACGTGAGATTAACGTCGTACAATGCATTTTTCACGAAGAAGAATGATTTCGTAAATGCGAGGAAAGTTTTATTGGTGCAAATCTGCGACTACACGTAATAATATGAAGTCATTTGTCTTTTGCACCTGTCTCTTTCTACTTCATTTTGATTGTGCATCTTTGTTATCGGTACGAGTCTTGAAGCCGCAGCCCACAAAAACAGGTGTAGAGGGCGCTTTACTTATAGCACCAGGGGCGTACATTACGGGGGAGGCCTATGAACCCCTAGGTAAGTTAAAGGTTAACATTCAGGTAAGGGCATAATTGTTTTCTACCTCTAACATTATTTTAGATAATGTTGCAATTATTATCACTTTCAATCCTGCAGCTTAATCGCGACACAAACAAAACATGTCTCTTTGGAGTGCACTTAGATTTTAAGCGTGTTCATCGTACGAGATCTTACTCTGCCTCTGAGATAAGCACGGTAATCATGATATGTTTAGGGTGTAAACACGGCTAATGAATTATGAAATTAGCGCTACTTTTAACAAGGTCATGTTGCGGTGAAGCAGGCACACAGTGGTGTACAGCACGCCACTAAGGCAGCGAACCATTTTCTGGGTTTTTTTTCTTTTGATATCAAACGTATACATATCATTGAAAAAGATTTTATCGTATTGATATATAAAGGACCAAAAGATTAATGACGAAAAACATAAGTGCATATAATTAACGCTTTATCATACATTCGGAATTATAGAAAATGGGATAACCTTCTAACTAAATACGTGCGGGAATATCATGTGTAAATATAGGGATCGTTATTCACGTTTTTTCTTCTTTTTTTTTGGGGGGGGGTGTTGTTGATATTTTATTTTAATTTTTTTGCGGGGGTTTTGTTTTGTTTTGGTTTGCTTGTTTAGTGCGTGTTAAACAATGGACGATTATGTTTTATTGGTTTCATTTTGTCAACTATTTCAGCAAAGAATAGATCAGTCGGCCCCTTCTACGAGGGCTGATTGATATGTTGTGAGCCTTATATTGAAGGAGGTTAGCATCAATGTCCTTTTTCAGCCCTACTCTTCCTTGACTATTTCAGGCCGTGTACCCGAAGACTGGTGTGATTTGGTCTTTTTTATCGACGAGGTAGCACTCTGAAGTAAATATGGAGAGTGACTTATGCAAAATGGACAAAATCTGTGAAAGAGAAGTGATCCAATATTTGCTTAAGAAAGGTTTCACCTAAGAATATCCATATTGATATGGTAGCAACACTAGGTAAAGATGTCTCTTCATATGCTACAATGAAAAGATGGGTGGCGGAATTTAAATGCGGCAGGAGAGCCTTGAGGGTGACCCCTATCCTGGAGGGCCTGTCACTGGTGCAACCCCAGAAATAGTCAATAAAGTCCATGATATTGTTATGAATGACAGGCGCATTGCAGAAAGATTTATAGCAAGTACAGTTGACATTTCACAGGAAAGAGTACATTCCATTCTGATGGAGGATCTTGCAATGAGAAAACATTCCAAGACTTCTGATAGTTGATCAGAAACACACCAGGCGCACTTTGTCGCGGCTTAAATCTAAACCTTTTATAGGTAGATCCTGCTAACTTTCTTCAAAGATTTGTTTTTATAGATAAAACGTGGCCCATCATTTCACCCCCAGACGTCAAACAACAGTCTAGACAATGGAAGCACCCTGATTCACCCCCGCTAAAGAAGGTATTTCATCACTTGGGAAAGTTATGGCCTCGGTTTTCTGGGATGCTGATGGTATTCTAATGGTAGATTATCTCCAAAAGGGACAAACAATCAATGGCACATAATACGCATCACTTCTGAGGCAGTTACGGGAAAATATTAAACTCAAGCGCCGCGGAAAACTTAGTAAAGGTGTGTTGTTCCACCAGAACAATAGTCCTGTTCACAACTCTCTTTGCCATGGCTGCCATTAACGATTGTGGTTTTAAATGGATTGAATATCGCCGTCATTCGCCTGATCTCGCTCCATTAGATTTTCATGTATTTCTAAACCTGAGAATGGCCATTTCCGGCACACACTTTCAGTCACATGATGACGCCATACATGCAGTGGAGGACTTTATGAAAATGCCTTTATGCATTTCTTTGTACGGCCAAGTTAAAACCACACATATACGGCAATGAATGTCTTCATTACTATACACATTGCACGTCCAGATCCCCTGATCTTGGGCTATGAATTTCACAGTTTTCTGGAAATTTTCATGTCCTTTATAGCAATACACCCAATTTGTTTACTGGATATTCAGGGGAATAGACTTTAAAGATTTGAAATTTTTTCAATATTTGATCCCAGCCTGGACCCAGGGGCGAATTGATTTACAAATTTGGTAGACGTTTTCATGTAACTGCGACATGCTTGGTCATAATAATTGTACATTCTGTTTGCTTGCAAGATGTTCTGGAGTAAAGAGAAGTCTTCTAAAAATGTCCCATATTTTGGAAAGAAAATTGTGGATGCTTTTCCTCTACACCTAACAATGCTTCACTCAAAAATTTTTTTCGGGGAAATTGATTACGGACAATGGAAGTTTATGGACGGATCTCAAACTGACTCGACCTAAATATCCAGCAATCAAAAATTATAACGAGGCTGAAATGTTTAACATTTTACAATATCAACTTCCCATATTAATGTAGCAATATCTCATTATCACCAGCAAATGGTGTATAACTCTCAGATTCTATACGCGAGAACATGTTCTGCGTATGGTCAATTTTGAAGTCTCTGCAGATTACTGACAAATAAGGTGACGTTACAGGAATTTCAACAATCTATTTTAAAGTCAACATTCTATGACCGTTTCAATAATCTAATTTGGAAATACAACCTGTCGTTAGGTCGAATGCTGTATGAAGTATTTCATACCAGTTGTTAAGTCGTTTTTACCAATTTTGACTACAGACTACTCCGTTTACCTGATCAAGATATAGGGCACACCGCGACTGTGATCGGTCAATAGGGAATGTTTCCTCCTCCTAGGCACATGCTCCAACCTCTAGTATGTCCAGGGGTCCGTGTCTGCTTTACTCTCATTTTTTTATTTCTGTGGTAATTATGAGATAGATCACTGTCTGTTGTCCTCACTTTTTCATTAAAACTCGCGTTGTCTTTAGTGCTTATATACCAGTTCTTCACCCATTATTCCGTTTTCGTTAGAGGTGCGATTTAAAAGAAATTCAACACGGACATTTCTTCATCCATGTACAAAATCATGCCTATTATAGTATCCAGTGACTTCTTTTTCTTACAGGATTTCAGATTGGCGCTTCTTGCGACTTCCGTCTTTGGGTCGTTCTACTGCTTGATTTCTTCGACAACATTGTTAACCCGCCCCAGTTAGAGGGAGCAGTAACAAAGGCCAGACAAGCATTGAGAGATGCGGGCTTCAACAACAACAGCCCTATCTTCCTGGCTGGGCACAGTCTGGGGGGTATGCATGTTATCAACTACTATTAGTGTATATACCTTGTATGTCAATGAATATTATTATTAATGTAGGTACTGCAAACATGGCAAACCCCGCGCCAGGTACACGCCCCCTCCCCCTCATAAATATCATTTATGTCGAAATTTGTCCCAAAACACTAAAATATATAGGTTACATTTGTCACAATTAGGTTTTTGTTTGTTTGTTTGTTTGTTTATAGCCGCCTGAGCAATTTTTCAGCTATCCGGCGGCTGTCACCATTACCGGTGACAGGGCTGCAAATTTAGGCCTATGCTCGGCACTCAGGGCCTTTGAGCAGGGAGGGATCTTTATCGTGCCACACCTACTGCGACACGGGACCTCGGTTTATACGGTCTCATCCGAAAGACCGGCACCCACGTCCCACAGTGGGATTCGAACCCCCGACTCAAAGATCATCAGATCTTTGAGCCCGACGCTCTAACCACTGCGCTACGCGGGCGGCCACAATTAGGTAGTTTCAAGGAGATTCGGCAATCTGGGTTCCCACCAGGGCTATGTCTTGGACTTCCTGAAGAAAACATCCAGACCAACAGCCGTTTACTACCCTCCCCCCCTCCCCCCGTTCAGAAATTTCTGGAGTCGCCACGATGTACGTCCTTGCGTCCACGCAGAAAATACATAATCTCGGTTAAACCTAATGCTATGAAGAAAAGTCAGATTGAGCATAAACAAGTGTACGTTTCCACCGGATTCAGTTGAAACATTGCTCTGCCTTTTCCGTTAAGAAAAACGTCTCGATTTGACGGAAAAGGCCGAGCGATATTCTGATTGCACGGAGCTTGACGATGCGACCAGTATTTATAAATATGGCTTAACAGGGTAGCATGTGACCGTACCAATAGTATGGTGGCTGTACACGTGGGGGAGAAGTTCGATTGCGCATGCACAAATACAAGAATCAGCAATGTTTCATAAACAAGAAATTAGAAATATTATGTATTGTTTGTAAAAACAGTTTTAGTATAGAATATATGAATCAATGTTATTAATTTGTACATAGTTGTACAGTTGTTAGTATCTTAATATGGGCATCATTTGTAACGTTGCACTGAGCTTTTAAAACGAAAAACGACATTCAAACTTGTGAGCATTAATACTAGGTATTTTGTTGACAGATTTATATTCCTGGATTGAATACATGCATGAAACTCAATCATTTTCTTACTGCTTAGACCAGACCGTGTCCTTTATGTAATTTGAACAGTAAAGTCCAAATCAAATACAAGAATGACTCTTAATTCAGAGGCTACAAATATTCCATATCCATTTGACTCGTGCGTCATTACAGCTCAAGCAATAAGACTGCAGTAGATTTAAAAAAAAGTATCTGTTTCAAAACACATTTTTATTTCAAACTAGAATGTTAGCCGTGTCTGCGAATTGCAGTCATATTTTCATGGACAGCAAACGTGTCATGACGTTATACCTTGCACTAAGGCTGTCACGTTTACAAAATTTTGTAAACGTTTAAACGAAGCATTGTAAACGAAACGTTACCGTTTAAACGAAGTGTTGTATAATTTAATAAAATAAAATACGCACAGAACTTTAAGACCCATTAATGACCATTATGTTTGTGTTTCAGTTTTCATCGTTCTATGGACGATGCAGAGATCCGGACGTTCCGGAGTATAAATATAAGACAGAATAAAATACACGAACATAAATATCCGGATAGCATTTAAATTGAATTCCATTTTATCCACACTGTAGTGACTGTACAACATTTGCACTATACAGATCACAAATTCACAATAAACTTCATTTTTCAAATTTTCATTTCAGTGATTTCACATTAGATTGTCCAGAGAGGGCAGAGCTGGTGCCGCGGCTTCTTCCGTCGGTTCGGTTTTAACATGGACTTCACGTGCAGCCGGTGCAGGCGGAGCAGCGCAATTCACATTATGTTTTAATCTTTTGTTCAAAAAGATCAGTTTGTCCACGTTCTCAGCATCAAGGGAGGAGCGCAGTTTTGTAACAGTTCCACCCGCTGTGGAAAAGACGCGCTCAGAGGCAACGGACGTTGCCGGTGTGCATAGCAAATCCTTTGCGAGACTTGCTAATTTTGGAAAATTAATACGACTGGTTTTCCACCAAGTAAATGGGTTGGTATCTGTCGGCGCACTTTTTTCAGATAGATATAATTCGATCTCTTCATCTGAAGTGGAAGGGGTAATTATTTTGCAATCTCCGGTGTCAAAATATGATCCTAACAGGAAGGATATATCATCCTGAGAAAGTTTACTTCTCTTGCATTCGGGCTCATTCTCGCCTTCCTTGATGTCTGCTTCTTGTGTTTTGTTTTCGTTATTAACACTACATGCATCAATTTTCTGTCCATCGTCTTTTTGTTTTAAGATTTTATTTATCGTATCTCGAACAACATTGCGTTGCTCGTCATTGAGGAGCGGTAACGCAGAATATTGGAATACTCTGACACATTTCTGGTTTGTCCATATTGAACCTTTTGCGCAAATCGGTTTGCACCTTCTGTTTGAATGTTGCGACTGCAACACAGTCACTGTCGTTTGAAGTAAGATGGTGATTTACTAAGCTATATAAAATTGGGTAGACGCCACTGACGGTCGGATACTCCTCGCTGCACATGACACGAGTAGCCATGTACAAAGGCTTCAGAACAGGTATCATGCCTTCAAGTACTCGCCAGTGATCGTCATTCAGATCTAATGTACGCGCATCATTGGGTTTTGTTATACTAGCATCGTGAAGTACGGCATAAATAGCCAGCCTTTGTTGTTCGAGTCTCTCAAACATGTCGAACGTGCTGTTCCACCGAGTGGCCACATCAATGATTAAATTGTTTTCAGGTAGATTCATCTGTTTTTGTCTTGTATGTAGTTCATTTGTAGCTAGCACTGATTTTCTGAAGTGTGCAACTAATATTTTTGCCGCCCCTATTGTTCGCGAAACAGAATTTACAGAATCAAACGCACCTCTAATCGAAAGTTGTAAAGTGTGCGCAAAACAACGAATGTGTTTCCATTTCAGGTGCTCAACACACGAGACCATGTTGGACGCGTTATCAGTAACGATTCCTATAACTTTCTCGTCAGTAATGCCAAATTCCTGTGTTATTGCTTTTATTTCGTTAGCTGTGTTCTCACCGGTAAGTCTGTCGGTGATTTTTCTGGTGTCCAAAACTGTATTTTGAAAGTTCCAGTCATCATCAATAAAATGGGCAGTTTCTGTAATGTATGCCTCAGTGGCAAGGCTTGTCCAGTGATCTGATGTCAGCGCTACAGCAGACACGTTTTTTAAATTTTCCTTCAGTTTCTGTACCTCCTCGTCATATAGTAAAGATACGTAGTTTGAAATAGTTGCTTTTACAGGGATTTTATAATTCGGATTGAGTTCATAACAGAAATCTTTGAATCCCTCGCCACTAACAATACTTAGTGGTCGTAAATCACGCGCGCACATCAGTGCTAATTTTTGGGTACACTTTTGATATTTTTCTCTTGAAAATACCGGCGTTCTATAAGCTGTAATTGCTGTTTGCGTCAATGTTGCGGAAGACCCCGGCTTGTGACTTTTATCAGATGCATCAATACTTGTAGACTTGTGTTTGAACTTGATGTGATTGGTCATTGTCCCTGTACTCCCTCCGGCATAAGTAAGCTCCGTAGCACATAAATTGCATTTCACTTTTTTCTTTCCCGCTACTTCCAACTCCGTAAAATAATTCCATACACCAGAACGTTTCTGTTTTTCGGCCATTCTAATTTTGAGAGCTGCGAGTCTTGCGACAGATGATAATACAAATAAAGTTTAAGAATACCTGTTTGAAAGCAATCGACACTTTTATGACGTATTGAATCTCATCCATTCACTTAATTTCATTCAGCAACTTTCTTCAATGAAAACAAAATGACACATGCCAAAGATGCCATGCAAGTGACACGTAAATATTCATACAGATTTTAAATTTGAACGTTTTTCCAGATTTGTATCCATACATTTAGATATCTTATTAGGAATTTTCTGGAAGGGGAGGGGGGGGGGGGGGGCTATAATTGCCGTCAAAACCGTTAATAAATGTTTATTAAATACAATAAAGCACATTTTGCAAGATGATCAAAGAGCAGCACAGTAATGCAATACAAGCCAGAAACATATAGTAAGAGATTATGTTTATGACGGGAAAAAATTGTTCACCGTTCCTATAGACTATAGTCAAACTTTTATAAATTCATTACTTCCCCTCGCAATTTGTTTAATAAGTTTATTCACTTGAAATAATTATTCAAATAATTTAGATTGTAATTTGAACCCTGCAAGATTTGTGCCACATATATAAGACATCGTTTAAACGTTTAGGGATTTTGTAAACGTTTACAGCCCAAACACGAAACGTTACCGGTTACACGTGTACACGTGACAGCCTTACCTTGCACGTCCATCACTATATATAGACTGTACGCCCACGAATACCCACTATGCGCCCATGCTTTAATTATATTTAAAAAAAACAATGTCGGTACTATTTGCCGATATTTTTCGTTTTTATTTGTTCCTCATATTTGCCTTCAAAATGTTAAAGTATATTGAAAATCTCTCAACTGCGTATACACTACAGGTATCACACCGGTAATTGTCCAATCAAAATGAACTTAGTCAATTGTAGTTCCGTATATTTAAAAGAATAATTTTTTTAATGCGTGATTTTTCTCATTTCCCCTTCTTCTTTTCTCTTATATTTTGTACCCCTGATTAGGAAATTTAGTGTAATTTGTAGAAATAATCAGTTGTTTACAGTGGAACTATTTGATGTTGGTAGCTGAGGCTTCTTTCCGAGGAGCACTCGGTCTGTTTACACACATGTGAAAAACACGTGGATTTGAGGGTAATCTTCTTTGCGGGTAAAATTATTTCGAAAATGCCGTGTAGGGTGTCTTTTTTCTGGTGTCAGCAGACGAGAGAAGTAACATAGAACATGTCCAAGTGCGTTATTTGGCATCAATTTTGTAAACTGATTTTTAATGATTTTTTCCCCTCTATAGTAATATATAGTGAAAATAATTACCGGTGTGATACCTACACAGGGACTATGGTAGCTACGTATGGACAGAAGAATTACGGCAGCCTGGCAGGGACACTGCTGTATGCTGCTTACCTTACCAAAGGCAACAAACTAAAAGATTACCCCGTCCCCGTGATGACTTTGTCCGGTGACCTTGACGGACTGACGAGGATCACTCGTGTGATGGACACCTACAGGTAAGGTGAATTAATACAGGAAGTTGTTTGACTTTTGCTAGTTCTCCCTTTATTTCATAATCTTTACAGTATGTGAAAGAAATGTGAACTCCTTATGAACCGGAGTTTGAAGATGAAAGATGAAGACAGCCTTTGTAGCTCTTTGCGCCTGACATTAAATAAATGAGCACCAATTGGTTATCATAATTTAGTCTGACCAATATAGAGTAGTCAGTTCCTCTCTGACGAAATAATCCGTAAATGTAAGTTAAAGTTGGCTTTGCAAAGTAAATATCTGGAGTTTGTGAGAATCTTTACTTCAAATGTATTTTTATAGAAAATTAATATAATTTACTTGTAAGAAGAGACCACCTTTTAGTTTTTACATTTAATTTATCAAAGTCAAAGTATTAACAGAAATATACCTCATTAATGGAAAATATTCGGTACTAAACAAACAGTTTTTGTAGACTGTTTCCTTGAAGTTCTATTTTTATCAACATTAAAATTATAATTATATTTATGACGAGCAAACTCCGGTTCATAAGGAGTTCACATTTCTTTCTAATAACCGTCACTAGATATTTGGAAGAATCGTGCCTGGGCTCTTTGACATATTTAAGGAAAACGAGACCACTATATTTTAGTTATTCTGTTAAAGGTGGACGTGGTAGACTTTGATGTGTGAGGATGTTTGTTTTATATACAAAATATGTTGAAAGCAAACATCCTATCCCAAGTATTTATAGAACTATTTACATATCAGACCATTCATTTGCTGCATTCTGCTTGAGTGATTTACTTAACAGAGAAACACAATTTTAAATTTGTTTCCAGACACGGGAACAGTTTATCGAGACGTAAAAATATCTTGATATTTTGATATATAATATAAACTTAAAGTTCCATGGGAAATGAAAGGAAAGTTTCTTGGAAAGTCATTTACCATTAAATCAAAATTATGGTCTCTTTCTTGTTTTAGGGAGCTGTATGAAAATGTATTGTCCGACCCTAGGGCCAAATTTCGTACCCCCGTGATCGTAATGGAGGGATTGAATCATGGGCAGTTTGCTTCTGGGACGATGCCGCCAAATGTTGCCACACACGACCTACCCCCTGACGTCAATAATACTACAGCATATCAGAAAATAGCAAAATATACATGTTCCTTTATATATAATACAATAGCTAACAACACGAGCTCACAACAAGTATTAAACGAAGGCTATAATTTAACAGGTAGCATTATGAAGGTAATTTACTATTGTTTATTTATTGCTCAACAATAGACAATGATTATAAATGTGATACCAAATTTACGATATTATTAATGATCAAAACAACCTTGAAGTCCTCATTTGAATGTTTAATTGATGAATTTTAATATCGTGTGGATGAAGGCCTACTTTGTTGTAGCCGCTGGAGCGTATCAAAGCACTCGACACGAATAGAGACTCGGCTTCACACTGGACTGAAACAGCTCAGACACTTGTTGTTGGACTACGAAATAAATCACAAATTCTTGTGAGTGTAGACTTACTTTGGCATATAATGTTATTAAAACAAACACAGATAAGAAGAAAATAAACAAATAAAGTCTGGAAAACTGTGAAAATACCCCCTCCCCCGGAATTATTGGAATGCACTTTACTAACGCAAATAGACCTTGATTTGAGTTCCATGAAACACAGGTCGATATTTCATGCTAAAACAGATACGACCATTTGAACATTACAACACTTTATAAGCAATACAATACCAGCTGTACCTTAAATTTAATGCTCCATGGAGGAAGGTTGTTTACATGCTACTCCGTGACGCCTAAGGCTGATTGAATGTATTACCTTCCTGTTTCATCATGGAGGGATTGGCAATCAGACACTACCAGATATTGATATCATGAAAAGAAATTCCTGGTGTTCCGAGAAGCCCTGTATTCGTCACTAACCTATCATCTCTCTTTTATCAAAGGTCAAGGGGACAGAGATCGGGGAAGCAGTTCAGTTTGAATTCCTGTCCCCCAAAACAGAGGTACAGAATTCCACGTTAAACATTGTGACGTACTCTCATATTATGTACCCTTTTGACCCATTTGACGTCACACTTAACCCTTTGTCACCCTTACAAATACAAGCCAAACTGGTCACTCAGGACAGAGCAAGGAACGTCTTTCCAGCAGGCCAATATTTCGCGGGAAATATTACATGCAAAGATATAAACGAGGTATTGCAATTGGGATTTTATTTATTTCTCTAGCGCAAAATATTAAGAAGTATTAACCTATATGTTATATATATATATATATATATATATATATATATATATATGTGTGTGTGTGTGTGTGTGTGTGTGTGTGTGTGTGTGTGTGTGTGTGAAAATAGCACTTTTCTCTGTAGAAATGCAAGGTTTGAAAGATAACAAATTTAAAAATGTAAATTACTTGGTGATTTTGCAGCAGAGCATACTAACGGCATTTCACAACTCCGACGGCACCGCACGACTGAGATATACCAAGCGAGGACGTCAGATTTACCTCCACCAAGAT